>CADEHL010001154.1:0-417500 GCA_902827135.1 Harpagifer antarcticus | reverse complement strand
TCATCCTCCTCCGTGGACTCTGAGGCTGACACAGAAGAGGCCTCAGAGTCCACGGAGGCAGATGACATCCTGCAGCATATTGTGTCCATGACAAACCTGCATGGGAGACGGTCAATTGCAGAGTGGCGAGATATGGACACAGAGGAACTGCAGGCTTACGTGGAGCTGCTCATTTTGGCCGGTGTTTTACAAAAAAGGAATCGACCCTCAGGCTCTGGAGTGAGAAATCGGGCCACGATGTCCCACAAGAGGTTTCACCAAATCAGCCGAACACTGCGGTTCGCCGTGATGACAGGCTGGCTGCCTTCCGCAAAGTCTGGGATATGTGGACGCACCGCCTGCCGATGCTGTTCAGCCCATTCAGCGACTTCTGCGTGGATGAACAGCTCGTCCCATTCCGAGGCAGGTGCAGCTTCAAGCAGTACATGCCAAAAAAGCCGGCCAAATACGGTATAAAGATTTGGGCAAACTGTGATGTAAAATCATCCTACGCCTGGAGACTGCAGGTGTATACAGGCAAAGCAGCTGGCAGTCCTTCTGAAGTCAACCAGGGGATGAGGGTGGTCCTGGAGATGACAGAGGGGCTCCAGGGACACATCATTACCTGTGACCATTTGTTCACGTCCTTCGCACTGGCTGAGGAGCTGCTCAGGAGAGAACTGGCCCTGGTTGGCACAATTCGCCGAAACAAGCCTGAGCTTCCCACTATCCTCTCCTCCACCTTTGCCTTTACGAAGACCCACACACTGGTCTCTTACATCCCTCGACGGGGCAGCCATGTGCTGCTTCTAAGCACGAAACACCGCAGGCCAGGCGTAAGCGACAACATTAAGAGAAAGCCAGTCATAATCAAAGACTACAACCGATGCAAAGGAGGTGTCGACAACCTTGATAAGGTAGGTGCCATTAGGCATCAGTTACGCACACATGTATTCTTACTCTTATATACTTGTCTGAAATATATGTAGGTTTTTTTCAAATGATATGTTTTTGTTAGGTTGTTGCCACCTACTCCTGCAGGAGGAGAACACATCGCTGGCCACTTGCCCTCTTCCACAACCTGGTTGACATTTCCCATTACAACGCCTACGTCCTGTGGACATCAATGGAGCCATCCTGGCAGCAGCAGAAACCATACGGGAGGAGGCTCTTCAAGAAGAGAGGGCGCCTTCCCCGCTCATCAGCCGCTGCAACAATGGTGTCAGATCTGCAGGGTGCTGCTGCAGGCCCCTCTCTCATCAGGGTGCTGCTGCAGGCCCCTCTCTCATCAGGGTGCTGCTGCAGGCCCCTCTCTCATCAGGGTGCTGCTGCAGGCCCCTCTCTCATCAGGGTGCTGCTGCAGGCCCCTCTCTCATCAGGGTGCTGCTGCAGGCCCCTCTCTCATCAGGGTGCTGCTGCAGGCCCCTCTCTCATCAGGGTGCTGCTGCAGGCCCCTCTCTCATCAGGGTGCTGCTGCAGGCCCCTCTCTCATCAGGGTGCTGCTGCAGGCCCCTCTCTCATCAGGGTGCTGCTGCAGGCCCCTCTCTCATCAGGGTGCTGCTGCAGGCCCCTCTCTCATCAGGGTGCTGCTGCAGGCCCCTCTCTCATCAGTGAACGGAAGAGCAGGAAGCAGTGCCACTTTTGCATGGACAGAAGAGTTTGCAGCACCTGCTGCAAATGTGGGAAATTCATATGCAAGGACCACAGTCTTTCCAGCAGCACAGACACACAGTGTTCATTCAATGTTCATCTTTGTCAAATAAATGTTGTTCTGGTTCAAAATGATCTTGAATTATTCATTTTAGTCAGGCTGGAGTAGCTTCAAAAGATGTACTCTTTTAAAGTGGGAAAAAATAGGAATATACCATAATTTTATGGCAGTTTTTGTGAAGGTGGCAATTTCTGGCCTTAGGAACACGAGTGTGAGTTTTTGTTTAAATCTAACACTGCAAAAAAAATAACAATACATTCAAATCAATGCTGCTGCCAATCATTGACCAATCGAGGGACCTAATAATAACAATAATCAAATCTTCCTTGACATTTTTTTTTTCTTTTATTATTCTAGTTTTTTGTTCTTTTCAATAAAGAAACTGTGGAGTTTTTTCAACAAACTGGCATTTAAAGGGTTAAAATCCCCAAAATATAATTCATATGTCATATGTGTATGTCAGGCTGGAGTAGTTTTAAAAGATTGACTCTTTTAAAGTGGGAAAAAATAGGAATATATCATATTTTTATAGCAGTTTTTGTGAAGTTGGCCTTAGGAACAAATATGTTTTTTTTTTAAAGGGACTCTTAAGGGTTAAGAATGGAAATAGGAAAAAACGGTATGGGACAAAAAAGGAGATAATTTGTAGGAACGTGCGGGTGAGGGACGGGGGAGGTGAGAATGCAGGATCAGGGGCCTCATTTATAAACGGTGCGTACGCTCAAAAGATGGCGTACGCACGCAATGTTTGCGATTTATAAAAAACAAACTTGACAGGAAAATGTGCGGTCCTCCACGCAAACTCTAACCCAGGGGTGGCCAACCCGCGGCTCTCGAGCCGCATGCGGCTCTTTGCCTAGTTTCATGCGGCTCTTCAGTTCATATCGAATTGTGTGAGTTTGGGGGAGAGACACTGACTCCTGACTAGTGTTGCACGGTGTACCGATACTTGAAAGGTACCGCAATACCCTGCCGTTAAAAACGTTACGATTCCTCCGTTTCATTAGTATCAGTACTTTAAGAATGACGGGGGAAAGTACTCCGGTGAGAAAGCGCCGTTTTAATAAGAGCCGTGTGTGTTCAGCGCTCTGCTTTCACTCCCTGCACTGCAGCCGTGCCTGCAGTCCCGCCCCTCTCAAGCACGCTCTAAGTGCCTCCCCTCTCTCGTGCACGCGCTAGCTGCCAGAGCATGTGAGAGAACGAGAAGCATGGCTGCAAGTGGGAGTGCAACTGCCGCTGCGCCTCGGCTTGTTGACAAAAAAGACTCCAGAAGCGACATTTGGAAGTATTTGAGCTATATCTCTGACAGTGAGGGCAAGCCTACGGACACCACGAGGCCTGTCTGTGAGACATGTATTAATTTGATTTAATACGAATTCTTGTCATTTATTTTATTTATTGTTCTCATTGTTTAAAAGTTTGTGTTATGGTTCTGGTTCTGGTGTGAAATAAAGCACAATAATTACATTTAAGACTGTTTCCCTTTTTTTAAGAAAAGTATCGAAATCGCAATTCTTGACTTGGTATCTAAACCAAAATGTTGGTATCGTGACAACACTAGCTACTCCTGACAGTTAAACCTGATATTTAGTAGGTCTGTTAAGTATTGAATGCTGATCATTCTGACGTAATTTGGCCGGTCAAAGTTATTTGGGCTCGGATAAAATCGCTCCGTTACTTTCGTCCCGTGTTACTTTCGTCCCGGCTCTTCCTACGTGTGTATGTGTGGTGTCAGGTGTCAGTATGAGAGGATGACAGCGCGTCTAATGTTTGATGTGGCCCAAGAGCCAATCACCTTTGAGGGGGGGGGGGGGGAACCTATCGTTGATTAAACACTATCCAGTGTTTTCCCTACCATTGTCTTGGAGGGGCGCTGCGTCCCGCCAACGGTGCCCCGCGACCCCCCCTGAAATTCAAGGTGTTTAAAAAATATATATAATTTTTTTTTTTAAATATATATATAGCACCAAATTGCAAATAATCTATAACTACTGTCACTTTTCACATTGAACATGTGCTCTTTTATTAAATAAACTAAACACTGATGCATTAATCAATAACAATAATCCACAGCTCCTCTCTCTGCTCCAGAGGATTTAAAATATATATCCCAATGCCACAAAAATGCGATCAGTGACGTGGTTGAAATCTTTTCTCCAGAAAACAAAAAACTGAAACCAGCGGTATCAGTGACTGTGTGTTTGATGTGGCTCTTTGCAGTAACATAGAAAAAATGTGGCACCCCTGCTCTAACCCATGCGTACGCACTAAGCACAAAAGCGGGAGAGACGAGAAACTGCGACACCGTTGGCAGAAGGAAGAATGGAGAGAAATATGTGAAAATAATACCATAAATAAAATGTTATCTCTCATTTATCATATATGAAGAATTAATTCACAAAAATGTATTGAAGCCAATCTTAAAATGATTAAACAAACGCCTGTTTGCGACTCCTCAGTGCACACAAAAACATAACTTGGAGACTAAATATATACGGATATGTGATTGAAAACCACCTCGAATATGTTGTGTTAATGTTATGAAATGTTTTCTCATAAATGATGCGGTAAGCAGGAGGACAGAATTACGTCTGAACTGAGGCTGTTTTGCATTTCTATAGGTTGTATACGAGAATGGTTGGAGGTATGGAAACTAAGAACACCATATATTTGGTAGATTTGGCAGCTGATATAACACAACACATTTGTTTTATTTCATTTAACTAGTGATAGAGTTGCTACGGGGGGGTTGAGACGCACAGGCTGCAGTGGAGACGCTGCGCACAGCTGATCGACAGCTCGAACACAAACCACCAAATAAAAAAATAAACATTAATTGACTCCACTCCGCAGGGATCCCCCGATACTTTCTTAGAGTTTCTCATCAAGGGGGGTCTCCTGTCCCCGGTACAAACACACTGCTTGAGGAAGGCTATGTGTATTCTTTTTGTCATTAACTTTTTTCGGACCACTTATATATTTATTTTGGTGACGATCCGACCTCCATGCTGCTACTCTGGTTCAAACTACATCCACCAAACAATGTGATTTATCTCGACCTCCCCAAAATAACCAAACTCTGACACGGTGTGAGATGTCTTTTTTAGCTGTTCTGTCGTCATTTCCTGCGCTCTTCTTCATGCAGTCAGTCAGAATGAATGAATGGGCGTTTCTTTGACTATTTATAGGCAAATATGGGCGTTACGTGAAGCCCGCAAAAGCTGCGCTGCATTTCGAGTTGATTGTGACTGTGGCCGTTTCTCAATCTCAAAGATTCTGGCTTCCAAGCCAATATTTCAGGATGCTACGTCATCGAGTGCCGTCGAAGGACTGTTCCAATCTCCAGCATACGTGGAATTCCACGAGACCGCGTCCTTTGTTTGAGGGAAATTTCGAGGCTGCACATGGGTAGACTTCGCGTCCTTAAAATCCCCATAATGCTTTGCGCACAGACCAATTTCAAAAACCCTTGCGGAGAATGGCTGAACCGACGCAGCACACATTTAAATGTAAGTATGTAGTGACGTAGAACATGTGTTGGTAAATATGTGACTTTGTTACATTTGTTTGTTATCACCAAAAATATAAAGCAAGTTCATAATTAGATAGACATCGTGAGGTATTTATTTTCGGTACAGTTTATGTTGAAACCGTTAGAGAGAGTGGCACACTTGTTAGTCTGTTCCATTCTTCTTCGTTTTCCGAAGCCGTGGCTTGGAAGCATACTTGCTTAATTTCTGAAGGAAGTGATTTGGAAGTACGCGACTACCAAGCCAGCATCCTCGCGATTGAGAAACACCCCGTGACTTGTGTCTGTGCGTATTTATTTGCTTTGTCCGAAGCAAGGAACCTTCCCACGTGAATCCTACGCAAGGCTTTATAAATGAGGCCCCTGGAGAGAAGCAGATAACAGCTGTGTGTGTGTGTGTGTGTGTGTGTGTGTGTGTGTGTGTGTGTGTGTGTGTGTGTGTGTGTGTGTGCGTGTGTGTGTGTTTGTGTCACAGCCAGCGACTGGCCGACAGAGATAGAGCGAGGGTCCCCATCATAATCTGCTCTACAAACACACAGACACACACTCAAATCCACAAAGACACACCTTATCAGTGATGCACTCGGTTTGCTCATTAAACTCTCACTATTAATGCCACACAACACCGTGTGAGAACCTGCCATATGTGTTTGTAAAGCACGCCACTTATGGAGCACTTCCCCTCCCAATTTTTCATACATGTACACACTGACACTGATCCCCATCGGAGCAATGTGGGTTGAAAGGACTTGCTTGTGGACACTTGGACATGCGGGCCGGAACGTTGTGTTAAATGCAGTCTCTATCCTGAGGCTGCATCCACAGGAATACGTTTTGGCATTTCACAAGAAAACGATTTTAGTACAATATAGATATTTTTATTTTAGAGTAAAGTCAGATTGAACATAGTAAAAAAATGTAAATTATAGTTTCCGTCCAAAACCATTACTTATAGTGAAAAACACCCTTGAATGATGGGATAGTAGACTAAAAGCTTTAGGAATCCAAACTACAACATATAATAAGTACCCTGTATCAAGATTGATGCAAAACAAGTTAAATGTGACCTTTTTAGAGAGATTTAGAACAAAAAAAATACCTCTGGGGTCATTTGGGTGGATTTGCCATATCTCTAAATCCATCTAAACCATCCCAAAACCGGAAGCTCTCATACACTCTATATGAAAACTCTGTTTATTGACAGAAATGTTACGATGGATCATCAGTAATCATTTCAAGCCTAATTCAGAGGCTTGGTATTACCCTTGTGTTTCGTTTAGCTAATAATGGTTAATATTGTCTGATACTGTAGCTGAGTTTCTTCCCGCTAAGTGGGTATGACACATTAATAGGTTGTTATATGTTAACCGCGGGGGCACCGGGCTTAACAGGTTAAAGGTTAAAGAGTGATTCAAGGCGAGCTGCACTGTTAGCCTAAAATATGTTTTATTTTTTGTAAATACGAGAAAGGAGAAGTGAAGCGTCATTGTAAGCCGTATTGAGAGAAAAAAAGGAAGGTTTTTGGTTTATGTTGTTAGTTATTTATTGTCGCACAGGTCAGGTTTTTTGAATGGATGAGAAATGTATCCTAGAGAGTTGCTGTGCAAGTGCGAGAGGACAACACACACTGAAACAAGATGGCGAGCCAGATCCACTGTTCTGACACCATAGTGTATTGGCACCGCTAGTGGTAAAAGTCGGAACTGTTGCTTTAAGGCACCAAATAGCTTGACTCTCCTTCTTGATTTTAACCCCGGGATTCCACCGGGTCCGTCAGCGCCGCGTTACGACTCTGACACCAAATAACACGTCCCGACGGAACACGACTGTTGTGTCACTGGAACACACCGCAAAGACTTCAGCCGACGGCCAAGTAGCACGTACGAACTGCGCATGCTTACCAGCAGGCGGCGGTAGTGTGTATTCATCATTCAAAAGAGGCAACAACCGGAAGACAGACTGCGTGATACACCGAGAGAAGAAGAACAGACTGCGTGATATAAACAAAAAACAAATAGTGTGTTCGTTCCATTTTCACTCTACAGCGAGAAGCTCATGGGGCTTACCCGAACCTGTGTCGAGAGCTGGAGTTAAATTAAATCTCAGATTTGCCTTCTTAATCGTTTGTTTGGGTCCCTCACTTCCGTTTGGCTTCTCATGCACTGATTCTCTAGCTGAACAGCCAATCAGTGATTTATTTGGCCGACGAAATGCCAGCATTCTCCTCCGGTTTACAGGCACTGTGTAAATTATATATAGTAGCGTCTCGCTACAGGAAAACAGGGAGGCTTAGTTTGTCCTTTATCCGGGAGTTTATTGCACAGATCACAGGTTACTGTTGGCCATAACCACACCAAAACAATCTACTAACCCTGTCGTATTCTCACACTCCGTCACGTCTCCCGCTAGCTCTCCTCTAGTTTCCCGCGTCCCTCTCCCCAGGAACCTCCCTCTTCCAGCCCCAACCAACCAGACAACACTCTCCCACCCAAACCCACAGCTACAGGTCACAAGAACCGTCCATCAAAACAGTGGCACGTTCACTGACACTCTGTAAAATGCAAACAAACTCTGAACAACAACAAACACATCAAGCTCTTTTTTATCAAAACCTGTATATTCCGTCAGGCAGCTGCCATTTTGGCCATTTTCAGTAGTCACATGATCCGAAAAACTAGGTTGTGACGTCATCTATGCGTTCACTTTGTAAACACACCACGAAAACATGGCAGAGTATTTGAGTTCGGACTCGTCAGCCGAGGAAGTAGTTTAGAAAAATAAAGTCCAGACGGACATACTTTGAATTATCACTATAGGTATTCATTCCATCCAAATACAACTGTAAAAACAATTAAAAAACATACTCTGTTATCCTCTTAAGCACCGCGGACCCGGTTCCGGGGCCGAAATCGCGTCATTTGCAGAAAACAACGTCTAAGGAACCTTAATATTTAATAAACTATGAATATTTTATATCCATATAACGGGAAAAAAAACTAATTTAACTGATCTTTTTCATTTTTTTCTTAAAAAAAAACACACAATGCTAACAGTGAGCCTCTGAATTAGCCCCGAGCGAAAAATTCTAACCTATTACTGCACTTGAAGTGTTTGCTGCATACATGCGCCTGTGGATCTTTCGGTTCGGGCCGAGCACATTTCGCTAGCCACTGCCTCCGAACGTACTTCCTACGCTTACCCGTTGGCAATAGATGGAACCGAGCATTCCGTGGATTGTTCCTATCCGAATTGTGGCAATGTTTCGCGATACAATGAGGCATATTTCTATAGAATTGAGAGAGTAACTAGAGTAAACAACATGAACAAAGCACATACGTCAATTTGTCCTCGACACCAAATGCATAGTTCACGTCACTTCCGGTAAAATAAGTCATGTGACTCGTAAAAATGGCGCCGCCCACAGGGTTGATGTTATTTCGGTAATTAATCAGTTTAAAATCACTGATAACGTCATCGGATTTAAAAAAAAACTGTCAGAGACTGGTCTGTTTTATCGGATGATAATATTTGAAAATGCGGGTCATGAGCATTCCCTCCCTTTAAGGGAAATGTATGTTATTAAGTGACATAGCATGACTCTATTATACTGCACTCTATTAAGTTGCACATGTATTATTTCAATTGTGTAACTTGTATTGTATTTTTCTGTTTATTCATGCAGTTTTACAATTTCAAGCCAAGAAACGTTCAACTCAACAACTGTCTTCTGAGTCTTTGTTCGCTATCTGTTAAGCTATGCAGTGTGACACATACGCAAGGGCAGAATACCCACGGTCTTCTTTAGATCTTCGTGCCAGGGAGAGGACTTGCTGATTTTTCAAAGGAAAATAGTTGCAAGAGTGGTAGGAGTGTTGGAATTTATTTTATTTTATGAGAACTGAACAGATTATAAGCAGGGCTGCCAACACTCACACATTGAGCGTGAGAGTCACGCAATTAACCCATATCTCACGCACTCACGCCACACTTGTCTTTCCTCACGCTAAGTTTTCGTCCAAAATAAATGTATATAAAAATAAAGTGAAGGAACAGCAAACCGAGCGGTCTACGAAATGAGACGGTCTTCTGGCTTAGTTCAGTAAAGTTGCAACGATATTGGCAGATTCAGATTTCACAGATCAATAACTCATGAACAAAACGTTATTCAGACACAAATGACGTCTCCTAAGTACCGTGGTAAGGTTGACAACAAACTACAATCACATGTTGATCAAAAAAAGCCAATACGCGCCGTCCTCCGAGCTGGACACATTACATTGGTCTCTATCCGCAGCCGGAGAAGAAACGAGTGCTCAGGGACCGTCTGCAAAGTGCAACTCCGAAAAAAGAGAATACAATAATATTCAATCACTATTATACAGCTTATTACTACCAAACTCACTACACACATCAATAGTCTCCTGTGTGTCATACTACAGCAAGGAGTTTGGAAGAATATGCTTTTGAATAATTTTGGGGAATATTTATAATGTAAAATCTTCAATAAATATGGCATCATCTTCAATAACTTTACTATTATACAGTATATTTCTACCAAACTCACTATTTGCATTGTTGTTGTTAGCATCTGGTTAGCTAGCTGTGCTAACGGATATTAGAAGCTGTTTCTAAAACAAGGAGAGGGAGAGCTCTGTCCTGTCAGACTGAGAGATAACTACAGCTCAGTGAGGTAAGGGACTCTGTGTGTTTAGATAGTTAACTTTAGTCTAGTTATCTCAGTGGGTCTCAAACGGTTTGGTCACCATTTATGAGAATAAATGAAAAACAGTTATGAAATACTATATGACCGTAAAACAAGAATACAGTTTAAAAGGGAAGTGATTTGTAAAATTTCCATAAAGAAAAAGAAAATCTGTTTACAGTTCTGTTTCATATGGGTGTTGAGAGATGTATCCATCGAT
This sequence comes from Harpagifer antarcticus, assembly GCA_902827135.1. Taxonomy (NCBI): domain Eukaryota; kingdom Metazoa; phylum Chordata; class Actinopteri; order Perciformes; family Harpagiferidae; genus Harpagifer; species Harpagifer antarcticus. Next base: position 407,359 of record CADEHL010001154.1, on the reverse strand, counting down.
CTCTTAATGTTGCTCTCAAAATGCACCAGGTTGATGCATTTAACTTCAATATTTAAAAAAAAATCTTCCCGGGGGATAGATGTCACTCAACAGTATATGTGACCCGCTCTATCGAAATCAGTCGGAAGTCGCAACGGCTCATTTCAAAATAAACTTGGATTTACGTAAAAAACAATTTTTTCGGGGTTCGGGTGTTTTTTTGATTTTAAACAAACAAAGTCTTGGCTTTCAGAATATGAAACTTTTATTTCCAAAATCACACGATAAATATATTTTTGAAGCTTGCAAAGGGACGAAGACAGGCACCTCTCACTCGCAATCTGCTCTTCCGCAATCTGCACCCCCTCCCTCCGGCTGACATTATGAATGTAAGAGTATAGTAATCATAGATAACACGGCAGGGTCCGTTACAGTTTGTTTTCATCTGATTTCAATTAAACAAAGTCTTGGCTTTCAGAATATTAAACTTGTTTCGGCAAATTCAGATGATAAATACAACTTTGAAGCTTGTAACGGCATAATTACAAGCGGAGAACGAAGTAACTTGACGTCACTGCAGGCATAACAACAGCCGGTGTTTTCCCCGGGAAACAAACACAATACACACAAATGCAAAATTACACAAACACACACACACGTATACACACACACACACACACGAGCTTCCCCTCCAAACGAAAATATCTTCCCTCCGTAGTATTTTGATCATTTGCTCTGCTAATAATCAATCAGATCGATGGATTCCAGAGAAGAGAAAACTTTGAAGGCCTTTTTCTCAAAATGATGACTCGGTGACAGTCATTATATAATGTGATATATTATATTTCGCTTGATATTTGGAGTACAAAAACAATCCTGATATCATTAGAAAGCTAGGAATCTCCTCTTTCCAACAGTGTATACAACTCAAAATGTGTCTTCGGGTCAATGCGACTGATTTCGATAGAGCAGGTCACATATGTGTGTATGCCTCCACCATTAAACTGTCATATTCTGCACATTTCTTATACTATCTACATACATCTTATAAGAGTATACTACATATGTATAATATCAGTTAAAATAAGTGCTTAAACATACAGTAGTTAACATTGCAGGAAAGCAATATATTAGTACTTTGTCAGGCTTAATATTTATACCCCCAAAGCTTTTTTCTTATTCAAAATAAGACCTTAACCTAAAGTATTCTTTAATGTTTAAATAAAGCCTTATTAGTTTGTCTGTCTGTGTCTCCTATTAATATCTAATAATACAAATAATCACATCACATCAACAGGAAGTGCGGAACAATATCCCAACCCATAGACCCGTGGGTGAATAATGTCAATCACCACATTACACACATCCCTTGACATTTACATTTTAATTTACATTAAAGTATTTTGTGAGGCCTTCTAAAATGTTTTTAAATATAATTAGGGTTGTAGTTGAAGTGTTTGTAAATGATTGCGCAATCACTTAATCGCACAACGGCACGTCCATTAATACAGATACAGATTTCAGTATTCTGAGACCCTACTCTCCCAATAACTGACGGCAACAAAAGTCCTACATTATTCAATTAAAATAAAGAAGTAAAAACAATAATTGTGGATTGATATTGAGTAAGAAAAAGGTTGATAAACGCTGTGAGAATGGATCTTCAGGTAGCATTCTCTCGCGATCTCAAGTCGTCTACAACATACGTTTAGGGAGCTATATAGAAGCCTATGGACATCCCGGAAAGTTGAAAATGTACACTAAGGGCCTCCCCCCCTTGCGTTGGAAAAAGCCGACACGGCCGCCCCCCCCCTCTTTTACGTTGGAAAAAGCCGACACAGGGGACTTGACATAACGTCAACATAGGCCGACCTGGGAGTGAGGATGTGTTGTTTGAACACATCGCCTTTAAACTCTCTGGTTCCACTCCCCTGGTTACTGTCATTATCTACTGCCCCCCCCCCAAGCCAAACCCTTCCTTTCTCTTCGACTTCTCTGTTTTACTTTTCACCCTCCGTTCTCCCCCTAGGGGACTTCAATATCCACATTGATGATAATAACAGCAAACTTGCCACAGAATTCCTGGAACTGCTTCAATGGTTCAACTTTACCCAGCACATCAACTTTCCCACGCTCAGCTGTGGACACATCCTGGATCTCGTCAGCTCTACTGGTCTTACAATTCACTTGATCTGACCTGCGCCGTGAAGATGGCTCCAATGTCTCTTGCTCCTCTCCAACTCTGCCTTTTTTTCGAATTATTTCAGTTTGTTTGTTTACTTTTCGTCGTGTGCACCTGGTCTGCAACATGCGAGCTAAACGCACCAACTCTGCTATACAATATAGCAGAGAGGAACTTCTACAGATCAGAAACTTTATGGACAACAGCCGAGCGTCATACAATGGGGACCCGCCATGGCTACCTGTTGCTGTCCTACCTGAGAGACGCAGGAGGAAAAGAAAGCGAAGGGCTAGGGCTGCTAGTGAGGCTGAGGTATCAGAGCTATTGTCTTACCGTTAGAATTATTCTGCCAAAGAATGTGGACCAAATTCACAGTTGGGGTATGACACAAAAAAGCAAACTCATTTCCAATAAAAGCACACAACGCAAAAAAATCCCACTCATCTCCTCTTGGGTAATTTGGCTTAACCTAAAGCTTGAAGGGGATATTTAGATGTTGAATTACGCTGACACGGAATTACATGAGATGGAGGCAATCTGGGAGTGAGATCAATCAGGGACCTGTTACGTACGTTCAGCCAGCCTGGCACATATATCCGCTTAGCCTTCCTCTATCTGATTGCAGTTTTTCCGTTATTGTTAACTCAGCAATGTGGAACAGATAGGGAAGGCATGTTTAAGTGTTGTATTCAAACCTTATTTGGGTGAATTGGCAGTCAATGAGGCAGCTTAGCTTTCGATGTATGATAACCGCTGCCTTAGTAGGAATGAACTGTTGATTGACTTCAGCAAATGTTCCTTTGTGATCCGCGAACTACTGGATAATCTATTCATGGGTCTCTAGCCAGACAGGTACAGCAGCTGTAATTAACTGGTGAATAAACTAGGGCACATTGTGTTCAGAAAATTGAGGTCCAGTACACCACTCAACAGCCTGCAGAGTGATGCATAATTCCATATTGCTTATCCCAGAAAACCTCCCGGCAGATATATAAAAGATGGGGAGCAAATAGATGGATCAACTATGGAACGATAATGAACCAATTTCCTAGAGTACATCAAAGCTTTTCGTAGTGGAGCTGTAATACATCAGTGGCGGCTGGTGGAAAATATTTTTGGTGCGGCTATGGAAATGGTGACCAAACCATACTAGGGGGGTCCGGGGGGATACTCCCCCGAAAATAATTTGTTGAGAAATGACCCCTTAAATTATGACTTTTGGTGATGTTAGAGGGGGGGGACGGACACAAATTGAGGCTTAAAAATATGAGATAATCCATAATCTTCAGTGTGGTTAGCTATGAATCTTCCAAAACTTCCAAAAACCTTGTCCTGAACATAGTTTCTACAGTATAAACTGTGCAACAGTACAGTAGGCCCACACAAACTGCAGAACACTGGTGCTTTGGGAACACTCAAATGATTTAATTCCCATTTAAAATCAGGAGACTGAATAGGAACATTATGTGTGTGTGTGTGTGTGTGTGTGTGTGTGTGTGTGTGTGTGTGTGTGTGTGTGTGTGTGTGTGTGTGTGTGTGTGTGTGTGTGTGTGTGTGTCATACTTGCCAACCCTCCCGATTTTCGCGGGAGACTCCCGATTTCATTGCCCTCTCCCGGTTTCCTCCCGGGGTCATATTTCTCCCACATTTCTCCCAATTTCTGACAAAATCAGATTTACTCACGACTGTTTCTACTCGGACTTTAATACAGCTACACCATTGTTTGGTTTCCATGGTAGCCCGTCTCTTTAGCAGCGCACGCAACTCAAAGTCTGAGAGGGTGAGGAGTCACATAAAACTGAACGAGAATCGACAACTCGACCCTCTGCTCACTCCTTTCCTGTAAAATACAGGTCCAGCCCACACATATGCTCCATGGTGCTCCAGGCATTGCACTTACAACTACAATAAGCATGCAAATGTTAATCTACAGCTCCGGCGATCCACTAGCACCGGAGTCTCCACCTGCAGACGCAGCCATTCTTGACAACTACTGTAGCGTCACCTTGGATACGAGTCCAAACAACTCACAGACTGCATCTTGCGCTGAAATTGCCGCTTAAGCGCTTCTGCCCATTCACTTTAAATGGGGTGACGTCACGCTTCGCCGAACTGTTTTGTGTGAGCAAAGAGTAGCTTTTCTCGCGGTGCTCATTGCAAAAGTAGAACAATGTTCTACTTTTTAAGCTTCAACGGAAGCGTCAGCCAATCGAATCATATGCCAGTGCAAGCTCTAGCCAATCAAACCGCTGCTTGTGTGTCCGGGGCGGGAGATTCAGGTGATTGGTTGTTGGTCTAGCTTCAGACATGCCCACCGGCAAGCGACAACGCACGCCGCCGTGTGTAGGGGACGTAAGCAATGTGTTGGCTGCTGCTGCTCTGGCTGAGGGCTCCTTTCTTACCGCCCAGAGGAGAGAGGGTAATGATACGCTGCGGCCAGGCAGGAAACATGTGATTTATATATTATATTATATTACTTATATATTGACTTAACTTTAGACATCGTAAAACAATTTTAAACGAGATTTTATTGTAGATTATACATTTTACTGATACCAACTGTATAATATTTAACTTGTTCATTAAAAACTGTAATACACACATACATGCCATGGAGTAAATCTGAGTTTCTCAAGCGTTTTTAATGTGTTAAATGTTTCGTATTTCTTACTTTTTTTTTTATCTTAACCGCCTTTGCCCACTTACAAAGTAATGAAAAGTCTGTATTCTAATCGTAGGTTTTTTTTTTAGCAGTGAGAGTAAGAATATCAAAAAGAAAATTCAGAAATTGACATTACAGGACTGTCTCAGAAAATTAGAATATTGTGATAAAGTTCTTTATTTTCTGTAATGCAATTAAAAAAACAAAAATGTCATACATTCTGAATTCATTACAAATCAACTGAAATATTGCAAGCCTTTTATTATTTTAATATTGCTGATTATGGCATACAGCTTAAGAAAACTCAAATATCCTATCTCTAAATATTAGAATATCATGAAAAAGTATACTAGTAGGGTGTTCAACGAATCACTTGAATCGTCTAATTAACTCGAAACACCTGCAAGGGTTTCCTGAGCCTTGAAAAACACTCCGCTTGGTTCAGTAAACTAAATCACAAGTATGGGGAAGACTGCTGATCTGACTGCTGTCCAGAGGACCGTCATTGACACCCTACATCAGGAGGGTAAGACACAAAAAGACATTTCTCAAAGAGCAAGCTGTTCACAGAGTGCAGTTTCAAAGCACATCCACAAAAAGTCTGTTGGAAGGGGGAAATGTGGCAGGAAACGCTGCACAACCAAGAGAGATGACCGCAGCCTTAACAGCATTGTGAAGAAGAGTCGCTTCCAGAATTTGGGGGAGCTTCAAAGACAGTGGACTGAAGCTGGAGTCCAGGTATCAAAAGTCACTGTTCACAGACGTGTCCGGGAAATGGGCTACAATAGCCGTATTCCCATGGTCAAGCCACTTCTGAACTCAAGACAACGGAAGAGGCGTCTGACTTGGGCTAAGGAAAAGAAGCACTGGACAGTTGCACAGTGGTCCAAAGTCCTCTTTTCAGACGAAAGCAAGTTTGTATTTCATTTGGAAGTCAAGGCGCCAGAGTCTGGAGAAAGGCTGGAGAGGAGCAAAATCCAAGTTGCTTGAAATCCAGTGTGAAGTTCCCACAGTCAGCGATGGTTTGGGGAGCCATGTCAGCTGCTGGTGTTGGTCCACTGTGTTTCATCAAGCCCAGAGTAAATGCAGCTGTGTACCAAGAGATTTTAGAGCACTACCTGCTTCCGTCTGCTGAAAAGCTCTATGGAGATGAGGAATTCATTTTCCAGCATGATCTGGCACCTGCCCACAGTGCCAAAACCACCAGTAACTGGTGTACTGACCATGGCATTACTGTCCTCGATTGGCCTGCAAATTCCCCTGACCTGAACCCCATAGAGAATATGTGGGGTATTGTGAAGAAGAAGCTGAAAGACACCAGACCCAACAATGCTAATGAGCTAAAGGCCGCTATTGAAGCATCCTGGGCATCCATAACACCTCAGCAATGCCACAGGCTGATTGCCTCCATGCCACGCCGCATTGATGCAGTAATCCGTGCAAAAGGATTCCCAACCAAGTACTGAGTGCATTAATGGACATTTTCAAATGTTTGATTGTGTTTTGCTGTTATAAATCTTTTTTTTTTACTTGGTCTGAGGAACTATTCTAATTTTTTGAAATAGGATTTTTGAGTTTTCTTAAGCTGTATGCCATAATCAGCAATATTAAAATAATAAAAGGCTTGCAATATTTCAGTTGATTTGTAATGAATCCAGAATGTATGACATTTTTGTTTTTTTAATTGCATTACAGAAAATAAAGAACTTTATCACAATATTCTAATTTTCTGAGACAGTCCTGTATATAAAAGAAAAAATATATATTTGCATTTAACTGTGGGACTTACAGAACAGGTGTTAGTACTTGGTGGAGAAACCCTTGTTGGACACACAGAGGTCAGACACTTCTTGTAGTTGGTCTCGAGGTTTGTGACCATCTCAGGAAGGATTCACTCATTCAAGGTCCACTCCTCTCTGAAGATCCTCTCCAAATCCTGAAGGTTTTGAGGCTGATGCTTGGCATCTGGAAGCTTCAGCTCCCTCCACAGATTTTCTATGGGATTAAGGTCCGGAGACTGGCTAGGCCACTCCATCACCTAAATGTGCTTCTTCTTTAGCCACTCCTGTTTTGCCTTGGCCGTATGTTCAGGGTCATTGTCCTGGCTGAGGGAAGGAGGCTATCGACCAAGATGTTACAGTGATTGGCCATCCTCTCCTCGATGCAGGGAAGTGGTCCTGTCCCCTTAGCAGAGAAACACCCCCAAAGCATAATGTTTCCACCCCCATGCTTGACGGGGGGTGTTCTGGGGTTATAGTCAGCATCTCTCTTTCTCCAAACACGGCGTGTCGAGTTGATTCCAAAGATCGCGATTTTGGTCTCATCTGACCTCATTATCTTCTCCCAAGCCTTCTCTGAATCATTAAGATGTTCATTGTGAAACTTCAGACGGGCCTTTCATGTTCTTCTTGAGCAAGGGGCCTTCAGGCGCTGCAGGATTTGATCCATTATTGTTACCAATAGTTGTATTGGTGACTGTGTTCCCAGCTGCCTTGAGATCATTAACAAGTTCCCCCTGTGTAATTTGTAAGAAATAAAAGCAATGTTTATATGACGTAATATAAATTAAATACACGGTTTTAATTTAAAGCTGTTTTATTCTGAAAACCGGAAATTAAATACACTGTTGTTTTTTAGAACGGTTTTATTCTGAAAACCGGAGGTTCACACAACGACTTCCGGTTTTTCAAGTAAATATTGTTAGCTTCAATTTAGCATTAGCATGTGGCTAATATTACTTTTTTTAACCCTCCGGTATCATTCGATTGGACTACGCAAATTAGACATTCGAGACAAAAATGTCCACTGCAAAAGACTTTGATAAAAACATTATATTAAAAGGTTTTTTTCACAACTTGTTTGGGTTCAATCTTTAAAGCAACTTCTGCCATAATAGAAAATACCAAAAATGTAATCATTTTCAGGATTTTAACCCTTTATCTGGGGACTGGCTCTTTTTTTTTTAAGGGTCTCAGGATGATGGCATGAAGGAGTGTGAGTTAATCGCTCATTACATGAGATGTTAGGTTTGTTGTTCACCCGTTGGTAATTTTGGTTGAGTTTCAGTGGCTTTCCCTTGGGATTTATAATAATGCATTTCACCTGTGTGATTTGGGATTAAATAGTAAAAAACTAAGCTTGTAGTCAGTGTGAAGGAAGTCGTACCAACTTTTCCACAGCCATGTTTTAAGTTTGTATTTTAGTATTTTAAGGTCTTGCAAGACTTGCTTCTGTTACTTCTGACACAGAGAGCAGATAACACAGTGAAGTGTGTGTCAATGATGCAATAGTCTCAGTCCCAAGACACAATTTATCTTTATCCAGCACATTGTTTTTCCAAACATGTGTCTAGCAATCAGGCTAAACTACTACTACCAACCTACTGTCTCATATTCACATTCTCTTTACATCAGCAGTGTGTTTTGCCTCTACCGTCATGAAGGTTGTTATGTTACGTTAGAAGATGTTTTTGAGGATGTGGTTTGTAGTTCTGTTGAACTATGTCCTAATATGACCATTTTTTATCAATGAGAAAACTATACATACAAAAGTATACATGCAACCAGATGCCTTTGCAAACATGTGCTTCTGTCTATTTCTCTAATGTACATTATGTAATCTATGTGTTTTGCAGTGTATATTCAAATTGTGACTGGCAGCTGCTCATTATTTCTCAGAGCTCAGCTTTGTTCTTCCTTTTAATGATTATCCCAGAATTTTTGTAATAGTCACATCCGCCATGAGTTTAAAAAAGCCTCCAAACCAGTTTTACAGAGCACTTTCCCTTTGAAATACACACACACCCCCTGCCAGAAATCAATAGGAGGAGGATAAAATCCCCTTCCATTTAATTAAGATAACCAGTACATTTTCACTTATAATCTCTTTCTTTCCTCCTCCATCTCTTTCCCTCCATATATCCTTCTGTGCCGCTACTCGTGTCATTCCCCTCTGGGGGGCCATGTTTTTCTTCCCCGAAGCATGTTCTCACTCCCCCACCCCCACAACCTCCTCTTTAAAATGTCATCTAGGGAGTGTTCTGCAGCCAAAATGTGTTCGCTCCGGGGCAATTGGACTATTGGGGTTGACATCGTCAGCTGAACGGGTAACTCTTCATTGTATGGCTCTGTGTGGCAGTGCAGCAGGGCTCCAGCATTTTGTAGTAAATATATGCTGTTTAGATTCTGAAGGCTGGGGCTTGAAAGTCATAGACAGAAGTGGGATCTACTCATGTACTTCAGTACAATCTGGAGATACTTGTACTTTACTCGAGTATTTCCATTGTATACTACTGCATACTTTTACTCCACTACAATTCAGAGGTACATGGTGTACTTTTACTCCACTACATGTATTTAATACCTTTAGTTACTTTACAGATGTGGATGAATGATGTGAAATATAACCAAGTGTCAAATCAGACTTTAGTTCCACCTGGAGTAAATCCACAAGTATACAAAGTCATTCAAACTAGCTGCACCTTCACCAGCTTTGAGAACACTTTGATGATCAATCATTAGAAAACGTATCATATATATTATTCTGAAATGGACTAATCTGCACAATGAATACTTTAAGTATATTTTTGTGATAATACTTTTCTACTTTTACTTGAGTAACATTTTGAATGCAGGACTTTTACTTGTAACAGAGTATTCCTACACTGGTAATTCTACTTTCACTCAAGTACAATATCTGAGTAATTCTTCCACCTCTGGTCATAGACCAAAGAAAAATAAATCAACACTAGGAGGTGTTGGGGAAATATGTTTCAGTGTATGAGTGTGTACTGCCCTCACTGAGCACAGGCCTGCTACCTTGGGCTGCTCTCAGTGTTTTGTCTCCCTGTTCCTGCCTGTTGGTGTCAGCTGATAGAGGTGTTGTAGTGCTTTGCCTGTTTTATCTTGTTATGCACAATGTTGATTATTCTCTCAGAGCTAAATACATGGGTCTGGGGTAGAGATCTTCAGAATTGGTTTGTTTATATAGTGTACCTTTACTTGTGCATATTGTAGGTTGCCCATAAGCCGAGCTGAACGTGTTTTACTTTGTCACACACTGTTTTTGTGTTTTGGTCCAGTTCAGGTGTATGTAGTGTCTCTACTATGAAATGTCTCCATGCTTTAATGTTCAAAAAGCTCTTTATTTTCCTCATACTGCTGCAGCACCTCTTTTCACCCTCTGTCTGAAACCAGAGCCCAGGCTGCTCTGATTGGTTAGCTGGCCGGCTCTGTTGTGATTGGTCAACCGCTTAGAGATGTCCGGCTCCTTGGCCTATCACGTGCACTGTATTGCAGCCCTAGCCAATAGGAGCAACAACGTTTTCATTTTATTATTTTTAATATTAGATATTAATAGGATCCCTATAAAGTATATTCATTACTCGTTATTCTCTACTAATAGTTCATTAAAGACTGTATATAATGGCTATTTTGCACATCCCTTTCAAGATTTCAAGATTTTCTAAGGTTTATTGACATATCATATACACAACTATGGTGTAGTTATGCAATGAATGAAAAACTTTGCAGGTTCCTCAACAAGACATATCTATCTATGTGTGTATACCTCCAGCAATGTTAACTATGTTTAAGCACTTATTTGAACTGATATTATACATATGTATTATACTCGTATAAGATGTATGTAGATAGTATAAGAAATGTGCAGAATATGACAGTTTAATGGTGGAGGTATACACACATATTGATAGATGTCTTGTAATGCACTGTTGAGGAACCTGCGACCCAAGTTTTTAATTTTTCATTTCATAACTACACCGTAGTTGTGTATATGATACGTCAATAAACCTTAGAAAATCTTGAAGTCTTGAAAGGGATGTGCAAAATAGTCATTATATACAGTCTTTAATTAACTATTAGTAGAGAATAACGAGTAATGAATATACTTTATAGGGATCCTATTAATATCTAATAATACAAATAATAAAATTCAATAACGTGCTTTGCGTCTGTGACCAGTGTGTGGGAAGATGGCGCCTGTGTCGGCTCGCCGCTCCCTGAGCTTAGGGTTAGCTATCCTGTTTTTGTTTTATGTTTGTCAGAATGTCTCTGCTCTGCTCATCTATGATCGCCAAGCTCTCCTCCACCTCAGACCCTCATTGGAGTTGATACTGCTGCCCAAACTCACATCTGACAACCATATATCTTGTCCCCCCCCCCTCTACTGTGGGATATTCCCTCCTACCTGTGCCGGCTGCCTCACCGAAAGCGCTTTAGACGCCAGGGAAAGCGTGCTGGTGCACTGGTCTTTTCACGCCTCGGATGTCATGGCCCTCCCGCTGCACGCCATGTGAGGGATCGATGGATTCGCCGTATTCTTCTGGAGCTGCGGCCTCTGCTGGGCCCGCTGCCAGCCCCTCCTGCCCGACTGACTGCTTCCGGCCCGCGTGGTGTCCAACACGCAAATCTTCGTCAGCTGAGAAGAGCTACTCCTTCTGCCAGCCCGGAGCGACAACTTAGCATGGCTTTGCTAAATGCTAGGTTGATAGCAAACAAAACGTTCCTGCTAAATGACTTCTTCACCTCTCATGATCTGGATTTAATGTTCCTGACGGAGACCTGGGTCCACGGTGGCGAGAATACATTGTTCTCTGAACTTCTTCCTCCTGATTGTACATTCTTCAGCTCTCCCCGCACCACCGGCCATGGTGGGGCCATAGCATCAGTGTTTAGAGCTAGCCTACAATGCCGATTGCTTCACCATGTAACTAGCTACGCTAGCTTTGAGTTGCAGCTTTTTGAACTGAACCTGGCCTCACCTATACTCTGCGCAGTCGTGTATCGTCCGCCAAAATGCAATAAGGATTTCATAAATGACTTTTCTGACATTCTGTCCGGGATTATGGTGAAATATGATCGTGTTTTGATCTGCGGAGACTTCAATGTTCATGTGTGTTGCGAGTCAAAACCTTTGGTTAGGGGCTTTTTAAATCTCCTTGATTCTTTTGGTCTCGTTCAGTCCGTGGCTGGCCAACACATGATAAAGGACACACCTTAGATTTAGTATTATCGTTTGGACTGTCTGTCTCTGTGGATGAAATCTGTGCAGCAACGCGTATCTCAGACCATTTACCGGTTCTGTTTACAACTTCGATCCCTTCTGTAGGAGTCGAATCATGTGCCCCTGCGCGTTGTCTGCGATCGATTAACCCCTTGACTGCCTGAGAGTTTTCTGATGTTTTTAATGCTTCTCTGATCTGTAAATTAGAGATGAACTGTGCTTTTAGTGTTGATGAGCTTATCTCCATGTTTGACTCGACATGTACCCAAATACTCAATTCTGTTGCTCCTTTTACACTTAGACGCACCAAAGTTCTCTCACAGCCGTGGCTCAATGACTGTACTCGTGCTCTCAGACGCGCTTGCAGGCGTGCAGAGAGAAAATGGAAAAAGGACAAACTCCATGTCTCCCTAGAAATCCTTCATGCTTGCCTTGCTGACTACCAGACGGCAGTCAAAGCAGACAAAACAGAGCACATTTCTCTGTTAATGTTTTTTAAAATAAGACTATTGGCCAAAACCAAGTCGTATTTATCTTTTAAAGACCTGGAAAGCGTTATTAACGCCTTTGTGACCTCAAGACTGGACTATTGTAACGCTCTGTATGTGGGTATGGACCAGGCATCAATTAAACGCCTGCAGCTAGTCCAAAACGCAGCTGCACGTCTCCTGACTGGCCACAAAAAGCGTGACCACATCACCCCAATTCTGGCCTCACTACTGGCTTCCAGTCCAGTTCAGAATTGATTTTAAAATCCTTTTATTTGTTTTTAAAGCACTAAATGGGTTGGCTCCGGCCTATATAGCTGAACTCCTCCAGCGCTAAACCCCAGGCAGAGCCTTAAGATCTGCTGACCAGCTGCTGCTGGTAGTGCCTAAGACCAGGCTCAAAACCCGAGGGCACCGAGCCTTCGCAGCAGCTGGCCCTAGGCTCTGGAACACTCTTCCCCTCCATGTGAGGTCGGCCCAGACCCTAGGGGCTTTTAAATCCACACTGAAGACACACTACTTCTCTCTGGCCTTCTAGTTAGAGTGGGGTCACGACTCCTGACTGTTTGACTACGTCTGTTTCCGGTATTGCTTATGACGATGTGATGTGAGATGTGAGACTGAGTTGGAGAATTGCACAGGGGAAAATAAGGTATCTATGCCACAATTTTAGATGCAGATTTTTAAAAAATAATACGTTGGAGCTGTGGACCAACACTATGAATTGACGGGGAAGGGGGTAGCAATAAAGATAACACCATTAAACAGTTACACAACATAACAGAAATAATATTGATAGCAGCGTCCCTATAGCAACCACCTTGGTAACAATGTACATGTTGTATGTACACAATTTCCTGAAGTACTCTTCATAATAACTAGCAAACTAAAGATCATGGGCATCCACTGCACACATAATCTGAAATAAAAACTCACATTTCTCGCATCAAATGACATCAAAACGCATTTTAATGGCCAAACTAACCTTAAAATAGGCATTTTCCACCGAGAATAAAACGAAGGTCGGCCATGTTTTTTTTTTATGCGGAGGGAAATGTGAAGATCATGTGACATAGACGCCAGCCATTGAAAATTAATGGTGAAAAAAAAACGTAGGGATCCTACAATTTCAGAGGCGTTTTTGTAGAAATACTACGTCCCAAGTTGTGGACCAACGTAGTTATTACACGTTTGGATGTGAGACTGGGTTGGGTTAGCAACACTATACACCTCTGTTGTGCAATCAAACCTGATTAGCTAATCATAATACATTACATTGCATTTGGCTGACGCTTTTATCCAAAGCGACTTACAATAAGTACAATCGACCAGGAAGACACAACCTTGAAGAAAACAGAATCATATAAGTACATCAGGTTTCATAGAGCCAAACATTTCAAGTGCTACTCAACTGGCTATAGATAAGCCTGTCCTTTATTAGTATATAAGTGCTCTGTTAGCAGTTCATTGTTAGTAATTCTATCGCTCGAAGTGGAGTCCAAAGAGATGAGTTTTCAGTCTGTGCCGTGTTAGAAATTAAAATCAATGTTTAATAGCATAATGTAGCTTAAACATACCGTCAGTTTAAATGCTATTTTATTCTGGAAAAAAACGGAAGTTCTCAATACCAAGCTTTTATTCTGAAAATCCTTCATGACGACATCCGGGACTACCGTCCATTAGTATCACTAAAGTGGCTATTGACGCCGTTAACATGTATTGCATATAAAGTTATGAAAGAGTTAAGGAAGATAAAAGGCGTGTTTAGATATATTGAATGAACAATGTCTGTATCCTCTGATATGTGTAACAACGGACATTAAAACGTTGGAGAGCCGGCCCGCAGGGAGGAGCCAGCTGAGGATATAAATACAGCTGGACCTGAGGGGTTCGGCCTCTTTCTTCACCTGGCAGAGCCAGAAACACAGCTGCTTTTCTGTCGAACAATATTCTGTTTGTAACATAACCGCGCCTTTATTTTTAATTAAAGTACCAATTTGAAACCATCTCAGAGACTCCATTTAGTCTCCTTTTTAAGCTTCTCTCCTGGACGCGAGAATTATTACACAGATAACAATTGGTGACCCTGACGTGATTCTCGTTAGACCGGGAGAGACTACACAGCCGGCTGTTGCCCGGAACCGCTGGCAATCCGTTCGACACACAAAGAGCTCAAACCATCGGTAAGAAGAAACCTGTTAAGTCAAATTCTTCGATAGTTTATGCAGGACAATCTTAGGATTGTGTGTTGGACGGCTGCTTCCGGTTCTTGAAAATAGCTGGGAAATTAATGTTAAAACAACCAAATTTATAACAAAAACACGTGGCGTTGTTACTTATTACTTATTTTTCTTATATTTAACCCTGCATGCTATTCGTTTGTCTGTTATTACATGTCGGCAAGAGGCTAATCGCTTCAATAAGTGTTTTTTGTTACGTTTTAAGTTAACGTGAATGGTTTGAGGCTATTAAGCAGTCGGGACTGCTTGAGACAAAGAACACAATCACAGTGGAAGCTGAGAATATTGGAGTGAGTGTTTGTGTTAAAGACAGTGTGAGGCTGTTTTTCTTTTTAAAAGTCCTTTGTGTGATGAGGGCAATCATTTCAAGTGTTTCTTGTTACGTTTTAATTTAACGTGAATAGTTTGAGGCTATTAAACAGTGGGGACTGTTTGAGACAAGAACAAAGTTGAGTGAGTGTTTTAATTACAGTGTGAGGCTTTCTTTTTAAAAAAGTCCTTTTCGGGGAAAAGGCCTGAAAAGTTTGAAGCTTTCAGTGGTTGTATTTTCTGTTTTCAAACAGACATTGCGTGTGGATTACGACGTGAAATGCGACATTCGTGCGTTAGATAGACGATATTCTGCTGATTGTGTTTTGATAGCGTCTTACTTTGTCCCATTATAGCGTGTTTAAACAGAGGAGATAACCATACTGGCTCTTAAAGTCAAAACATTACGTACATGGGTTGAGAGCTATGACGTAAGGGTATGAGGCCCATTTATAATTGTACAATACATAGAAATGTTATTTTAAACTGCAGTGTTGTTTTGTGTTACATTTTCAGCCATTATTTCAACTCCGCTGTGAGAATCACGAAGTGTTTTCAAATCCCTTTGTTCTTCAGGTTAAAGGTTGGAAAATCAGTTGCCATCTTGTCCTGCCCTCATGTTGAAAATAAGCCACACGGCAGTCGCCATTTCGTGAAATGCTAATTGAAAGTACTCGGTTTGTTCTTACACACTCAGTCCCACTCACATGAGGCTAGGCACTCCATATTGAGGACACATCATATTTCTTGGCAGAGTTGGAACTATAAAATAGTTTATCTTACCGTGGGAAGTTTGGTATTTGTAGGAGTCTGGTTTGTAAGTATTTCTGCTTACAAGTGTGTAGTGGCAACATTTTGTTGAGATATTATTGTTTGCAAGTGTGTATTGGCGGTTTTTTGAAATATTCCAGTTTGCAAATGTGTTTTGGCGGTTATGTGCTGTGTTGTTTTACCATGGTGTAATGTTCTTCCCTAGTGTAATTCTCTTTCCATTTTTAAGAAGGAAAATAAGGACAGGTTGTTATCTAGGGTCACACCCAGATTCCTTGCAGTCTGAGTCGGGGAAACAACAGAGGTGCCGATGTTGATCGTCAGGTCAAGAGTGGGACAATCTTTTCCCGGAGGGAAAAGCAGTTCAGTCTTGTCAAGGTTGAGCTTGAGGTGATGAGCAGACATCCACTGAGAGATGTCAGCTAGACAAGCAAAGATGCGTGCGACGACCTGGGTCTCTGAGCGGGGAAAGGACAGAATGAATTGGGTGTCGTCAGCGTAGCAGTGGTATGAAAAACCATGCGGGCTAATGACTGATCCGAGCGAGTTTGTGTACAGGGAGAAGAGGAGGGGACCAAGAACAGAGCCCTGAGGGACCCCTGTAGTTAATTGACAAGGGTCGGACTCGGACCCTCTCCAAGTTACCCTGTAGGTATGGTCTTTGAGGTATGAGGTGAGGAGGGAAAGTGCAGAGCCTGAAACTCCAAGTTCTTGGAGAGTGCGAAGGAGGATCTGATGGTTCACCGTGTCGAATGCAGCAGACAGGTCCAACAGGATGATGACAGTGGAGAGGGATGCTGCTTTGGCAGTGTGCAGTTCCTCAGTGACAGCAATGAGAGCAGTTTCTGTGGAGTGACCTGCCTTGAAAACAGACTGGTGTGGATCCAGAAGGTTGTTCTGATGGAGATAACAGGAGAGTTGTTTAAAGACAGCGCGTTCAAGTGTTTTAGACAGGAACGGGAGGAGAGACACAGGCCTGTAGTTTATAACATCAGACGGGTTGAGAGGGGGTTTCTTTAGGAGAGGGTTTACTCTTGCCTCCTTAAGACTATTTGGAAAGTGACCAGAAGTTAGAGAAGTGTTGATGAAATGGGTGAGAAACGGTGGAATATCAGGAGCGATAGTCTGAAGGAGGTTTGAAGGGATAGGGTTCAGAGGACAGGTGGTAGGGCGGGCAGAGGTAATGAGGGTAAGAACCTCACTTGGAGAGAGAGGGGAAAAGGAGGTTAGTGTGTGGGTGGAAGGAGGGTCTGGTGACCCAGCGTTGAGTAAAGGTGAGTCAGAAAAAGAAGAGTGAATATCATCAACCTTTTTTTCAAAGTGGTTAACAAAGTCGCTTGACAGAAGTGAGGAGGGGGGAGGGGCTTTGGGGGGGTCCAAGAGGGTGGAGAAGATGGAAAATGTTTTTTTGGGATTGGAATAGGAAGATTGGATCTTATCTTGAAAGAAGGTGCTTTTTGCCTGAGAGATCGAAGCAGAGAAAGAGGAGAGGAGAGCCTGATAGGTTAGGAGGTCGTCACGGTGTTTGGATTTCCACCGTTTCCGCTCTGCTGCCCTAAGGACGGTTCTATTAGCACGCAGTGCGTCATTTAGCCAAGGAGCAGGAGGGGACTGATGAGCCTGCCGATATGTGAGAGGACAGAGAGAGTCCAGAGAGGATGAGAGAGTACAGAGGAGAGTTTCTGCAGCAGAGTTTGGAGGCAGGAGTTGGAACGAGTCAGAGGAAGGGAGGGCTGAGAGAACCGATGACGCAAAGGTAGAGGGGGAGAGGGAACGAAGGTTACGGCGGACAGGTGTAGGATGAGAAGCGATTATTTTGTTATGTTTGGAAAGGGGTAGAGAGAATGAAATGAAGAAGTGATATGTGGAGCGGGTTTACAGAGAGGTTAGAAGTAGTGCAGTTCCTTGAGAATATGAGATCAAGGACATTGGCAGCTTTATGAGTTGGTTAACAAAGCAAAGGTGGTTAACAGAGATGTTAGTTTGTCTATCTTCCCTAACTGGAGGTTGAAGTCTCCGAGAAGTACAGCGGGAGGGCCAGTTTCAGGGATGTGTGAGAGGAGATTATCTAATTCCTCCAAGAAGTCTCCCAAGGCGCCTGGTGGACGGTAGACAACAACAATGGTTAATTGTATAGGATGGGTTACTGTGACGGCATGGAATTTAAAGGTGGAAGGAGTGAAGTTAGGTAGCTTGAAGAGGGAAAAGCTCCATTTGGGAGAGAGCAGGAGACCAGTGTCACCTCCTCTGCCAGTGGGTCTGGGTGTATGGGAGAAGGAATATGCTGTGGAGGGAGCTGCTGAGGTGGATATGTTGAATGGAGTAATCCAGGTCTCAGTGAGAGCAAGGAAATCCAGAGACTGCAGGGAAGCGTAGCCAGATATTAAGTCAGCCTTAGGAACAGCTGACCGGCAGTTCCATAGGCCACCTGAAACTAGATGTTGGATGTCAGTGGAGCATGTGGGATAGACGAGAGCAGGGCGGTTATAGCGATTAGGAGATACACAGGGCCAGCGATGATTGCGAGAAGACACGTGAACAGGAATGGAGAAAATACACATTATACAATTGAACAATTGAACAATTATACAGACTAGAATAAATGAAACAGAGAAGTCTAATTAAACAAGAATATAACTTACAGTGGTTGCTGCGTCAATAGGTAGTGTCGTCAAGCAAGCAGCATAGGACAGACAGGGCCCCGAGTAGAGGGCTCCGCCTGTGCTTATATAACAAAGGTCACCATACATAACCCCTCGTTATATCTCTCACATGGGTACAGTGGGCGGAGCCTCGATGTATACACGCGCTGTCGTCCAACAACACCGTTCCACCTCACTGTCCCTGACCGGCTTTCTGGTTAGCAGCCGCTGCACCTCACTCACCTCTACCTCGGTTGTAACCGTGGAGAAGTCCGGGCTGCAGCTGACATAGCACTCTCTGAGGCGCTTACCTCGCGAAGAGTATGCTTGGAAAACAGTGCTGAGGGCTCCCTCCCTCTGCCCATAGGCGGACGGAGAGAGTCCTCAGCCCCGTATGGGCTCACTGTGCACCACCTCTCTCGAGTCCCTAAGGAGCACGGGGAGAGCGCAAGTGCCCCATGTCCCCCACTCAGACACGCTTACCCGTGAAGAGTGTGTATGGACTATAATGTGGAGGACTCGTATGGGCCCAGTGCGTGCCACGTCCCCCGGGACCGGGGCCTGGGAAAAACGTAAGTGCATTACGCACAGGGAGGGGGTCAGATGCCCACTGATCCACAGCCCCCCTCCCTCCTCACCAGTCCTGTGTTGCCCCAGCAAGCACAGATGATGAAAAGGAGCCAGACATGTCCAAGAGATAAAACTTTATGAAGGGGCCTGGCGTTGCCCAAGACGCCGCCTTGCATATGTCCTCCACACTCACGCCGTTAAATAAGGCTGTTGACACAGCCACAGCCCGTGTAGAGTGTGCACGGACCCCCGTGGGGAAGGCTCTCCCCGTCTGTCCGTAGGCATGTGAGATATACTCATAGAGCCATCCTGCCAGGCGCTTCTTGGACAGAGCTTTACCGGCCACGCCGCCCCCAAAGCACACAGCTGTTAAGTGCGTCTAAGGGCAACCGTGCGCTCTACATAACATGCTAGTGCACGCACCGGGCAGAGGAGGTACAATTTAGCCTCCCTAGCCCCACTTTTGGGTGGAGGATTAAAGCCCCCGAACTGAATAGCCCTCGACCTGAACGCACTCCTTAGGCTCTTGGGCACAAAGGAAGGGTTCGGTCTGAGTGTCGCCCCGCTACGGTCACCCCGGATCAACAAGCAACTTGGGTGCACCGATAGAGCGGTTAACTGAGACACTCTCTTGGCTGACGTTAAGGCAAGTAGAAATGCTGTCTTCCACAACAGTGCTTTTACAGGGAGGAGAGCTCCAGAGGCTCAAATGGTTCTGTGACCAGAGCCTCGAGCACCAGCGGTAGATCCCACTGCGGGGCGGAGGCGTGCACTACTGGGTGCAGCCTCCTGACCCCCCGTACATTAGTGGCTAACTAAAAGCTGACCTGCCGCCAAATGGCAGGACGAGATGGCTGCTGCATACACTTTCACTGTGGAATGAGCAAGCCACAATAGAGCCCAACTCACAAGATAGGGGCTCTATTTTCCGCTCATCACACTATCGCTGGAATCCCAGCCACTTCGGCCTGTGTTGGCTGTGGTGGATCCCGCTCTAGCTGCCTGGATAGACTGAATAACGCTGTCAGACAATCCACCCTGTCTCAGCCAGTCCCTCTCAGGAGGCAAGCCTGGAGAGGTTGGCCGAGAGTGGGTAACGCCCCGATTGCACCTGCCTCTTGAGACATTGCCCCCCAGAACTGGGGAAGCGCCCAGGGCTGGCCCACCTTCATCTGTGTCATCTCTGAGTACCACGGCGCCCCGACGCGATCCGGCAATACTAGGATGATTGACAGACGTTCTCGCCTCACTCTCCCCAGGAGAGGGAGAATGAGACACAGCAGTGGAAAGGCGTAGAGCAGCTTTCTTGACCATGGCTTGTGTGCGAACGCGTCCACCCCCAAGGGCAGATCGTCTCTCAGAGCCATGGAGAACCACAGGGCACAGTGGTTGTTGCACCGGCTGGCGAACAGGTCCACTTACGCTCTCCCGAACTGGGCCCAGTTCTGCTTCACCACCTCCGGGTCAAGCGCCCACTCACCTGGCAGGCCGCCCCTCAACATGAGGTCGGCCCCCCTGTTCTCCAGTCCCGGGATGTGGAGGGCTCTCAGAGATAACACCACCTCTGAAGCCCATAACAACAGTTTCTCCGGCGTGGTCAACAAAGCGGTGGAGTGGACTCCGCCCTGCCTGTTGATATATGCCACTGTGGTGCTGTTGTCGCTCCTGACCAGTACATGTCTCCCCCGAATTAAGAGTTTGAAATGCTGGAGGACCAACACTACTGCCACAGCAACAGCACAGCAACCTCCTAGAGGTCTCTGTTAGAGACCAGCGCCCACCTATAGCTCTCTTCAGGCAGGTCCCTCTCCATCCTGTTCTGGACGTGTCCGTGAACACTGTGATGTAAGAGGTCATCCGTCCCAGTGGAGACCCCCTCCACCCCCTCTTCCGGCGAGACGTAATGCTCCTGGAAATGTTCCAGCCGCCACCGGTGGCTGAGCCGCGGGATCAGGCGGCAGGCGTTGCAGGCCGGAAGCGGGCCCAGGTTGGCCGCCGCGTGGTCAGACCCCAGGCACTCAACGCATCGACGGTGGAGATCGGCGCCTGCGATTAAGCCCTGGCACAAAGGGCAGGGTGGCTGCTCCAATAATGATGAGTCCATGTTTCTTTTCCTCTTTCGTCTGGCTTTTCTCTCAGTTGTTCCTTGCTTGCTGAAGAGAAAAGGATGACAGTCAGGAGGCGAGGCCTCCTTTTATACGGTGGGATGTGCACGCATATTCAGGTGGGCCTGCCCCGGGGCCGGCTACGTCTATAGAAGTCTCAGTGGATGAATGCTTGCATGATATGGTCAAGGGGTAGTACCCATAGAGTCCAGTAGAGGGAGAAGCCTGTGAGAGATATAACCAAAGCTTTCAACAAGTTCCTCTCAACTTTTTCTGGGATAGCCGAAAATCAAACTGTGTGTGGGGGCTATTAGAGAGCAGAGTCTGTTGAAATGACCTGAAAGCACCGCAGTTCTATGAGTTTCAATGCGTTTGTGTGTACCCAGATGGCACCACATTGGTTTCAAAGAGAAAGGAATAAGTGACAAATTACTTTTAGGGGATTCTACCACAAAGACCATTCAAGTGTTACGCGCAGCATGATAGAAGGTACATCTATAGTTTGATTAAAATGGCGCGTAATATGCAATTGAGCAATCCAAAAATCAGCATTCACCCCTGAACACACACATTAATCATGAGCATTAAAATAAATGCACATGCATACACAGACAAATGTAGGGATACATTTTACTAACACAATCTTCTTGAAAGTGATTATTTAATCTACCTCCTGATCCCAAATATTACACAACGTTCCTTACAGTGAACTAACTGAATTCACATCAACATATATTTAAGTAGCTTCGGAAGCAACAGCTTCAGTTAAATTAATGGATTCTATCCAAGAAAAGAAGAAAAAGAGGGCATAAGAGAACAGGAAAGAACACATTAAGAGTGTGTGTTGTCAGTGCTGCTCTCAGTCTGGTCTGGGTCTGTTGTTTTGGTAAGCACAGCAGTGTTGGCAGAGGAGCTGGCAGCACGGCACAGTATGGAGCTGCAGGAACAGCTCGGCTGTAAGCGGCGGCCAAAAATGGTTTTGGTCTGAATCACATGACAAGGTGTTAGTGTGCTTTAATATATATTACATCCCCTCTGTTTTTAGATCTTCGCATGGTTTATTGATACCATAAACTAAGTACAGAAAATAGCATATGTATCTCTTGACATTGATTTATGAATGTTTCCATTCATAAATCAATGTCAAGAGATACATATGCATATACGAACATGTATGTATACATATCCGTAAAGAATACATGACTGAACTATGGTCCCACTACATGTTACACTCATGAGTCAGCGGGGTCCTCCCATGATAGTTAGTGGGGGGTGAAGTTCAACTTTTATTCAAATGAACTGTCTGTTGGATGTCGATTTAGCCATATATACTAATTTCACATGATCGTGCTTTATTGTGAAAATCCACTTCCTGTTTCGTCACCTGAAAGTGTTCACTCCGTCGCCTAAAGACAGTACTACATTAACCAATGGCCACTGCAGCCTGACCTTTGACGTCATGTCACACATTAATAAATATATGTATATATACACATTTATTTAATAGATTATTTACATAATTGTATACATAATATACACAATTAATTGTATAGACTCCCTAAGTGGTTTAGATTAACTGTGTACATTTACTCCAGTACTGTACTTAAGTACAATTTTGTACCACTACAATTCAATGGTAAATAGTACTCTACTACATTTATTTAATACCTTTAGTTACTTTACAGATTTGGATTAATTATGTGAAATATAATCAACTCTTAAATCAGACTTTAGTTACACCTGGAGTAAATTCACAAGCTACCCTGCAGTATGTTCATCATTAAAACTAGCTGCACCTTTACCAGCTTTGAGAACACTTTAATGATGAATAATTATAAAACATATCATATATATTATTCTGAAATAGACCAATCTGCACAATGATTATTAATAGGATCCCTATAAAGTATATTCATTACTCGTTATTCTCTACTAATAGTTAATTAAAGACTGTATATAATGACTATTTTGCACATCCCTTTCAAGATTTCAAGATTTTCTAAGGTTTATTGACATATCATATACACAACTAGGTGTAGTTATGCAATGAATGAAAAACGTTGTGTATACCTCCAGCAATGTTAACTATGTTGAAGCACTTATTTTAACTGATATTATACATATGTATTATACTCTTATATAAGATGTATGTAGATAGTATAAGAAATATGCAGAATACGAAAGTTTAATGGTGGAGTTACACACATATTGATAGATGTCTTGTAATGCACTGTTGAGGAACCTGCAACCAAAGTTTTTCATTTGTTGTCAGGTATTGAACAATCAATAAATAAAGAACACAGAATTATTAAATATAAAACACAGAATTTGTGTGATTATACTAAATGATTTATAAATAAACACCACTGCATATTTACAACTGTTACACATGCTGATGTAACGCAAATGTTTCCAACTTGGGATCAATAAAGTATATCTTATCTTAAGATGATCGATGGCTACTGCCATATTTGCAAAATGTGCCTCTGAACCTTGACAAGTGCATGTTTCAGGCTTATCAACAGGAGGGGTCACAAACATAAGACCAGCTGTTAAATAAAGCTCTTCTGACCTTAGCTGGCATATATATTAATGCTATCCATTATGGGCACAAGCAATTTATCACCCATTTATTAATTATATGTTTTACATTTGAGTGTTTCCTATCCCCTAAACCTGCAGGGATGTACACAGTTTAATACTGGCCACTTCTTATTATGGGAAATACAAAAACGTCTTTGAAAACTACAACTCCCAGTAGAGACGTGCCATAGAACATGTTGCGAAACACAATAGCCAGCATGTGTAGTTCTGGGGACGGGGTGGGGGAGGGGGGTACGGGGTTGACCCGTTCAAATCAAGTTTTGGACAGTCTGCCGTGGTTCCATCCCCTTTCAAGTGCTGTTCGAGGCTCAGCGTAACCCTCGGAGCACACTCTCCAATCACAGAGCTTGAGGACTATCATGGGGTTTGTCAAGCGAAGCGGAGAGAATACTTACTTCCCGGTGTAATATTCTCTAAAGCAAATGAGCTGCTCCGACCCTCGGTCCTGACGGACTCCAACTTGTGTTTATTAATCAAACAAATAAATAAACACAATGATAATTATGTGTTATTGTTGAGTAAATGGAGAATTGCACAGGGGAAAATAAGGTATCTATGCCACCATTTTAGATGCGGATTTTGTTAAACTAATACGTTTGCGCTGTGGACCAACACTATACATTGACGTGGAAGGGAGTAGCAATAAAGATAACACCATTAAACAGTTACACAACATAACAGAAATAATATCGATAGCAGCATCCCTAGCAACCACCTTGGTGACAATGAAAACGTTGAATGGACACAATTTCCTGAAGTAATCTTCATAATAACTAGCAAACTAAAGATCATGTGCATCCACTGCACACATAATCTGAAATAACAACTCATATTTCTCGCATCAAATGACATCAAAACGCATTTTAATGGCCAAACTAACTTTAAAATAGGCATTTTACACCGAGAATAAAACGAAGTTCGGCCATGTTTTTTTTTACTGCAGGGAGAAATGTGAAGATCACGTGACATAGACGCCAGCCATTGGAATGAATGGTAAAAAAAAACGTAGGGATCTTACAATTTCAGAGGCGTTTTTGTAGAAATACTACGTCCTACGTTGTGGACCAACGTAGTTATTACACGTTTTTTTGTGAGACTGCGTTGGGATAATTTGTCCTCTTCACACAGCAGGGTAAGGACCAATAGCTACTCCAAAAGTAAAAGGCTAGAGGGAAAGCAAACGACTGGGCCTGAA
Source organism: Harpagifer antarcticus (assembly GCA_902827135.1). Classification (NCBI taxonomy): domain Eukaryota; kingdom Metazoa; phylum Chordata; class Actinopteri; order Perciformes; family Harpagiferidae; genus Harpagifer; species Harpagifer antarcticus. Next base: position 382,589 of record CADEHL010001154.1, on the reverse strand, counting down.
ACTCTGATTGTGGGTGACTCTGCTGCAAGAGATGTAAAAAGTCTGTGTAGTAAGAACAACACCAAAGTATTCTGTTTTCCCAAGGATGTGGTATCTGACTTGGCTGAGAAGATCCTGCATATTGGGACTGAACATCCAACTGTGAAGAATATGGTACTGCACATTGGAACAAATGATGTGGTTAAACAACAGTCAGAAGTGCTGAAAGAAGACTTTAAATGTGTGTTGGAAACTGTCAGCTCTCTAAATGCGGAGGTGTTCATCAGTGGCCCTCTACCGCCAGTAGAGGAGTGGAGAGATTCAGCAGATTGTTTGCACTGAACACGTGGCTCTGTCCATTGTATTGACAATTTAAACTTTTTCTGGGACCGCAGACATTTTTTTAACTTCTTAAGGATGACGGTCCCCCCAGTGGACCCCCCCCCCCCCCACCGTTTTTTTTCGAGACTGTGTTTCAGGGCTTCTTAACATTTATGAAAATGTGTAGCGCCAGAGTAACGGGAAGAATCTCAGATAACTGAAGATATGAACAATTTTTACCAAAACAAAACACAAGGGTAATACCAAGTCTCTGAATTAGCACCAAGCGAAAAAATGCTAACGCACTTTAGCCATACTTGCCAACCCTCCCGATTTTCGCGGGAAACTCCCGATTTCATAGCCCTCTCCCGGGGTCATATTTCTCCCGATTTCTGACAAAATCAGATTTACACATGACTGTTTCCACTCTGACTTTATTACAGCTACACCATTGTTTGGTTTCTATGGTAGCGCGTCTCTTTAGTAGCGTGTGCAACTAGATAGTCACAGAAAAACAGAACAAAAATCGACAACTCGACCCTCTGCTCAATCCTTTCCTGGTCCAGCACACACATATGCTCCATCAAGAGGATGGTGCTACAGACCGCAAGGCATTGCACTCAGACCTACAATAAGCATGTTAATGTTAATCTAACAGCTCCGGCGATCCACTAGCAGCACCCCCCCCGCCCCCCCCCGCGGTGGTTTTGAAATGCTCCCGATTTCTGAGGTCTCCAGGTTGGCAAGTATGACTTTAGCACAGAACTCAAAATAAAGATACCCTTATTCAGGGTTGCCAACTCTCACGCTTTCACTCTCAATCTCACGCTGCCCAAACTATTCTATACGGTTTTGAAAACTTTTGTCACGTAGTCATCGTCTTCTCAATAGAACATATTTGATCATGTCTTCTGGCCAATCAGAATCAAGATAACGGCGTGGTGTTGTTGCAGGACGTCCCGACGGAGAATACTTTTGCTGTAGTACATCTCTATACATCGATACAACATTACGTGTTGATTTCTATCAACACGTAATGAAATAAGACCCCACGGTTTGATGATTGATAGGTGTGCGGGCTGTCTTTCATTTTGACACACAGAACAATGGGGGCTATCCACCCTTATCCACAATGTAAAGTAATTCACAGCCTCTTCCCTCTTCTCTCTGTGAGGAGCAGCAGGTTCAGCTTTCAGAACAAAGTAACAAAAAACTAAAATGGCATTCATTTTTTTTAAATGTGTAGTAATAGATTTATTTTTCTTCTCAAGAGAGTACTAGAATGTGTATTTTATGTTAGTATTTCAAAACATCTCTATATTTTATTTACTACAAGACAAATATGCCTTTTTATTTCATGAAGTTCAATTTGGATTGAGACAGGGAAATAATCTAAACCTCACGTGTGGCGTTTCATTATCAAAGGGAGCGTGTATGTAATTACATTGCAAATACTGACTTGACCCCCACCACTGTATGGGTTAGCCCAGAGCCATCTATATGGCGCTGGGTTAGCCCTACCATAGATTACCCAACAAAAATACTCTGGAGCCGCAACTGCCGACCCGTATTGCGCATGCGCAGATCTAAGATCCAGTAGAAAGGATAAAAAGTAAAAGTCTGCTGCTTATTGTTCTACTAGGCCAAAAATAGAGTCAAAGAGTATATGAAAGTGAGAGTGTGTTAATTAATATATTTGGCAGTTTGGAGTAAGTCTGTAGATTTGTTTGTGTGTGTGTGTTTCATGTATAGGCCTCTCACGATAATTAATTTAGTTTGATACATTTTCCCGGAAATTATTGCGATAAACGATAATATTGTCGGCACTGTTGTATGACCATTTTAGACCACTGACATAATGATAATATATAATAATAATTCAAGTACATCCTTTCAAACTGCTAGTCACATCCTGTAAATGGCAATTTATCGAGTTCATTTTTATTTATCGTACGATAAGTCAATTAATTGCTTATCGCGACAGGCACACAATAAAACAGTGGAAACAAACATGTTTGACTTTCATTAGTGTATGAAACTGTATGCCCTTTATAGTCTGTGTCCAATATTGTGTATTTGTATATATTGTATATATATCCTATATATATGCTAAGGTACCGCTGCTGACACGATAGCAGTCATTTTGTGCGCATATGTGCAATTAAACCCATGATATCAAAATCTCACTCCAGCCAGGTACCCAAAGTTGGCAACCCTGCCCTTATTACTTATCGAAACTGCACATACAAAATATCCGAAAAAAGCTGAGTCTCCACAGATATATATAGGTGTATATAGGTGATGATACTTCATCACTGAGCGATCCGAACTCGCGACAGGGGAAGCAAACACAGACATCACAACACGTACCTTTACGGAGCTTTTACGGGAGATCGAACTTGAGTTCTAGTTCTCGCGTGTGAAAACCTGCAGTTCACACGCACGCTGGAAGGAGAGGACGCTGGCGTTGCTTGTTCCCCGCTTCTCCGTCTGGGTTTTAACTTCTCTTGCCTCGTAAAAAGTGTTCGTTTTGACTGCTGGATTATATATAGCCTTCTGTTCTGTCATAACTGTGTGATGATCGCGTTGTTCAGTTTTTCATCCGGCTACTCACCATTTCATCAGCTGTCTGGGGCTAGCTACCTGTCAGCTGTTAGCATCGACAGCCGCCGAATCCCGTTTTCCCCTGGGTTTTGGCCCGGACTTCCACCTCTCTCGCCACCCTGGATTATCCCTAAACCGGATTGACTGTTGCCGCGAGGGCCGAACTGTCCGTGAGTTAGCTCCGATCATTGCACCGCGGAGTGCCGTTGCCCGAGGCTCGGTAGCTGGCCGGTTAGCTGCTGTGGATACGGTGCTTCAATACTCCGCTCTCCAACTTCGGAGTTTTTTCAGCTCTGCTGCACCAGTCTGCCTGGATGCCATCAGATCATCAGGACTCTTGCAGCGCCCCCGCTACATACACAGATCATCCCGCTACAAATGTATTCACACAAATTCTAGTATTCCTGTAGTACAATCGGCTCTGCACTTCCGTGTTGCTTGTCGACGTCATCTAACACACAGTCACGTGCGCACCAGCTGTTTGAAGCCCCTGGCCTGCTCTGACAGTAGCACTCCTCCTGTCTCCTCTGCAGCCACCTTCATGCTGCTTAATACCCGCTCCCTCAATAATAAAGCATTACTCATCCATGACATCATCATTGATAAGAAACTTGATTTCTTATGTTTAACGGAGACATGGCAGAACCAGCAGGATTTCTTCGCTCTCAACCAAGCTACTCCCCCAGGCTATGTTTACCTCCATAAACCTCGCTCCACGGGCCGCGCGGCGGGCTGGCTGTTATCCACCGAGCAGGTATCCGGGTCAGGGAGATTCCCTCTCCCAATATCACATCATTTGAGTGTATTACATTCTCGCTCTCCGGATCACCTCTACTCCAGGTTGCCCTGATTTACCGCCCCCCCCAAAGCTTCCACCACCTTCATGTCCGAGCTGAGTGAGCTTCTGTCCTCTCTCTGCTCTAAATCACCTTCCACCTATCTGCTGGGAGATTTTAACATCCACGTCGACTCCACCAGCTGTAGCTTTGCCGCAGAATTTCTGTCACTTCTGGACTGCCTCAACATAACACAGCATGTCCAGGGCCCCACCCACTTCAAAGGTCACACGCTGGATCTAGTCTGCTCCACTGGTGCCCCCCCCTCTCATCTGCAGCGCCTAGATCTGGCAGTATCAGACCACCATGCCATCATCTTCATCATCCCTATCCCCCTGCCCAAGCAGCGCCCCAGGCGCACAATCACCTTCAGAGACACCAAATCAGTGAGTGCATCAGCCCTATCAGACCTCCTCATAACCCACATGGCCCCGGCTCTCTCCGACACCTCGCCGGACGTGTTGGTGGCCCGCTACAACACTGCCCTCTCTCTCAGCCTGGACTCTCTGGCTCCCCTCAGAAGCCGGACGGTGTCTTTTCTCCGCCCGGCACCATGGTTCACCTCTGATCTTCGCACAATGAAGCAAACTGGTCGTCGGTTGGAGCGGCTTTCCAGACGAACTGGCCTCACCGTCCACGGTATGGCCTTGGTGGACCATGTAAGGTCCTACAAGGAGGCTCTCTCCAAGACTAAGACCGCCTACTACTCCTCCCTCATCACCTCACAACGAAATCACCCCAGATCCTTGTTCTCCACCATCAACCGACTGCTCCGCCCCCTCCCTGCCACGCACACTGCTGAAGCTCCTGACCTCTGCTCCAAATTCCTCAACTTTTTTCAGGCTAAGGTGATCTCCATTCATCAACAACTCCTGGTGCCCGCCCCCTCCCCCTCTCTGCACTGGCCCCTGACACAGAAATGCACACTCCCAGCTCAACCCCTCAATCCCCAATGCTCTCTCTCCTCCTTCTCCCCAGTGGATGTTCCACTGGTCTCGAAGCTGGTGACCAATGCTAAGGCCTCCACCTGCTCCCTTGACCCCATGCCCACGGTGCTGGTCAAGGCCTGCCTTCTCACCCTCTGCCCCATCATAACAGACATCATCAACTCCTCTCTGTCATCTGGAATAGTTCCCTCCTGCTTCAAAACCGCCTCCATCACTCCCATCCTCAAGAAGCCTGGTTTGGACCCTGAGGAGCTGAACAACTACCGACCGATCTCCAACCTTCCTTTCCTTAGCAAAACTTTGGAAAGAGCAGTTGCCGCCCAGCTTCATCAACATCTGTCCAACCATGAGCTCTACGAACCCCTACAGTCAGCCTACAGAGCACATCATAGCACAGAGACCGCCCTCCTGAAGATCACTAATGACCTCCTTCTCGCTGCTGACTCCGGACAAATCAGTATTCTCATCCTCCTCGACCTCTCTGCTGCTTTTGACACTGTTTCTCATACATTCCTCCTGAAATGCCTCTCTGACAACCTTGGCATCACTGGCACAGCTCTGTCATGGTTTCAGTCCTATCTCTCAACCAGGTCTCAGTTTGTTAGCATCAGCGGCTCATCCTCCCCCTCGGCCCCAGTCAACCATGGTGTCCCCCAAGGCTCCGTGCTTGGTCCCCTACTTTTCACCATTTACATGCTCCCCCTTGGCCAGATCATACGTCAATTCGGTCTCAATTTCCACTGCTACGCTGACGACACTCAGCTCTATCTCAGTACCTCACCATCCGCCCAGCTACCTCCACAGACTTTGGTCAATTGTCTCCATGCCATAAAAACCTGGATGACAGCAAATCTACTCAAACTCAACAGTAAGAAGACTGAGCTCATGGTTGTGGCCCCCAAAGCACTGCTCCGGAAGGTTGGGGATCTCCTCCTCCACATTGACGGCTGTTCCATCTCCCCGTCTCCCGAAGTCCGTAACCTGGGTGTCATCCTTGACTCCACTCTCTCATTTCAGTCACATATCAAATCTGTCACTAAATCTGCCTTCTATCACCTCAGGAACATCTCCCGTCTACGACCATCACTCTCTGATTCCGTGGCCGAGACCCTCATTCATGCATTTGTCTCCTCCCGGTTGGATTATTGCAACGGAGTCCTGTTTGGGGTTCCCAGTAAAGCCCTGGACAGGCTCCAGTATGTGCAGAACTCGGCTGCCAGGGTGCTCACTCACACCAAGCCCTGGCAGCACATCACCCCCACCCTGATCCACCTCCACTGGCTCCCAGTCAAGCACCGTATCACCTATAAACTCCTTCTTCTGACTTACAAATCCCTCCATGCCCTCGCCCCCCAATACCTGTCTGACCTTCTCCGCTACCACACTCCATCCCGGAACCTAAGATCATCTGGACAGGATCTCCTCTACACCCCCCGCACCAGGTTGCGGACTTTCGGTGACAGAGCCTTCAGTGTGGCATCCCCCACCCTCTGGAACTCTCTCCCCCCCCAAATCCGCAGCGCCCCAACCCTGGACAAATTCAAAAAAGCCCTCAAAACGCACCTTTTTACCAAGGCTTTCCCCACTGTATAGATAGTTTAATAGGTTTATTTTTCCGCTACATCCCCCCCCCACCCCCCTTAACCTGTCTGCCTCTTTTCCCCTACTCATTTTTATTAGCCTTAACATGAAGTAACATCAAGTAACCCAAAATGTTAAACAGTAAGAGTAATAGTCATATTTCGTGAACCCTTTGAAGAGTACTGTCACACCAGTGTGATCATTCTATAATACACAATTTAAGCCCGGGGGAGTAACGCTAACGCTACATTAGCATCGGCGATCTGTTCTACTTCATGCTATCTGCACAAATGGTTGACATTAAACATTAAAAAGATCAGGCAGTTCAGAGAGAATCAAAGGAAGGCAGGCAGGCAGGCAGGCAGGCAGCTTTGCATGACATTCTTCTGGACGTGTTGATAGTGAGGGTAGTCAATCACTTTTTTGACAAGACAGTAGTGACGGCCATCTTGGTGACGTGTGTTGTTGTGAGAGTCTGCGAGACCAGAGATGTAGTTCATTAAGCGTTTCACACAAAAAGATGTGTTACTTCACAGTTTTACGACACATTTTTATTTTTTTGACTGACAAAATTATCTTTTAAATTGACAAACATCATATGTGTAATTTGTGGCACAATTAAAACGGGATCGAAAGATAATCTTTCTCTCTCCATTGACTTTAATACATAACTTTTCCGAAATAAGGTCCCATGGAGCTCCCCCGGAAGGGGAGGGACTTCGCCACTCTATTTGTTAATGTGTTGGTGTGTGTAGAACTTCCCTTCGATTCCATTGGCTCTAGCGGTTATAAAGAGATTTATTTCGTCAAAATCGACCAAGGGGGGCCAGAGATATGGAAAATCCACCCAAATGACCCCAGAAGTTTTTTGTGCTAAATCTCTCTAAAAAGGTCAAATTTCACTTGTTTTGCATCAATCTTGATACAGGGTACTTATTATTTGTTGTACTTTGGATTCCTAAAGCTTTTAGTCTACTAAACCAATCATCCAAGGGAGTTTTCACTATAAGTAAAAAATATGTTTTGGACGGACACTATAATTTACAGTTTTTTACTATGTTCATTCTGAATTTTCTTTCAATTAAAAAACATCTATATTGATTCTGACTCTTCTACATCCAACTCACAGGTTTATCATTACTTTGAGAACAAAGATTATTAATTTAACCGTTTTAGAAGGGAAGATATGGTCATTTGTTCTGCGAATGTCATTTTCGAGCCTGAGACCTGAAAAACAGGCTCAGGGTGGAACAGGTTAAGGAAGATGGACTTTGCCTGAACAAGTCAGTAGTAAAATTGTTTATATCTAACATATTCAACTGCCTGCATCATCAATCTGTTCCCTCTGTCAAGGACAAGCGACAAGAGGAATCAAAACAGGAGAAAGACACAACACATCACGCAGAAAACCTTGAAGAAGTATCACTGCACCTGCCTGAGGAATGTCTTGATTATGGGAGACCTATGACACAAATGGAGGAGTCTCCACCGCCCTTCTTCCCCCCTATCAACACGTTTGAGGATACTCTTCCTTCACCCCCCAGCTCTCTCTACTCTCCGCTCACCCTTTCACCCTTGCCCACCTTACTTGAGTTCAATGACCACAAGAAGGAGATACACAGGGTTGGCAGCATGTCCTTTACGCCGGCCCCTCAACGACGCCCACCGCAATCACCGAAGCAGAGACGCGCACCATCTCCCCCGTCTTCATCACCATGCCTTCGTCAACCACCTCGTCCCCCTTCAAGACAGCATCTGCTGTCTCCGAAGCACTATCAACTCTTTCCAGGACAAGCCGAGGCCCTGCCTGCCAGTAGCTTTGTCGATATCTGTGTTGATAGGTAATAGATTAAGAGCGGTGAATCAGCTTAGAAACAGGAAGCGCTCAAACGTTTATGTGAGTTTATCAAATGTAGGCTTATATCCATGCAAATACTATGGTAGATACCAACTACAACAAAATGAACATATTTTACCGTGATTTGATTGTAATACACGTTTCAAAATTATGCCGAAGTAACAACATACTGTTACTGTTAGTAAAAACCATGAGTTAATGCTTTGACAAGTGTGCAGACAAGACGGCAGGCGAAAAATAATTTAAAATGCGTGTTTTCTGAATGGAGATCGGATCGATCAGGCTAAACTAACCTGTAGCTGCTCCGTCCAAACTCACAACAACGTCATACAGACAGAAATAAAGCAGCAACTGTATTCGCCACGACATAGACAGTTTGTGGTTTGTACCAGGGTTTCCGTTAGCCGGTAATTACCGTTTTTTAGCTGGTAACATTTATAAAAAAACGGTAAATTCAAAACCTGCCGGTCAAAATGTCCGGTAATAATTAGGAATGCTGATCGATTGCCGCTGATCATTATCGGCTGATATTCACTCTTAATAGTTTGATCGGTGCTCTCTATAAAGGCTGATCAGGAGAGCTGGATCTGATCGATATGGACATAAACGCGAGCGAAGTATAACCAGACGCGAGAGAGATCAGAGATCAGATCAGCTGCTGAGTCTGACCGAGACACGCAGCTCTGCATGATCACCTCTGCATGATCACGCAGAGGTGGAGCTGTTTAGCGAGCTGCATGAGAAACTGACGGGCTGTCAGGAGAGAGGGAGGGAGAGAGGAAAAGAGAGGATCCGTTTCTCCCGTGTTATTATTCAAAGTTAATGTAAACTTTTGAATAATGCACTTCATCTACTATACAGATGTAGCACGTCATTTCAGACGCCTACCCATGCGGGTTCGTGATCGGCACGGGGTGGGCCCCTGCTGAAAAGGAAAACCCCCCGCAGGACTTGATACGCCCTCGTGATAAAAAAATGTAATTATAATGAAACCAGCTGCAATGGATCATGGATCCACCAGGAGGTGCAGTGATTAAAAAGCTGCCACAGTGGAACTCATGTGAAATAAAAAATAAACAGCTGATAGTTCTACAGTAGAGGTATCAGATATAGGCTACTGTAGTGGATATTTGTTAAGATCCATACGTCACGGATAGGATCATATTCTATGCTAAATAAGAGACGTAATCATTTACCAAACATCACCATGTTTTTATTTAACAAAATAATGTTGTTTAATCCACGATGGCGTAAGTACAAAACCATCGCTATGTTTTTTCATCAGGAAATGCAGACCGGCTCATACAAACGATTTTTAATCATCATCCTCACGATCATTTAATGTATCATATGTTCGCCGAATTGACATGAAAGCACTAATACATGTAGTTTAATCCACGTGAGATTACAACTACAAAAATAATCGGTTTGTTTTAATATCACATCCGACTGGAGGAAATGCAGCACGGCTCTCACTACCGACTTTTAATCCTAATTAAATCATCATCTTCACGATCATTTATGATTATGTTCGCCAAATTGACATGAAAGCACTGACAAATATGAATATACTGTAGTCAACTTAATTAAAACGTTATGAACGAGCCTAAACTCAATAATTCACTAAAAAATAGGTTTATATTTTAATGGAGCCTCGTCATCTCCCCACGGGCGAACAATAATATGTAGTGCTAATAGTTTACTGTATTATTAGTGTTTAATATTACTGCTATAACAATCACACATTGTGCATTGTGTGCAATTTGTTGTGCAATGTTAAAATCAGACCGTTGTTTTTTTTTTAAACAGTCTGAATGAAACGGCAGCTCTCAGGTGATCAGCTGTGTGTTTACACACCTAATGGCCCATCAGCCACAGCTCTCTCCCCCCCCCTGATATGTGTGGGCTGGACCTGTATAGTTTAATTTACAGGAAAAGAGTGAGCTGAGGGTCGAGTTGTCCATTTTTGTTCTGTTTTCTGTGACTATGTCACAGTCTGCTTTCTCACTCACCTAGTTTCTGCATTAACATTCCTTAGTCACCTGGTAGTCACACCCTGTCTCTCTCTCACTCTGTTACACCCATCAGCTCCATTAGTATTTAGGCCCACTTCACTTTCACCTCAGTGCCAGATCGTACTTTGCAGCATGCCAGTCTTTCCCGCATTACCCTTCAGATTGCTCTCCCGGTTTCGACCCTGCCTGTCCCTGACCAGCCTGCCTCGCCTGCTCCCTGACCCGTTCTGTACCTGCGACTCCCGTCCTGCTGTCTCCTGGAACCCTCGCCTGTCCCTGACCAGCCCTTTGCCTACTATCTGCCGTGTTGTCTCCTACCAGCCTATTGCCTTCAATAAAGCTGGTTACCGACTATCTCTGGTTTCCCGTGTTCTGCATTTTGGTCCTCAGCTCGTTTGTGACAGACTATCTTCCTCCCCATGCTGAACACCCTCTCAGACTTTCAGTTGCGTGCGCTACTAAAAAGACGCATTACCATGGAAACCAAACAATGGTGTAGCTGTATTGAAGTCCAAGTGAAAACAGTAACATTTGGAGCGTTATGTTAGAATCAGAATTGTGTAAAATAAGAGGATTAGATTATTTAGGCAAATTTACGAACATGTTGTTGTGACTTAGAAAATGTGAAACCTGAATTAGGCCTTATTACTTCTGGAGTAAGTGACTTAGGCAAAAAAGTCCACTTCTCTTTCAAAGAAGTCCTTTGACCGGCACTTTTCAAATTTTGTCCGGAAGATTTCAACTTGGTATCCGGCGAAAAAAAATCTCACTGAAACTCTGCCGCACTCTGCTCGTTCCTTTGGAAGAGGCGGAGAGGTGGGTGTTTGTCATCTGCTGGTGGACTACTGGAGAGAATTACAGTGAGGGAGGGATTGCATTGAATTACAGCAGCAGGAGCAAACGCTTGTCTCGGGGAGGGAGAAAAAGAGCCACAGCGGAGAATAAACAGAAGGGCAACCATGACAACCATGTGCGGGAAGTCTTCTTCGCTGCTTTTGTGGCAGACTACAGCGCCACTTACAGGCCTGGCATATGTACTACAGCGTCTCCAGCACTTTCGAGCGGCAATGGCCAGCCGTGGCCCAACCCCCCATTCCCCTGATAGGTGGAGAGTTGCCCATATAGGCGGAGCTCCTCATTCCTGATGTCAGAGAATTTTCAAATCTGTATCAGTCTGTATCAGATCCGGTGCAGCCCTGTTTTTAGAGATTTGGGTATGGAGGAAAAGAGAGAGGGTTGTGTTTTCTGACACTTGGTGAGATCCCTGACACACCGGGGACACATATTCATGTATAAAAGACTTACAAAAGTGCATTTTGCCTGATAGGTCCCCTTTCATTTATCTGTTAGTTTTCTTTCTTCTTGAAGCAGCCATTTTGTAAAGCTTGTCAAATTGCCTAAGTCACAAGACAATGTGGTATACAAAATACCGAACAGTCAAACAACTTAATTTGCGTCGGCATTTTTTTTAACACAAGGCGCACCGCGCACGCGAGTAAACGTGCATCGCTTTCTGGCTCCGTAATCACACCAATGCACGTGCAACTTAAGTGTCAGGTTCCGACTGGTCACAACAATAATTAAATATCACTCTTAATACAACAAATAATTAACATTTATCTATTTTGGGGTGCACATTTTGCTGTTTGCTGTCCTTATTTCTTTATGTTAAAAACTAGTTTCCACTGATGGCAACCAAAGGCCAAGAAGTGGTTGACATTTTTTCTGAATGGTTGCCAATGGCAACCTGGCAACCGTTACTGTCGAGCCCTGAATAAGGATGTAGGCAATTTTACCAGAGGTGACCAGCATCAAGAAGAGATGATTTAGGCAACAAAAAAAAATGTTATCCAAAATATGATGTTGAAGTGTTTTATGAAATGTTGAAGCGTTGAAGCGTTTTCTGAAATGATGTTGCGTTTTCTGAAATGCTGTGGTGTTTTCTGAAATATTGAAGTGTTTTCTGAAATGCTGTAGTGTTTTCTGAAATGTTGAATTGTTTTCTGAAATGTTGTAGCGTTTTGTGAAATGCTGTAGCGTTTTGTGAAATGTTGAAGCGTTTATGAAATGCTGTGGTGTTTCCTGAAATGCTGTAGTGTTTTCTGAAATGTTGAAGCGTTTTCTGAAAGGCTGTAGTGTTTTCTGAAATGCTGTAGCGTTTTCTGAAATGCTGTGGTGTTTTCTGAAATGTTGAAGTGTTTTCAGAAATGCTATAGCATTTTGTGAAATGCTATAGCATTTTGTGAAATGCTGTAGTGATTTGTGAAATGTTGTTTTGACTTGCACTTCAGGACCTTTGTTCATATATTTCAGAAAAAGTTAGTTCAAAAAGGTACGTGTCAATTATTTTGCCAAAAGAAACCCTGTACTGTCCCTGCATCAGCCAGCCAGTAGCAAGAATGAATAATACATGTTGTGTAAATGTCATCAATGAGTAGAACCCATGGTTTACTGAGGAAACGGTAAGAGAGCTTGTTCTTATGAAAATTGATGTAAAGTGTCTCACTGTACAGCGTCCTCACACATTTCCAAACCCACAGGCACAGTCAGAAAGCATAAAAGCCACACATTCTTTGTTCCATCTCCTTCAATTAAAGTTGGCTTAATTACTTGCCTAATCCAAGAACCCTCGGTGAGAAACCATTACAGAGGAGACACTGAAGACAGCAAATAAACACATTACACAGCACTGCTCTCAAAAACTCACAGAGCAAGCGTCGCTTTTCATACAGGCGAAAAAGGAAAGATTTCGAAAAAGCTGTACCTTTGCTTTTAGCTAGAAGAGGAGGAGGAGGCAGGAGAGAACAGAGGATCCACGGCGAGAGAGCCCAGGCAGGGAAGAAGAAGAGGAGATGTAAGTCCAAATACACGAAACGTTTCAATGTATATATTATTACATGTCATGAAGATAAATGCATGTACGACTGTAATGCAACTGACCACCAAACACCTTAAACATCTGCATCAGGCATTACAGAATGTTTGAATGAAACAACAAGGCTGCCCTACGATAGCCCCAAGCTCTACACAGAGTGTTAACATTTAACCATGTTAACGCTGAAGTAATATCACGTCTACTCTAGCTTGGGTAAAAAACGATATGGGCTGTTTATCAGTCAGTGATGCGTCAGAGCGTCAGTCTGGAGTTTTCATCGAATTATGAATTTGACAGTCGCTTCATCTTTTTCAAAGTAGAGGAACATTTCTTCAATTTCTTTTTTTAATATGAAAGAACATCACAGTTATGCATATAGCAGAGTAAATGTTGATTATTACTTTTAATATGAAATCACCATGGATTTAAAAAAAAAATACTGGAGACCAATAGGTAGCTTAATAGCTAGTTTTTTTTCTGTTGTCTCCTTTTGAGTACCGTATTTGAGTAAAGGTACTTTGTTACTCTCCAACACTGTCAGAGGATGAAAAGTGTTCCTCTTGCTGCAGACCACCGGAACGTTTTGGGATGATTAGTTTCAAATATTTGTACTTGTTGTGGAAAGTGTTTACCAGATTACACATGTATTGATGATCTTTTCACACAAGAGATAATCCTCCATACCTTCTTTTTATGAGGATAATATATTCATGGCTTTGTAGGGCAGTCAAATTAAATATTAAAATCCCAATGTATGTAAACCATGCATTTTCACAATCCACACCCACACCAGAGCATCCAGCTCGACACTGCACAAAAACAGAAGATGGAAGGAGAGGCATACCTTGTTCTGCCATCATATGTGCAAGGCCTTGAGAGGTGGAAAGAGCGATAAAGAGAGGGAAGGGGGAGAAAGACAGAGAACACTTGAGAAAGAGCACACTAAGTTTCAATACTCTGTGGTATTGTGATGATACATGTTTTTCCCAGGAGGCAAAGCATGGCATCAGAACAGGTCACACAGAGCTTTCTTCAGTAGAAACACCAGCATGTTAGTACAAGTGATATTTAACCTCCTTTCTTTCTTGAGTTCAATAACAGAGCTCACATTTTCTGACCTGCTGCAGGGATTTAAATCTGCAATACCTTATAAATCGAGATATATATATATATATATATATATATATTGTAACATAAATAAGTGGCCTAAGGTGGGTAAGCATAATTTAAAAAAAGGCAAAGGTAACAGACATACTGAAAAATCAAGATGTCACTAAACATTCTGTCAAGCTTCCCATGAGGAAAGGAAGCATGAGATCTTAGTCACCTTTACAATGAATACAGCAACAGTTGTTTCTCATCTGTTTTCTACTGTTTTCAGTTATGACTGGCACACTTTTAATTACATCATCACTTTGCTTCTTGTTCTACCCAATAGTAAGATAATGGCAAATAATTGCAGTATAATTTGTTACGTTAACAAATGTTTAGTTAATCGCCCTTCTTTCAGGCAACAGATGTTTACATGCAATTGCTCATTTCTGAAAACAAACTGCTAACAGCTAAGCCTCAGTGCGTCTTATATACCTGAAATGAATGACTTTAAGCTGGTAAGGTTGGAAGTTGCCTCAAAGAGTAGAATCACTGGGTTTTATTGCATATATGAAATCTGCAGCTACACAAACAATTGATATGGTGTGTTTAACGTTTTTTCATGTAAACTCACCTGGCATATTGTTGTTGACCTCTGGAATACAGGGAGACAGAGAAAAGAAGCACACAAAGCCAGCATTAGAAACACTCGTATTACTTGCATGTTGATTATCATGCAAAATAAAATACACGTAATAGTCCATACAGAGGGCTGGCAGTGGGCACAGCCATGTGTATGTTATTCACAATGCAGAAGGTTTCAGCCATGAGGGTGAAAGCTTCAGCAGTCTGGAACTGCCATTTACTTCCATTGGGTGACATTCAGAGAGACTTATATTCATGTATTAAAACACTGAAGACACACACTTGAATTAGGCCTACATTTGATCATTTTGATCAGGTTCTGGTTATAAATGATAGACATAAAACAAAAAAGCAACAAAACCCAAAACACTGTGTAAGGGACTGAAGAACAGAATAAAGTGCCTGAGTTCCTGTTCACAGTGGCTGAAATGATGTCCAAAGTGATAGATCAAACACCATACTGAGTTGTTGCAGCCATGGGGGCCCTAACACTAGATCCTGGATCCGCCTGGAAAGAATGAATAACAGCAAAACTTTTTGAAATATGACTGACCATTTTTTAAGCTTTTATTTTAGAATAAAGTGGTTGTCAAGTCGACATTTTGATTAAGGTTGGGTGACAGATAAACAGTCTGCTATCAAAAAAATATCACCGCCTGAACGGTGCTGCAGAAAAACACTCAGTCAAACAACATCAAGTGGGCTGTCTTGACAGGTCAAATCCCCCCCCCCCCCCCTGAGATTGCCGTCCATCTGCCAGTGTGCCCGCAGGACACATTTAAATGATGGTATCATTTTGATCTATTTCCACTTTATTTTAAGTCAAGGACTGACTTATATTTAGGTCAGTAATCTACCCCTTTTTTAAATGTTAACACAATATAGAGAGGATAGGAATACATACCACACCTGTTTGATAATATAATAGCAAATAACATATGATTAATCATCTACACATAGTTATCTAATAATGACATGCTGGAATTATTGGATAATTGAAAGGTTGATGTAAAAGAAAAATGATTGCTTATGACATAGTTGAGCTCATGTACAATATGGGTAAGATCATTGACCTATGTGGTTACAGTTAATATATAGGCCATCCCTATTGGCTAGACGTCCTGTAGGCAGGTCATGTAACCCTTTGTTCAAAAGTCAGGAACATATTCTGCAGAGGCAATAATGTTTCACTGGGGATACATTATTGAGCACAGTTGATATGAATACTATATCTAATTTGCCACTGGACTTGTAATGCCCTTTATTAATAATAAAGATGAATCTTGTGTGTGTGTGTGTGTGTGTGTGTGTGTGTGTGTGTGTGTGTGTGTGTGTGTGTGTGTGTGTGTGTGTGTGTGTGTCGAAAGACAGAGAGATAGAAACTTGCGAACATATACATATTTAATAATGTATCAATCAACACACTACTCAAACACTCATAGTTAAAACTGGCAGGATTCAGCTCGATACAATTACATCAGGGAGCTCACAACTATGTGTTTCTGTCCTGAACCAAACCAATCTATATCCTCCAGCTCCCCTTGAAAATTGATTCCCGAAAAGAAATCCAAGCAGACCATCATTCTTTGGGTTGACTCACCTGCATTTAGAAAACTGTATGTATTCATCGTTGGACACATAATCGAAGTGAGAGTGTGACTCTCTTAATTCAATACCTAAAAGGTGGTGGAGGATAGCGAGGGATTACAGCTCAACGTGGATTACTTAAAGGGATGATTCATCATGTGTTGGATGAAGTGGGAGTGCAGTGATCAATGAACAATTTCTAAATATTCTCTCTTTCATTAGTGCTGGTTTAGCCGATTGTTTCCTGCACGTCATTAACATGGAAGGTAAATCAGCAAATGGAAGGTGTGTGTAGTACACACACAATCCCCTCAGGATAAAAGCCTTAGTCCATACGGGGCTGAGGGCTCTATTAAAACTGTTTTTATCATCAATATTGTAACAACCATAATCTCCTCACTGACCGCCCACCAGCAGCCATGTTTCATGTATGAACACTAGGGAGCTCCGGGGGGCTCCTGAAGCCATCTGCTCTGTAGAGTCAAAGGCCTGGGACTGGACTGGTGACAGCATCACGGCACTGACACTTGATAGACAGGGGAATACAAATCCAGAGAGTTTGTGGAGGTAGTTTCTGTGTTAGTACAACTCTTCCTGAGCCTCTCATGGTGGTTCCAGTTCCTTCTTTCTGACCTTAGCTGGGAGAATTGCCGACATTTGGCTGTTGACCTGACACAACATAGTGGGTATTTGGTAGGCTGACTGAAGTATTTGCAGACTTTATTTATGTATTTATTTTTATTTTTAGTTCAACATATCTGTCCACCACAATAAAAAAAGGTAAGTTGTTTATTGTTAAGTGACAAAGCACTCTAGTGGCCATGTGAATAAAGACGTTGTTCAGCAAGGGACAAAGAGTAAATAGTGACATGCTTTTATGGACGCAGAAAGTCCTGGAGGAAGGATTAACATCATCATCTTTCATCATGACAACCGCAAGGTAAACAGTGCAAATGCTGTTAACATTATAAAGAACGTAACCTGCATGGCATTCATTTGATTTGCTGATGCAGTGTATTGCTTGATTATTTTACATTGTTTGTCCTTAAACTATTTGCATTCCAATACCTCCAAGGCCCCGTTTTTTCCATGCAGGGCCCAATGTGGACTGAACACAGCCTAATGTTTCCTCTTTGAGTAAGCATTTCAATTGAAGCATCTGCTGGAATTGCTGAGTTTGTTTAGAGGTAAATTAATTACTGAATGAAAGAGTGAAGGCAGTAGAGTTGTGGATGAGTGATAGAAATGTGCTGTAAAGGTAATTCTATGTTTTACTTTGAGAGTCATTTGATGTACAGTATCTCCCATTCTATCAGGTTCAGGTTTTGTTTTAAGCCATGATTTGTTCTCTCCTTGTTAAAAAGGTCAGAGCAAGGGTTCAAAATGAAGGCAATCCACCAATCTGTATCAGCCAGCCTCATTAAGCACATAATCTATCCCTTAACAATCAGCAAAGCAGATCCTCTCAGGGCTGCTGGAGTTCCGGGCTTCCACTCACCGATCAGTGCCTGGCAGGAGGCAGAGAGAGAGGAGAGCCTGACGTAAATCAACTCTGGGAACACATTCCTACGTGAGTGCTCTACATCAAGGTTGGGAAAGGCAGCCTATCAACCTACAAGGGTCACCAACACGCCTGCATCACAGCGCCGAGGAGGGAGGAGTGTGTGTGGGAGTTTCAGGTAGAAAACTTTGAGAGGAAGAGGAAGTCACATGTAGAACAGATCTTAATGTGGTGGAGGAAAACATTTTAATTTAAAATGTTTGTATTTAGAACAATCATGGTACACTGTCGAAAGATTAGCTGGGGACATTTTGCTCGGGATATTGGTGGTCCCGTGAGGATGATGCCTAATGATCTAGGGTCCTTGATTTTGGAGCACACATGTATTATTTTCTTTAGAGCGATACTTTATATATGTTCATTCCCACTATTGGAAAGACTAAGGAAAGCTTAACCATTAGTGTGTCATCAGTTCTGTCCTACACTTTGTTATTGTGGGGTGTACGCTACTCCCCTTTTAGACTTCAATGTCATGAGCTCATGATATTTTCCTCTTTTATTAGCTGGCAGTGTTTTTTATAGGAAGTATCAGTATTTCCAGAAGCTCTCCGGATAAGAAGGAGAATATTGGTACTGCTTCCCCTTCCCAGCCGGTGCTGTAGAACACCAGGAGAACTCTCACTGCTCAGCCAGAGAAGTCTAAAAAAAGAACACAGCGTAATTCAAAAAGAGTGTTCTCTAACACACAAAGAAAAATAAAATGTGTGAGGTTGTACTCAATCACAAATATCTCGACCTGTGGAGCCCACCTTGTCAGTGAAAGACCACTGAGGCAATCACCTAAGAAAAGCAAAGCATTTTCCACCAATAGAGAAGGAGAAAAACAAACCCCTTCACCCCCATCCTTCCCTATAATTCAAACACAGGCACTGATAGATAAAACAAATAAACAGTGTCCCCGGCCTTTGGCTGCGTGCCGGGGACTTGGCATCGGCCCAAATGAGATGTAAATTACATATTTGTGCCAGGTTAAAAAAGAAAGTCGAAGATGCTGGGAATAAATAGCTAAACAAATATATTTAAACAAATGACCTCTGATCTGAGTTAATTAAATGGAAAAGACGACTCTCTCATCTAAATTGTATTGATTATCTCATAAGGAGTGAGGTAATTGTCTACTCTTCAGCTGCTGGTTTAGAAAGGCTGAAGAATGTGTATTGATTGTGAATAACTAAGAAGATAACAGTTTTTTTAACGCACAGATAACGAGCAGATGGATTCCTGCACCCTTTCCATGTGCTGACTGCATGTTCACCAATCACCACCACAAAACAGCCATTATCACTGTTCTGTGCTCAGGATTCATTATTATTATTAAAGCGAAGTGAAAAGCGCATTTCATTTGGTCAGCAGAGAGGAAGGCTGGGGGAAAATGAGTAAAGGGATTTATTTTAATCTAAATCAATTTTGGTCTCAGTAAAGCCGGCTGCAGAGTGATTGAAACACTGCTCTAGCAAAATTCTCAGCACAAAAGGACTCGATACAAAACACCTGCCATCTTGTGATTTGGTGAAGAAAGGGGAGGCCCCATTCTCTCTATAGGCGTCCTTATCACTGCCTGCAGGACCCATGCTATTAACCTGTGCTTCACTGGCAATAGATAAGCTTTCTGATTTTACAGCTAAGACCCAAACACACACACACACACAACCACCCACACACACCACACCCGCACACACACACACCCGCACACACACACACACACACACTACACACACACACACACACACACACACACACACCACAACCACCCGCACACACCCGCACACACACACACACCCCGCACACACACACCCTCACACACACACACCATACACACACACATACACACACACACACACACACCACACACCACACACACACACACACACACACACCATCGGGATAATAGTGCCCAACCTCACAGCTCATGATAGACGGGTAATATGAGAAACGATGGTGAGACTAGAGAGATCAAATGTTGAGTAATATGGAGAACACTGAAAGGTGAAGATGTTAATGATGTTTGTCTTTAACATTTCTGTAGGGTAACTTGACAAAGTGATTGACACTGGACAAGTTCAAATCAGATGAATGACTGTACAACAACAACAACAACAACAACAACAACTAAATGGGTTTTTATCCAAGCGTGACTGGTGCAGCTCTCCAAATGTGAACTAACACTCAATTAAGCAAGCTCTTCTTTTTGATGTTGCTTTACCTGGCTTTGTACTGAAATCTCTGAATCATTGGCCACATCTCTAATTTGTTCAGCCTCTCAAATCAAGCCTCTAGGAAGGCAATTTTGGCATAATGCCCACAGATGAAATTGCAAAGATTAAAAGTTTAAAATGGAAAACAAAAAGAAATGTAGCTAAATTCAAAGTTAAAGTAAATGAGTGTGTTTCATAGTTGGAGTGCTGCCAGGGAGAATGAGAGCTGGGTCAGACTTTAAAGTTACCTTCACTGCAGAAGCGGCCCCTGTATTCGGTTTTGGAGCAGTCACAAACAGGCTCCCCATCCACCACTGAGCATGTACCGCCATTCTCACACGGGTTCACCGTGCACCACCCCTCCGACTCCAGGGGCACCTTAAGGCTTCCCAGGAACAGGGGCTGTGAAATGCCATATTTGAGGTCTGTTATTGTGCCCCTGAAGGGCTGCATGTTTCGCACCGTAGGCAGTGTGAGTGCACCGTTGCGTATATCCTGAGGCACTCCACCCAGGAACAGATCACTGACTATCTTCATGAATACACGCTGAGGCCGCACCTCGTCTGCTTTGGCCTGGCCGTCCAGGACCAGCACTGTGCGCAGGTTATACCTGCTCAGAGAGGCGAAGTGCCAGCTGCCGTCGTCCACCCGTCTGTTGGACACCACTGTGGTCTCGGCACAGTCGATGCTGAATCCCAGAAGCAGCCTGCCCTCCACCACCGACAGCTGCAGATAGTCACAGTAGCCTCCATCGTCAAAGTACAGCAGCAGCGCCTCCGAAGCCTCCATCTTAAACTGGAAGCTGAGGTCACCACGGGTGCTGGCATCCCAGCGGAGGTAGCGTGCCCACTGACCTGGTGTGCCTAAAAATTCCAGTCCCAAACATGTGCTGAGAAACACCTGCAGCCGGATAGAAAACCCTACGAGACCCATTGCTGCAGAGAAATTATTAATCCAAGAAGATGTCTGAAGGGGGTGCAGTCAGATTGAAATCTTCGGATGGTTCCACAGGTTCATTCACAATATGTGCAGATATATATTCTGATAAATATTTCTTAGAAAAATATGTTTTAAAAGGGGAAAGGGCAGTAGCAGGTGAACAGTCGTTGTGGTTAACAGTCTTAGGTTTACATCAGTAAATTGTCTGGTAGTTGCAAGGCAGTGGTCATATGGAGGAATAGTTGGTGTTCTCCTTAGAGTTGATGCTTTTATTACTAGTAATCGTTATTTATGCTTTAGGACAGATGTTATCAAAACTCATGGTGTAAGGTTTGATGGAAATGACCTTTATGGATAAATGGGCAGGTGGACGTTCCCCCTTGATGTTGTCTGGTAGGATCCACTGTCCTCTTCTGGTTCCATCACTGTCAGAAAAAGAGAGGCAGAGCGTTACAACAGGTCATTCAGCACTAAGAGCACAACACACATCCTAGGTGTATTTTGCATCTATCTTATAAAAACAGCACATTTTATGTATGTATTCAATTTTAAGACGTTACTTTACAAAAAGTTGCTCTGAGAGAAGAAAAAGCTTCAGCAGAAGGGACAGCAATGTGATCAGCTGTGGCTGAACCACATCTAACCAAGCCCTGTAACTGACTGCCTTGTGGACACGATAAGAAGAAGAAGCAGCTACATTAATACAACTCACCAATGGTATAGGTACATGGTATACGTACAAGTAAAGGTACTTTAGTTAAGAAAATATGCTAATACAATTAATGATGATATCATGTAGATTGAACTATCCAGCAGTTCAATTACTTACAATGAGCTCCACTTTGAGAGTTTACTCCGAGACCCAAAATCATGAGACCAATCTACCTGCGTCTGTAAAAAGGAGTTCAACCTAGCACAGCAAAATGCTGGCTGAACATTATATACGCTGTACAACATCAGGAAGATTCGTCCCCAGCTGACCCAGAAAGCCACCCAGGTTCTGGTCCAGGCTCTCGTCACCTCACGCCTAGACTACTGCAACTCCCTCCTGGCTGGTCTAGCTGCATGTGCCATCCGACCTCTGCAGCTCATCCAGAATGCAGCGGCTCGTCTGGTCTTCAACCTTCCTAAATGTTCCCACACCACGCCGCTCCTCCTCTCCCTTCACTGGCTTCACTGCTAGAATCCACTTCAAGACAATGGCACTTGCATACCATGCTGCGAATGGATCTGGCCCTTCCTACATCCAGGACATGGTTAAACTGTACACCCCAGCGTGTGCACTACGCTCTGTATCAGCCAAACGACTCGCTGCACCCTCGCTGCGAGGTGGACCCAAGTTCCCATCAGCAAAAACACGTGGGTTTGCTATCCTGGCTCCAAGATGGTGGAATGAGCTCCCCATTGACATCAGGACGGCAGAAAGCTTACACACCTTCCGGCGCAGACTGAAAACTCATCTCTTTCGACTCCACTTCGAGCGATAGAATTACTAACAAGGCACTTATATACTAATAAAGGACTAGCTTATCTATAGCCAGCTGAGTAGCACTTGAAATGTTTGGCTCTATGAAACCTGATGTACTTATATGATTCTGTTTTCTTCAAGGTTGTGTCTTCCTGGTCGTATGCACTTATTGTAAGTCGCTTTGGACAAAAGCGTCAGCTAAATGTAATGTAATGTAATGTAATGTATTAATATTCTAACATTGTGTACATGATACTTGAACAGAAGCCCTTTTCCTGCAGAACTTGTACTTTTAATTATATTATTCATATATATTGGATAATATTTGTAATATTACTTAGAAGATTGACATTGTAAAAAGTATAACTTCTTTCTTATAGTAAGTCCATTTTAATAGTAATGTCCCAATCTCATATTCACAGTATCAAATGGTTTTGTCTTACTATTTGAAACAAGTTTTTTTTTTAATTGATAGTAAATAGTTTATTTAATAATTAGAGGAATTTATTAGACATGACATTTTGACGTGAAAAACGTTGGTATTAATAACATTTGTATCTTTTCGTATTTATTGGACTAACAAAACTAGAACATGGGTAATACTGGAATCAGCCTTTGAAATATCTAACAATGTTACATTGGGTGCTGACAGCTCTAATGACACAATAGACTCACATTACACAAAATAATGTTCTTGTAATGAGGACAACATGTCTGTTTTATAACCCAAATTGACCATACAGTGTCAGAGAGTTAAAAGCTCACATGTTCTGTTGGCAGTCACCAACACTTATTACACTTGCTTTGTGATATTGCTACATTTGTCCTCCTCCACAAAGGTTGTTTGGAGATATCATCTGCTGAGTAAATGAGCTTCATTATTCTCATGGTAGTGCATGACTATCAGTGACTATTATTTATAAAATAAATCACCCTTTAATTAGCTTCCAATACAGTAGAAAACACTAATTTATGACCTTACCTGTGAGCTAAGTTTTTCATTGCCATATCTACACTGTAGCTAATATGCACATGACAATAAAGCTTGAATCTAACTGTGGAGGTGCAGTTAGTGTTCTCATCACAGTTCTGTGGGAGAGAGGCTAAAACGGTTCTCACAACTACGATAAACTATCCATTGCAATTCATGGATATTCTCTCGCATTACGGGCTACTCTTATTTTCACAGTTACACTGGCATTTTTTTGGCAATATTATAATATTTGTGTAAAACGCTTCAAGATTGTGTGACATCGGGGTACTAAAAAAATTGTCTTTTCATCTACAGACTTTACTTTGGACACGCTATTAGCATCATCCAGAGATATTTCCCTGACCTGGCCTGTTCAATGCTTAGTTACTTTGACACTGAACCAGTCAACTCAACCAAAATATATGTTTATGAAACAAACAGTTCTTTAAAAGGTGGTGAACAAAAATCCTACAAGTGGTTTCCCTTGTGACATTTTAGATGAGCTTAAAGACAGAACTCTCAACATCTCGTCTATTAAGTGTTAGTGAGAAAATCAGACTTGCACATCTTCTTTAGGAAATTCTGACCTGACTTTGGCCAATTGCAGCTCATTTCAGAGAAAGTGACAGGTGACTGGCCAATCACAGGTATTTTCGTAGAGCGTTTGGCTGTTTGACGAATACGGATGCATGTGCTCATCCCTTCAGGTGAAAGCCTCTGCAACAGGTGAAGAAACGCCGGGTTACGTATTGTAACTCTCATGCGCGTGCGTGGAAGTTGTGTGTGAAGTCTGAGAGCGTGTAGCTCCCGTAGCAAAACTTTTTGAGAAATCAGGTTATGATCAGATGAGCAAGTTGATCACTCAAAGTTTATAGCGAAATACGATGTGGGGAATGTAATGCCACCGAAGAAACCAAACAAAAAGGCTAAAGTGCCATTGAATGAGAGCAGCGGTCTTTCGGGAGTGAGTGACACACAAGCAGCAGAGGAGAACGCCATGGAGAGCGGGGCTTCGCAGGTGAACCACTCGGAGCTGTCGGTACTAATACGCTCCATAATAAGAGAGGAGATAGGGGGTGCTTTCGAGAGATTCCAGCCGCAGCTTGATGCTTTAAAGGGAGAACTTGACTCATGTTGTCAGAAGCTCGGTGATATAGAAGAGGGGATAACCGACATGGATTGTAGGGTTGCTATACTCGAAACCGCAAATGGCAATCTAATGAATGAAAACAAAGAGTTCAAAGACAAAATAGAGAGGATGGAGATTCAAAGCAGAACGTTTAATCTACGTGTGATTGGACTGAAAACGGACATTGAGAAGAGCGATCCCATTGCCTTTGTGACAAACTTTTTAAAGGAGGTGTTCGGAAGTGAGCTCTCATGTGAACCGGCAGTCGAGATCGCATACAGGATTGGGCAGGGGACTGATTTGAGACCCAGACCTATGATTGTCACTATGCAGAGATATCAAGCTAAGGAAGCTATCTTGAAGCTGGCAAGAAGCAAGGGAGAGATTATTTTCCGTGACATGCGAGTGAAGATATTTCCTATTATTAATTCGGACATTGCCAGGAAGAGAGCCCTATTCAATGACGTCAGGATGAAGCTGCGCAAGGCTGAGGTGAGGCATGGACGATTGTTCCCCGCAACGCTCATCGTAACCTTCAATGGACAAACCAAACTTTATCGGGACTGTAGTGAAGCTGAGCATTTCTATAAATCAGTGATAAGCCCGGTTTCAGTTCAAACCAGAAATGAAGGTGGGAAATGACTGATTGACATGATATACATAGGAGAAGAAATTAATTGTATTATGAAAATGGGAATTGTTGCAGTTTTGGTGATCTCCACAATTGTTATATTTTCTCGTAGGCCAATATTCACTGGTCTATGAGTTATCTACTCATTTATATACATCTGCGAGTATGCATTTATGTTTATTAGATTTTGAATAGAGACACATTTCAACTTGTCTCTATTTTTATTTATCCTTTATTTATCCAGGAATGTCCCATTGAGATACAAGATCTCTTCTTCCAGGGAGTCCTGACCAACACGGCACACAACAAGTTTCAACATAAAACAAGGGCATTAAACAAAGAAAAACATACAATTCAAATATAAATACAGAAGGCCATTTGTGCAGTGGCAAGAAGCATAATCACATCAGCAATAGCATCAGGTAAAACAGTTACATGTTTCATGAAGGGCTAATCGTATCATACCTTTAAAAGCATTTACAGTAGGAAGTGCCTCGAGACAAAGTTTTACTTGCAGCGTATTCCATAAAAAGGGAGCATAGTGGGAGAATGCAGCTTTACCAAGCTATTGTTGTTTATTCCTCCTAAAATATAATTTTGATGTATTGATGAGATCTAGTGTTGCGAGACATTACCATGAATCTATTTCATACTATTATTTAAAAATGTTTGGGAGCTACCGAGAGGCTCGTCTAATTGAGCGAGTGAGTATGCACATTTATAGCAATCTATGTGCAGATACATGTTGGGTTATGTATGTGATGGTGTGTGTGGTTGAAATTGTGTTACATGTATGTTTTAGTGCAGCTCTCATTTTGATAGGAAGTGAAAAAGAGATAACATTTAAATTGCCATCTTAATGTTGAATAAGTTACCAAGTAAAGGGTTTAAATTGGCTCACATAAATATATGTAGTCTAAGAAATAAAGTGTCTGAGATAGAGGAAATATTATCATGTGGTATTCATTTGTTAGCAATATCTGAAACTCACATAGATGACACATTTAATGACGCTGCTGTGGATATTGATGGATATAGAATATTTAGAAAGGACAGGAATGCATATGGAGGTGGGGTGGCAGTATACATTCAAAAGCAAATACCAGCTATGATTTGATGTCTGCTGATATTGAAGTACTTTGGTACCTCACTTGAAACCTTTGTTGGTAGGATGATGTTGTTACAGACCGCCAAATGCAAACTTAATTTATTTAGACAAATTATGTGAAATGTTAGACAAAGTTTGTGATCTTGACAGAGAGATTTATTTTATCGGAGATTTAATATTGACTGGAATATATTGCACTGTGCCCTTAAAAACAAGCTGCAGACAATAATTAATACATGTAACTTGGTACAAATGGTAACTAAACCTACTAGGATATGCATAAAGAAAGATGGGTCAAAAAGTGCAACTTGTATTGATCATATATTTACTAATTTTAGCCATGTATGTTCTCAGGCAATATCAATTCCAGTAGGGTGTTCTGATCATAATTTAATAATTATCGTGAGAAAGACAAAGGTGCCAAAAGCTGGACCAAAAGTAATTGTGAGGAGATCAATGAAATATTTTAGTAAAGAGTCGTTTATACAGGATGTTCAAAAGATATGTTGGAAACATGTTTTTGAGAAAGTCGATCCAGATGATGCTCTTGATGTCTTTAATCTGTTATTCATGCAGGTGATTGATAAACATGTTCCACTTAGAAAATAGACTGTAAGGTACTTTAGAGCACCCTGGTTAGATGAGGAATTAAGGGATCTAATGAAACAAAGAGATGATGCAAAAAAATGTAGCTCTCTCATCAAGTTATGAGTCAGATGGGCACATTTATAGAAGGTTAAGGAATTATGTTACAGCATTAAATAAAAAGAAAAAACAGTTGTATTATGGAAATACAATTAAAGAGATAAAGGATGACAAGAAAAAACTGTGGAGTTTGTGAATGGCATGATGGGCCGTAAGCCGAAATCCACCTCAATATATCTTGAGGTGGATGGGACATTTTTGACAAAACTAGTACAAATTGCTAATCATCTGAATGATTATTTTCTTGATTAAGTAAAACATTTGAGGAGAAATATGAATCAAACTATAAATAGTAACTCCACATGTCTAATAAAGGATTTCATTTTGAAAAATAAGAAGTGTACATTTAAAATGGAAAAAGTGACAATTACAGATGTTGAATGTCTACTAGGTAAATGTAATGATAAACCACCAGGAGTGGATAATTTAGTTGGTACATTTCTTAGATATATTGTTAATTTTGTTGCAGAGCCTATCTGTCATATTATAAATTTGAGTATTGATAAATGTATTTGCACACAGGCATGGAAAATAGCAAAAATTATTCCACTTGCAAAAAATCCAGCTGGACCATTTTCTGGTACAAATTGCCATCCAATAAGTTTATTACCAGCATTAGCAAAGATAATGGAGAGAATAATTTTCAATCAAATACAAAAATATTTTGAAGGTAACAAACAGACCTGGCCATTCCACAAGCACCGCTTTAACACAAATGACAGATGACTGGAAGGGCGAACTAGATAATAGGAAGTTAGTGGGTGCAGTACTACTCGATTTTAGTTCTGCTTTTGATGTCATTGACCATTCTTTGTTGTTACACAAGCTGGAACAATATGGTTTTCATTTTGAAACGCTGAAGTGGTTAGAAAGTTACCTGACAAATCGAAGTCAAACTGTTTTTTTTAATGGAAGTCTCTCAAAGATGAAAACAGTCACATGTGGAGTACCTCAGGGTAGTTGTTTGGGACCACTTTTATTTTCTATTTTTACAAATGACCTACCATTAGTGTTAGAAAAAGCTAAAATTGTAATGTATGCAGATGACTCAACAATATATTATGCAGCATCAACTACAAGAGAGTTGACAAATGTTATGAATAAAGATATACTACTGATATCAGAGTGGGTCATAAATAATAAGTTGGTACTTAATGCGGGAAAAACAAAATCGTTATTAATAGGATCAAATCATCAGTTAAAAGGTGAACCAAAATTGTAACTACATTTAAACCATATTGAAATTCAACAGGTCAAGGAGACAAAATTGCTAGGTATAACCCTGGATCATAAATGATCTTGGTCTAAACAAATTGATAATGTTGTATGTAAAATGGGAAGGGGTGTGTCACTTGTAAAAAGAATTGTAAAATATTTGCCTATGGATGTCAGTAGACAAGTTTTGGATGCTTTGGTTCTGTCGCAGCTTGATTATTGTTTGGTTATATGGTCTAGTGCTGCTGAAAAAGATTTAAACAAACTACAAGTAGCACAAAATAAGGCAGCACGATGTGCACTGCAGTGCTCCTACAGAACCAGAGTCACTGAAATGCTGGAGACACTGAAATGGTTAACTGTCAGACAGAGGTCAACTTGTATTTTGTCAGAAATATTACAGTGACTCACTCACCAGATATATTATCACAAAGGTTTATAGCGCAATATGCACAACATAACTATCAAACATGACATACAATAGAAGGAAGGTTTGTATTACCCAAATCTAAATCAAATATGGGACAGAAAACAGCCATGTACAGAGCCATGATCAGCTGGAACTCTTTACCAGTTCACATCTTTCAGGAAAATTCTCAAGTACATTTCAAAAGGTTGCTAAAAAATTATTTAAGTATTACAAAGTAAATGTGAACTGTGCCTGTGGCTATGTATGCATATATTATTATGTAGACGTATTTGTATTTACTTTTGTTTGGCCTTAGGATGGCGATAATTGGATGACCATTTTAGTTTTCACTTCATTTCACTGTAAATTGCATGAAATTATGAGCTGTTTTGTTTTGTTTTAATTTGGTTGTATGTATGTTTATGTATGTTTTGAGT
Source organism: Harpagifer antarcticus (assembly GCA_902827135.1). Lineage (NCBI taxonomy): Eukaryota > Metazoa > Chordata > Actinopteri > Perciformes > Harpagiferidae > Harpagifer > Harpagifer antarcticus. The sequence continues at coordinate 353,479 of CADEHL010001154.1, read as the reverse complement.
GTGTGAGGACCCCAGGAAGAATAGCCAATGCTCATGCTAGTGCTAATGGGGATCCTAATAAAGACATAAAGACAGACATAAACCCCTTGTTATATTAACACAGGGGGAGCCCTCTACTGGACTCTATGGGTACTACCTTATCATGCAAGCATTCACCTACTGAGATTTCTATAGACGTAGCCGGCCCCGGGGCGGGCCTACCTGAATGCGTGCGCATCACACTTCCGTATAAAAGGAGGCCTCGCCTCCTGTCACCATCCAACACCACTCTTCAGCGAGCGGTATAGGACAGACAGTGCCCCAAGGTAGAGGACTCCGCCTGTGTTAATATAACAAGGGTTACAATACGTAACCCGGCGTTATATCTCTCACAGGCTCCGCCCTCTGCTGGATTCTATGGGTACAGTGGGCGGAGCCCCGATGTATGCACGCACTGTCGTCCAGCACACCACCTCACTGTCCCTGACCGGCTTTAGCAGCCACTGCGCCTCACTCACCTCTCCCTCGGTTGTAACCGTGGAGAAGTCCAGGCTGCGGCCGATAGAGCACACCCTGACGCGCTTGCCTCGCATAAAAGTGTGCTCAAAAACACTGCTGAGGGCTCCCCTGCGTCCGCTTATAGGCAGACAGGGAAAGTCCGCAGCTGTATGGGTTCACTATGCACTCTCTCTCCTGAGTCCCGAAAGAGCACGGGGAGAGCGCAAGTGCACGTTCTCGCCTCACTCTCCCCAGGAGAGGGAGAATGAGACGCAGCGGTGGAAAGGCGTATAGCAGCTTCCTTGGCCATGGCTCGTGTGCAAACGCGTCCACCCCTAAAGGCGGGTCGTCGCTCAGGGCCATGGAGAACCACAGGGCACAGTGGCTGTTGCGCCGGCTGGCGAACAGATCCACTTCCGCTCTCCCGAACTGGGCCCAGATCTGCTTCACCACCTGAAGCGTCCATTCGCCTGGCAGGGCATGAGGTCGGCCTCCCTGTTCTCCAGTCCCGGGATATGGAGGGCTCTCAGAGATAACACCACCTCTGAAGCCCATAACCACAGCCTCTCCGCTGGGGCTAACAAGGTGGTGGAGCGGACTCCGCCTTGCCTGTTGATATAAGCCACTGTGGTGCTGTTGTCGCTCCTGACCAATACATGTCTCCCTTGAATTAGGGGCATGAAATGCTGGAGGACTAACACTACCGCCGTAGCTCTAGGAGGTTGCTGTGTCGTGTTTCTGTTAGAGACCAGGTCCCTCCCAATCCTGTTCCCGTGAACACTGTGATGTAGGAGGTTACCCGTCCCAGTGGAGACCCCCTCTGGAGGCACCCAGGAGACCCCCAGAACCGGAGGTTGCCCTCCACTGAGGGGGGGGATGGTCACCAGCCACCGTTTGCGCCTCTTGGGCTCCAAACGCAGGCTGGAGAACCACCTCTGCAGGCGCCGCATATGCAGTAACCCCTGCGGGACCACAATGTGAGCAGCCGTCATGAAACTCAAAGTCTGCATGACAGTTAAAGCTGTCACTGTCGCCCCCTGTCGCAGCCTGTGAACCGCCCGGAGAAGGGACGCACTTCTGTTCCCTGACAGGGTGGCGCGTAGCACGCCTGCATCGAACACCACTCCCAACTACAACGCCTGTTGGTGAGGTATAGGGGTGCTCTTTTTTCAATTGATCGCAAAGCCTAATTTGGTTAGGTGTGTGATCAATTGTGCTGTGCAAAGCATTGCCTGTTCCCTGGACCCGGCCATGACTATGAGGTTGTATGGGTAAAAGAAAAACTCATGCCGTGGGCGCGCAGCGGTTGAAGCGCAGTGGCCACACATTTACTGAACGTGCGTGGGGATAGGGAGTAGCCGAACGGTAATCTGTTGTACTCATAGGCTATCCCCTGGAAGGCAAAACACAGACACTTTCTGTGCTCCGGAGCAATTTCCACATGAAAGTATGCGTCTTTCAGGTCGATGGTGGTCAACCAGTCGCCCGGTTTGCACTAGCCCCATTAACTGTTTTTATAGTTAAAATGCAGAATTTTCTGCAGGCAATGTAGCGATTCGGGCTGCTGAGATCTAGAATAGATCTGAATTCCCCTGTCTTCCTGAGAACCAGGAAGTACATGGAATAAAGACCATTTTCTCTGTGCTGAGGGCATACTTGCCAACCGTCCTGATTTTCGCGGGAGACTCCCGATTCCATAGCCCTCTCCCGGTTTCCTCCCGGGGTCATATTTCTCTAGCATTTCTTCTCTAGCATTTCTCTAGCATTTCTGACAAAATCAGATTTACTCAAGACTGTTTCCACTCAGACTTCAATACAGCTACACCATTGTTTGGTTTCCATGGTAGCGCGTCTCTTTAGTCGCGCGCAACTGAAAGTCTGAGAGGGTGAGGGAGATAGTCACAGAAAACTGAACAAGAATCGACAACTTTACCCTCTCTGCTCACTCCTTTCCTGTAAAATACAGGTCCAGCCCACACATATGCAAGGCAGCAAGGCAGTGCACTTACAACTACAATGCATGTTAATGTTGATCTAATACAGCTCCGGCGATCCACTAGCACGGTCCTCTTTGGAAAAATGCCATGCAGCGGCGGCCTGTGATGAAGTAGGGTCGACCCTACCGAGCCACCGAGCACCGGTCCCCGGGGGAACCGGGCCTGGGGCAAAGCTCGAGGACCAAGCTACTTATTCGGCCTTGCGGCCCAATAATCGCTCTGACCTGGTGAGGCGGGGGCATCTCGTGAAATGGCACCGCCGCGGCCATATCCTGGTCCCCCAAACACTCGAAGCAGAGGTGGTGGGGATCGGCGCCCGCTATCTTTCTTTCTCTTTCTTCCTTTCTCTCAAAAAATACGTCTCAGACTCAGTGCTAGGCTATCACCTCCGCTCGCTGAAGAGCAAAGGATGGTGGTCAGGAGGCGAGGCCTCCTTTTATACGGAAGTGAGATGCGCACACATTCAGGTAGGCCCGCCCCGGGGCCGACTACGTCTATAGAAATCTCAGTAGGTGAATGCTTGCATGATAAGGTAGTACCCACAGAGTCCAGTAGAGAGCGGAGCCTGTGAGAGATATAACCATTACAGCTTTGGCGACAACTGCTTACACTACAAATTAACCAAAAATAGGAGGATAGATCTTTGAAAAAAACTGTTATACAACAATGTATCCATGCATTTCAGTGATGTAGTGTTCGACATGTAGTCACTTAGACGCCTGCGTTATTTTACTAGTAGCAGGTTGTTGGGTACAGCTGAACTGTTAGGCTCACCCTTACCTTTCACATGGTCACATTGTGTTTGCTGTCATTTGAAGGTCTTAATAACAAAATTGTGTATAGCTGACTGAGGCTAGAATGTTGTATTTTATAGTACATGGGATGTATTGTATTGTTTTTTATTATGGTATCGAATTGTTCTCAAAAATCATGAAATTGTATTGATTTGGTATCAACTGCTACATTTCTGAGAGGGGTCTGCCTGCAGACCTCCACTCTCAGGACAGTTCCAGTGCAGGCTCCACTCTCAGGACACCTCCACTGTCAGTACAGGAAGTGACGATTCTGACGAACACGTTTTTTCCCCGCCTCCCGAAGGACTCGTCTGATGGAAGTTTTCAAATCACAATGGAGACTCATCACGGAGGTCATGAGTCCGAGTCCACTCACCATGCACCTTGGGTCGGCCTTGGTCAAGCCCTTTTGACCCCCATCCTGGTTCTCGTAAAAGTTGACTTAGCCATTTTTCGCTCAAATGACACCATGGAGGAATGTAACGGGAGTTGACAGGGAACTCTGCCCGCCTCACGAGTGCCTATTTTTTTTTTTTACTTTTCCCCAGTTTTATTAATTTGTCTTTTTTTGGCTATTTCACCCGGTTCCTTCTATCGGGGACACTGCCTGGTCTCAGGTGTCCCCACACGGCCTGTGTCCAGTAGGGATGTGCATATCCATCACTGAGGCCGATGCGATGCGCATCTCGATACGTTGCCCCGATACGATACATTAACGATACATTTGAAACACCAGGCGATGCGATACGATACGATTCACCCCTGTTGCGATACAGTTTGATACGATTTGATTCAACATTATGCGATTCAACATCATGCAAAATAATGATACTTCAATATGGTACGACAGAGGATTTTGGTTTTATTCCTTATGTGCAGTAAATCATAAGTTAACAAAAAAGTGCTTTACATATTTGGTTCTCTCTACTAGTACTGCGCATCCCATTATGCTGTTTCTTTTTTACCTTTTTTCCACCTTAACCTGTTCCACCCTGAGCCTGTTTTTCAGGTCTCAGGCTCGAAGATTACGTTCCCAGAACAAATGACCATATCTTCCCTTCTAAAAAGGGTTAAATTAATAATCTTTTTTCTCAAAGTAATGATAAACCTGTGAGTTGGATGTAGAAAAGTCAGAATCAATATAGATGTTTTTTATTTTAAAGAAAATTCAGATTGAACATAGTAAAAAACTGTAAATTATAGTGTCCGTCCAAAAAATATGTTTTACTTACAGTGAAAACTACCCTTGGATGATGGTACAGTAGACTAAAAGCTTTAGGAATCCAAAGTACAACATATAATAAGTACCCCTGTATCAAGATTGATGCAAAACAAGTGACATTTTACCTTTTTAGAGAGGTTTAGCAAAAAAAACTCCACCTCTGAGGTGATTTGGGTGGAAATGGGGGTTTTACTGTTTCTCTGGAACCCATTGGTCGATTTTGGTGATTGACATCTCTTTCTGACCGTTAGAGCCAATATAATCGAAGGGGAATTTCCCCATACGCACACGGTAAAAAAAAGAAGGTGGGGGCTTTGCGCATGCAGGGTTACATCAGAGTGAACTCTCACTCTGACATCTGGAAACGGGAAAGCAGGTTTATTGCTTATGGATTATCAGAAATCATTTCAAAGGGACACAGACACATTGGATTAACCTATGGATTAACTTCAGCAGCGTTTTTATCGTTTTAATGCCATTGAAGACCACTTTTGACCAGACAACAACCAGGGTGAGCCATGTTGATCAGTTAGCGGAGTTTCTTCCCATTACATGGATATAAAACATTCATAGTTTATTGAATATTAAGATGCCCTCAGTTTCCTGCAGATGACGCGTTTTTCCCCCTGGTATCGGGGGTGCGGTGTAGAAGAGGTTAAAAAGCTCTCCAGAGTACAGTACAATGTTATAACACCTCACAGTTAAACTATTTAAGGATGCATTGCCCATGATTAACAATCTGCAAATAACAACTACCATAGTGCAATGCCCATACAGCTGCTGCCTGATGTGCTTAACACTCATCCATAGGCTAACTCACCAGTGAGCAGAAAGCAGTGGTTTCTATAGGAACAATAAAAAATACAAATAACCTTTCACAAACAGGTCTTTCATAACTACTTACAGTAAGGAAGACATTTAAACTATTATTGGCAGTCACAGGCTGTTGTAAACTAAACACCACTCTGACAGAACACCTCACTGAGTGATTTAACTCTGTAGTTGGCTCGCTGGACATGTGGAATGAGACAGACCGTGGGGGGGAGGCAGGCGTTCCAGGTCTACTTTTGACTTAGAGTCCAGGACTTTGTCAGCGCCGACCATCTTTCTCATCATTTTCACCCGTACTGTGTCAACTGATGTCATCCGTGCTTGGCCATACATAATGCATGTGAAGCTCATCAGTGACCATCCAGTCTGCACCAAGCTGCCTGAAAGCTTTGTGGAGTTTAGGAGTCTTCTCCAGCTTCTTCAGGGGATTCACCTTGCCTTTGCCTTTAAAAAGCGCTGGTACAGTCCTCCCCAGTAAAGACGTAGAATCCCAGCAGTGTGCTACAGTAGTCAGGGCCCAGTGATTCCGACAGTTCTGTCATATTTATCAGTGTGGGATGTTTGCCAGAGCCGTGGTCAAGGTAGATGGAGAGGTTGATCCTGCTGGCATGGTAGAGGAGGATCATCAGGATGTCTGTGTCTCACCACACTGGACTTGTACCCCCATTTGACAGCCTGGTGGAGGTACAGGACAATCCGGCTGTCTGTCTCCTCCTGGTTGGATCGCAGTTCATAGATCTCAGAAGTCTGGACCTGTAACAATCAAACAAAGTAAATGAATACTACTACGTATTTTAACAAATTAACATTTTAAGTTATGCAGTTTTTGTCGTATGTATTAAGAGCCCAATTATGGTCTGCAATTGTATGTGTGTGTCACGCGTTTTCTGTCAACGTACTTTTCCATTTGTTGATGTTAGGTCATAAGATCTTCCGTCAACACACACCACTGCTTTCATGCTCTTCTCAATCTGGGATGCTGCCTCATTGCTCCCCCAGACCCTGAGAAGCAGGTCACATAGCTGCTTCTTGTTAAGCTCATTGCCAAGGAATGACTTAAAGTCATAGGGCCTCCGGGTGTTTGGACCATCAATTATGCGCTTCTCAGAAGAGCCACGTCTGAGCCTCTCCTGGGCTTTGATGGAATCTGGCTGGTAGCAATCTGTAGAGAACACAAAATGGTGCTTGGCAACCATTTGGTCCATGAGCTGCATGCAAATCCCTCCGAAGGTTGGTGGGAGGTTGGACATCATGTGGAAGAGAGCGTTGCCATCCTGTATGAAGAGGGCATCATTGGGGTAAGGTACGTCTTTGTCCCTGTCCTGCAGCAGATGGTGAAGGATAGTGGCCTTGTTGGTTTTAGCAAAATAGCCATCCGGAGAGCCAAGGGCATGAGGAACAGGTGAGAGGGGATACCGCATGAGTTCCTCAAGGTTGATGGGCATCTCCATAATCTGCAACTTAACGAGCAGCTGAAAGGCGAGGTTGCTCTGCTCTTTGTACACAAAGAGCTGGAATGGAAAATAAGGAAATGAGGAAGGCATAAATACAACAGAGTTTTACGGTTTCATTCCTTTCTGAATAATGTTTTTTGTGTAATGAAATATGCAAATGGTATAAGTAAAATCAATATCCACCTTCCCCTGCGCAGATGTAAGTTTGACCCTCTTGCTGCAGTAATCCATTGTCTTGAGCGTAAGTTTCTTGAGGCGATCAAAGAAGTATTTCCTCTTGGAAATGAAGTCTTTCCTCTGTGAAATGAAGCGCTCTTGGATGAACTGCTCCTTGGCAGCCCTGCCTGCAGCCTCGGCCCGCAGCACGTCAGCCTCAACCTCTGGATCGATGGGAGCTCCAGATGCGAGGGAGTACAGTCGACTTTTGTCTGGGATTCTCCAGGGGTTTGTGAAGCCATTGATGGCAGAGATGACGCTCTGCACCGCTAATTCAGACTTTTTGATTTGGCCAGGCTCCAGCTCACGGTGCTTGCCTGCTTTCGGCATCTCAGGGTCGTCAATCATGCCACACATTTCAAGAGTAAGCTCATGGAGCTGAGCGCGGGCAGAGGTTGTGCAGCACCATTTCTGGTATGCGCCACAGTTGTTGAAGAGACCTAGTAGACCACCTGCAATGTAGAGAGGGAGAAGTCTGAATTTTAGCGTCACAACCAACATGAACATGGAAATTAAATATAGGTGACTATGTTTGTGTCCACAAACTGACATACCTGAAGTCTTAGCAAACCTCATGAATGTCTCCTCCATGGTCTTGTCCACTGCTGCGAGAGCCCCTGGGATCAATGATCGTGCAACAGCTATAGCTCCAAGCTTGATGTAATCAAGAGCACCAGGATGGGAGAGGTCGATGTTTGTGAGAAAGGCCTCAAACCAGGTAAGGTACCTGTAGGAAATTAATGATAATTAAAGTTTATTACAACAACTACAATAAGCTTCCACTTATTTTTATATTGAGTATTCAGGGAATGAGTGCATAGATTACCTGGCGTAATTGTGGCCATCATACGCAAAGAAGAGATCTGCCATGGCGCCGTTGCAGTGATGGAACAGCTCGAAATTGTTGGTTTTCACAGCAAAATCCATCATAAAGACCAGCCTTGCATGATCCATCATGGAGAGCCAGAACATGCCCGTTTTGCCCAGGTGGCCCCTGCGTACCTTGTCTTGGTATTGGAGGTAGTCACCAATCAGCTTGAGCAGTGTGGGATCCTTCAGAGTGGAGTTGAGGCTCTCCGAAGTGCAAGAGTGGATGAGGTTGAAGAGGATCTCATATGGGATGTCTGGTTTCTCCTCCTCTAGAAAAACATTGAACAGCAACCGTTCGAGTGCTTCTGTGACCGCCTTCAGACTGAAGAGAGCCTTGGCATATGTCTTCCCGCTCAGGATATTTTTCAGGCAACCACTGTTTGCGAGGCCAGCTTCTATGAGGATCTCGGCGTAGCCAGCTCCAAGACACTTGCGCCCAGTGACTGTGCCCATGTAATTCATGGCTGTGTGGAACTTGCCAATGAGGTTCACATGCTTACTGAATTCCTCCTCGTACTTCCATACTATAGGACAGGCTTTCATGACGACTCCCAGGTCAAACGTGTTGATGGTGTATGGCTGTCCAACCTCCTCAGTTGCTGCCTCGGATCTCTTGAGTAGCTCATACACTACTGCGTTGTCTGTAATGGGCTGGTTGATGGGGGTGTAAAAGTCGATGGTCGATTTCCTAGGAGGCACTTTCCCTGTGCTTGAAATAAAACCACCAAATCCAGGCACTTGCTGCTTGCCCTAGCTGCTCAACCATCTGCTGAGGAGGTGGGTGTTGTACTGCAACATTCTCAGCAGGAGGGGTAAAGTTGGCATTCTTGGGGAATTTGGGGCCAACTCTTTTGAATGTCAGCTCTGGCAGCGTCTCGGAAGGCGTGATCTTAAGGCTTCTCATCTTGGATGACCTGTCATAGAGAGGAAGGGTCCTTTTCTTGGTGCTCACATGGCTCTCCTTCACTTCTTGAATCATGATTCCCCTGGCGCTGTTTACCACATTTGAACCATGAACGTTGGTGGTGATTCTGTTCAGGTTGTTCCACTCGCTGTGAAAAACAGTGTTTCCCTCGCCAGTGATGATTTGAGGGGTCAGGTTGGTGGGCATCTCATCAAAAGCCTTGGCCATGGCTGTCTCAAGTTCCATACTGAAGTCATATGTCTCTGAGTGTCCTAGTCGTGAAAGGATGGTTGTGAGCTGTAAAGATAAACAAATGTTTTTTTTATCAATATCAAATACCTGTATGAAGCATAGTTGAGCAATGACAATGTAGGACCTCATAAGCAATAAGTTAGCTGATCACTCACCTGTTTGCTTTGATAGAGGTGCCAAAGTGTGGCACACAGGAGGATGTGCTTTGGGAGTTTCCACTTGCTGTTAGTTGCTGCTCGACACACATCTTGTGTAATCGAATAGACCAGCCTCTGCGTCTTCTCACACTTTTCTTCATGAAGTGTCCCAGTCACCACTGAGCTCAGAAATTGTACAAGATGCTCTGGGAGCAGTTCATCCATTTTCACAGCATCCAGCTCCTGTGAAGTTGGGGGCCATGGTAGCTCCTTTGACTCTTTGAATGCCTTTTTAATGTGAGAATTGAGGGTGAGTGCTGCTTCTTGTAGTTGATCAAATGTTCCAAGTTTGTACGCACATGTAACTGCTTCATCTACAATAATGCTTGAGCTGTATATAAGGTTCAACTCAAGACAATCATGGTGTGGTACCTTTGAGAATGTGAGTTCACGAGATATGTCTTTGTCTCCTTGTAAACGTCTTGCCAATTTCTCACTGCGGTATTCAGGATTAGGAAAACCTTCACCTTCCAGTGTCTTCCTGTACAAGTTGCACATGGATCTTAGCTGGACGACTTCTTTGTGTTCAACCACATTCCTAAGAATGTAATCCTTTACTACACAATAGGACTTGTCATCTGCTGCCATTTTCTGGGCCTGCGGGCTGTCAATGTTGTCTGCTGCCTTTTTTCCTTTCTTCCTTCCACGCTCATGGTTTTGGTACTCATTGTTGAAGTTATTTCTGCATATTGGATGATACTGAGCTTCCATAGAAAACAGGTCCTTGCCCTGCACCTTGCGATAAAGATCCTCTTTCTTCAATTCCTGTGCCCTAGGTTCGATAACTTCCCAGGCTGGTTCTTTGTGTTTCCAACTCTGAAACTTTTTTAGCTCTTCAGTCTTCCCCTTGAACTTGGTTGTTGTTTTGTCACAGAAGATACACTGATTTGGGAACAAGAAGGAACACCGAGCCCCTTCAGTTTGACTTGAGACATTTGGGATGGCGTAGGGAGTCCTTTATCGATGACGATGATTCACCAGATGTAGAAGCCTTTGACACTTTTAAACGATCCAATTTCCCTGTGAAGGTTTTGTAGCAGTTTTGATGATAGCCAGTTTTATCCAAAGGCAAGCCTTCTAACGTCAATGGTATTTGGTCACAAATATCCTTCATGCGGTATGGTGAGGTGGCTGTTTCGCAGAGTCTCATATCACGAACACTGTGTAGATACGATAGCTTCTCACTTGCCCCCCCCTGCATTTGTCGAGCATGATAAAATTACCATACTCAGAAGTTGAGACATGTAATATACATGTTATCGATCTAATCCTCTTTGGAGGCACTTCAGCTGTGTTACAATGTTTCCTTTTTCCCCATTGTCAGCAGTTTATGAAGTAATCAGCCTGAATAAAGAAATTAGAAACATTAGATAGCTTCCAACACTCTGAGGAGGACCAAATGATGAAGTATACAATGTTTCCTTTTTCCTATGGTTAGTATGAGTAATCAAACTGAAAATAAAGAAAAACATTATCTAGCTACTAACTTAGCTAGCTACCAACACTATAGTCAAGAATACAATGTTTTTTCCTTTTCCCTATTGTTAGTAGTGAGTAATCAGCCTGAAAATGCTGAAAAACATTAGCTAGTTATCAACTCACCTAGCTACCAACTTAGCTAGCTACCAATTTAGCTAGCTACCAACACTACTTAGTCAAGATTACAGATGTGATTTCTGTATACCTTTTGTTGAAGAATTACTTGTATATGACTATTAGGTATATCTTAATAATAGTTAATAATAATTATTAATAATACTTACTAAGAAAATCCTTGAGATTGTTCCCAAAGAAAGAAGTGGGAGACTGCCATCTGCAGGTAGCCAGGTACCAGGTAACCAACGGCAACCAACTGTCGAGCCCCGGTCACCAACATCATCAGCTTGGTACCCAATATTATCCAAAAATAAACACTTAAAGTATTAGAAAAAAACTGATTGTGAACGAATATTCACTATGCACTTTAAAAAATGAAAAGGTAGTTGGTCATACACACTTGTTTGGTCATTTCTTGCTGTTTTTGCCCAGAAATACAGTCAAAATGTTGTCAAATGTCAAAAATAACCATCCCATTGAATTCCTAGGGTCAGAATTGTATGGAAAAATGTATTCATTTGTCTCTGTATGTTGTTTACTTCAAAGGTTATGCCTCTTGCTACATCAAATTTTAATGTTTCGGTTTTGGGTTAGGTGCAATAAAGGGTTAAAAATGGAGCCTTTCGGACATTATTTCAGCTTGGCACCTGGCAGATTCTGAAAGTAGACACTTTAAGGATTAAGAAAAATCAGGTGGCATAAAAAATTCCGAGGGGTGCGCGTGGACCCCTATTTCCATCTAGACTACTCACTGAGTGATTGAACTCATATGTTTAACTTTCAGGTTTCTCTTTTCAGCCGCAGACCCCATGTCGCCTCTTTATGTGCGTCGCTAAGTTCCTCGTACTACTTGTGTACTTTAAAGCGGCTCGGCATCGTTTACAATTTGCGAGCGATTTTTCAAGTTGACCGTCTTTCTTGAAAAATCCGAAGTGTTGCCAAACGTTTGATTTGTAGGTATTTTTCGGTGCGCTGTGTTTCTCTTTCTCCTCGACTTCCTTGTGTGTTGATAACTGAGACTCTCGGCCTCCGTAGTGGCGAAGCAAAGATCAAAGATTTTCTGCTCCCGTTCTACTCCCGTTCTGTTCACACCGCCCAGAGCCCGACTGCGTCATGACGTCACCGTTTACATCGCTGATTTGCTCCCCAACGGCGTTACGGCGCTCACAACAACAACAACAACGGGGAACTGCGTCGGGTCGATGATCGTGTTGCTTTTAATCACACGAAGCCAGATTAAATTAAATAACGACTTCTCCAACCTTATGCTTTTCTCCAGAGTGCCGTGGTTCATTGTTTATTAATGTGTTTCTGCGGCATTTACCGACCGCTGCAGTGTTGGCTGCTCTTCCACGGGAGTTTATTCTCCCGTTAGCTCCCGGTTAGCTCACACTGCAGCGGCCGCTCTAAAGTATTCACTGTCCGACTCACACAAGCAGCTGATACATATCCCCAGTTCCCCTTAAGTGAATGTGTGTCAGTCTGAACGCTGTTTGGCATCACAACGCTGTTATGAAAGTTTCTCTGGTATAAAATGGGTGATGTTAGCATAGCAACCGAAGCTAAACTGACTACTTGCTATTGCTATCCTATTGTGGCATAAACCGTTTTCTACAGGCACATTTTACCGGCGTATTTTTATTATGATTCTACTTTTGATAGTCGGACATGACAACCTGTGCAGCCCATGTATTGATTCCATCCGATAGCTGCTATAATACAAAACAAAACGTCTGCCTCTCTCCACAATGATCAATAACAGTGAACGGATGGTCAAAGTAAGGTACAAAATAAACAGAATCACACGAAGCCTGGTTAGTGTTGCCTGACTTTATAAAGTGTGTTTATAAGCACTACTGCTTGTAGGCAGGCATGACAGTCGACCCATGTTCAGGGGAGGTGGGTTTAGTTTCCTGCACGTCTCGACGTAAGAGAGACGTACGCGACGCCACCTCTTAGCTCCGAAGCTCTTGCCTCTAGACGGACAATTTTTTGGAGCTGGAAGTGAACTGGATTCCGGAGCTAAGAGGCAGCGCCGCTGCGGTGTGAACAGGAAAAACCAGCACTTTTCAGGCTCCACCTCCAAGCCGGAGCTGAAAACGTGTTGGTGTGAAAGGGGCATTACATACAGTCAGTACTGTGGAAAATCCTCACAGGAGCGATTTGAAGTGGCTTGTAGGGACACAACGACATGCTGACTGCAGTGGGACTCGAACTTGCTCCCCCCTGATTCGAAGTCCAGCACACTAACCAGCGAGCCACAGCCTCCCGTATATATATATATATATATATATATATATATAATATATATATATATATATAGTATATATATATATATATATATATATATAATATATATATATATATATATTATATATATATTATATCTATATATATATATATATATATATATATATATATAGATATAATGTCATATAGTGCGATTTTATTTTGTATTAGCGTGCATTTCCTGTTCGGAAAGTGGTGCTGTACTGAGAGAAAACAATACAATGTGTCCCTGTTTATATAAATATATACATATGTATATAATAAGTGTCAGTACGAATTTATTTTGTATTTGCGTATATATTTCCTGTTCGAAAAGTGGCGCTGTACTGATAGTGGCGATTTTATTTTGTAATTCTTAGCGTGCACTTCCTGTCCTCAGAGTGGAGGTGTCCTGAGACTGGCGCCTGCAGGCTCCCATGACATTTATGCTTTTGTGACATCCCTTATCACTGTATGAACCATGTCACAGAATATTAATAAGCCTGATGCAAATAGATTGACCTCATGGTCAAAAAAAGATTTTAAAAGATTTAAAAAGATTTTACACTTGCTTGATCTTTTTTGTTGTTGTCGAGAAACACAGTTGTCAAATAAATGATGAAGTAGAACAAATGAAATGACTAATCATCTGTTTCGTCCGACTACATCAAACGACACCACATTTAAACAAACTGAAAGCAGGTACGGTGCATCTGCAGGGGGACCCTCCAATAAAACATGAGGCCTGTTATAAACCTATAAAGCCTACAGCCTGCAGTCAGAGTTAACAGGTTGGATGTGCTTATCAACATGATCTGTTACCATGCTTCTTCCAAAAGGACTGGTACCGTGTTCTTCCCGTATTTGGTGTGTCATTCCACTATTCAATCGCACAAAATGGACCGTGTGTCACCCACAAAGAATATAAAAACATAAAATGTTATTTTATTTGATTAACTAATATCTGTGATAAATACCTAACTATACTTATTCCTTTTCTCATTTGTATGAATGTAAATGAGTTGCAATGCAAGCAGAGTAAAATGGACTTAGGCAAACCAACCATAATAACATAATCCAAAAGCATTAATGTTATGTTACTCTTGGAAATGACACAACAACTGTAAAATAACACTCAGTCTAGACACTAGGGCTGCACGATTTTGGGAAAAATTGTAATTGCGATTTTTCTGACAAATATTACGATTGCGATTCGATTTGCGATATTTGTTTTAAGCGACCCAACGGAAGTTTATTGTAAAATGCGGCCATATCTCCGGCTTGGAAGGTTGCATCAACGTGCTCCCGTCTCTAGAACCCCCGCAGCCTGAGCTACGAGTGAAATAACTAAACTTACATGACACTACCGTTGGGTTGCTTTAAAGTCAAGCTTCAGTTTAAGATTCACCCTGTAATAGATGTAGAACATGTGATTGAGCATTACTAACCTGACTCAGATGGTTGGTTTCACCAAACCATCTAGGATTTGTTAACAATGGCTGGTACATGTGGATCACAGCACTTCTGATTGGTGTGGATGACTGAGACACAACAACAAAAAAATGTTAAAAAAAATCGCAGGCTTTGCGATTTGATAATCGCACCATTTAAAATCAATTAATCGTTCAGCCCTACTAGACACCCAACTCATTATTTGCCTTGTGTTCTGCCGACATTGGGACCTTGTGCTCATGACCCAGTTTATGTAACTGTAACCAGGCTAATGTAACTAAATTGACTTTTATTTGTTGCATCATGTCCACCATTGGCTCAATGTTCCGTTTGTTTTCAGAATGTAACCATTGTGAAGAAAATTCACAGTCTGGTCAAATAATGACATCCATGTTGTAACTGTGAGTCAAAACCTCAAGTTAACTTTGACTGCTTTTATAGCATTATCAAAATTGACATTCCATTTCAATAGGTTTTGGATATGTCCCTAGCAACGCTGACATTAAGCACCAATAATCAGAAAGAAAAAAAATTATAAGGCAATGCAGCTGTTTGGGACAGCCATTGTCACACTCTGCAAAGTACATTACTGCATCATGCTGCACCACTAAAGAAAGCAATTTCATAAATGTTTCTATATTTAACTGATGTAATTCGTTCAATTCTTACCATAAATCAGGCAGGTGTTCGTACTTCAAAATGTTATGTATATTTTGTATTATTTAAAAGAAGCCTTTATTCTCTTTGACATTTGTGTTATTTATTCCATTTTACAACTGTGCTCAGAATAGCGGCAAATGGCCCGATATATCAGCTTTCTGCAGCTTCAGTGGAAAATAATACAAGCCTTAGCCTTTAAATAATCATATCAGCCCAGATAGATTACAGATAAATCAAAACTTTAATGTTGAAAAATGCTTTGGCAATTACCAAAAAAAAAGTTTTTCTTTTTGATATTGCTCCAGTTGTTGGTGTTGCTCAGCAGGCAAATACATGTTTAACCAAAGTCTCTCTGCTTTGACGTAACACTTATTAATAACATTAGCATTAGCTGCCCATTGCTGCCAGCTCATTAGATATAAATCCACACTTAATTCACTAGAGAGTATAAATACTGCATCATGTTTACATGAAGACTTGTTCTGTCATCATTCGCAGAGCGTGTGTGTGTGTGTGTGTGTGTGTGTCTTTTGTTGCAGTGTCGGGAGCATCAGGGGTTCAAAGGCTAAACGGCATGGATCATTGTTCGGTGTGAAAGGCTCCTTTGACCAACCCCACTGGGACGAGTCCACACACACACACTGACAAAAGGCAGCAGCACTCTGGATCCTATTAACAACACACGCACTGGGACAGAGATGTGTGTGTAAATGCAAATAAAGCAGCCAACCAGTAGGCCCTTTGAGTTTAAATGGATGCCACTTACAAGTAATTTTACAGCAGGTGCCCTGATCACACACACACACACACACACACACACACACACACAACACACACAACACACACACACACACACACACACACACACACACACACACACACACACACACACACACACACACACACACACACACACACACAGCTTTTCTCCTGATTGTATGGCTCAGTGTGAGGCCCTGGGAATAAGCAGGACACTGCCGCTGCGTTAACATCTCACAAACATTCAGACAGGGGCCATTTTCTTCTGTTGCTGCAGTGGTACACTTCATAAACATTGGAGCAGGTTGTGCTACATGGAAGTTGAGGGGGGGAGAGACAGCAGAGGGAGAGACAGAGAGAGCGATGTTCCACCTCATCCACTCCCACTCATGCATCGCATGAAACACCCCAGCGCCACTCTTCCTCTGCCCTCTTCATCACGTTGCACCTGCACACATGGTCTATAAAGATACAGACAGGAATGCAATATGGACACATATCTAGGATCTTATGTACATTGTCTAATGTCTTAAAATATGTGGTTAGACAAAAACACCTCAGCAACTCCCAGGTAAGACAAGATGACATTGATCATTATAGGGACAGTAATACAGAGACTGATTAATACATTCAAAATATATAAATATATTATAATAGGGTTAATATTCTTATGCATTATGATTATAACTACATCTAAAAAAAAACGTTTGTTTCCAATTGTTCCTGTGTACATGATGTGTTCACAGGACATATACAATTCATTATACAATGAATACAATGGGAAGTTAAATACAAGTGAGGGATGTGTGTGCGTGTGTATGTGCGCGCGCACAGTGTTCTCAGCATCTCTGCTGGACACGCCTTCTCTGGGCTCTGGTTCTGCTGCAGCACCCTTCACAGCATTACATCACCAGTAAGAGCACCAGGTCCAGCACCGCCTCACACACGCGCACACACACGCAAGCCTGCACTTCGCAAACCAGCGTACCACACTAATGTCTACATACACCTTCCCGGTGCTAGACGCACACTCACAGTATATACACCATCAAAAATAACACATCAGTGACACGCGCACACATGACTGCAGAACCACACACATATTAAACATGCATATTAACTACCAACGCATAAATAAACGACTCTCATCACACACACACACACACACACACACACACACACACACACACACACACACACACACACACACACACACCGTCAGCGAACACACCCACAAATATCTTCGTATCTTCTCACCAGCAGCAGTTTATACAAAAGCACACTCCCTTTCTCATCGTGACCATTTTTCCATGTATGACTAATTTGTTTTTTATTCACAGTTTATTTTTACTCGTCGTGCTTTGTGGCACTACTCGAATTGTTTATTAGAAGAAATTAAACGCCAATGATGCCTCGGCATGTTAAGGCCCAACACATCTGAAATAATTGCATTTTATTTATATTTGAACAGAGAGAGATTGCACAGCACATTTCTCGGTGCGGCTGGATAATATTAATGACCAATGTCAACGAGCAATGTCACACACTATTGCACCTGAATAAAAGATAAAAAGCGAAAAAGACGTGGGGTAGACACACCGTCTGAACGCAGAAAAACGAGCACATTAGAAAAAAAGAGCATTCTCTAAAATCCTGCGTAATATCTGCCTCTCCCCGCCCAGAGGGATTACTGTTACCTTGAGAGCCCTTGGCTTTTTGCGCCTGATTTGTCAGCGCACTTAATCGGCTGCCAACCAGAACAAAAAAAAGAGGACAGCCAAATTACCCCAAACAGCCTCCATCTACCCCAGCACCCCCAGAGAGGAAAGAAAACTAAGAAGGACACTAAGAAGGAAATGAAACCGAGGACTGGTTTCTTTCTTTCATAGAGTACATTTATATAATAATTATGATGCATTCAACATAGAATGACAATATTCATAGTTTAATATTTGTCAATTGCGATCACACATTTCAATATTTTTTTTTAACCGAGTCGGTTTACTTTCAATTGTGAGCAATGCGCACAAAGCTTTTCTTCAAGGGAGGGGAAAATACACATATAAATGTTTTGAAACAAACGAAACATTTGAGATTAAATATTTGTCGTTATTTGATGATGGGAATGCATGATTGGAACAGTGAAGGAGCAGGTGATGTAGCCCCTTTGGGCCTGAGCAGGAGAAACAGACGCAGTCTCGGGCGGGTCACGCCCATTATGAAGCTCGTTTTGGAAAAAGCCTGATTAGGAATTGGCCCTGCTTAAATGTACAAGAATCATCTAATCTTATTAACTCTTTAAATCCGACACATCGAAATGTGGGCTGAATCGATGAATGAAACATATAATTGTCATCCTCTTGCTTTTGTGAATTCCAACGAATTTAGTCTCGCGCATCAGTTAAACTGGAGCTGCTGATCATGTATGAGTGTGATATATTACAGGAAAGGATGCACGAAGAAGGAAGGCCCGACACATACTGCTGATCAGCTGCAGATTGTGGATTTCTATGGCGCACTGCATAAGGCCTCATATGTTCCTACAATAAAAAAGCCAAACCTGATGTATCATTTGGACATTCTGCATTTGTCGCAATGTAAATTACAAACAAAAAAGGCAATGCTCATTTTAATGAAAATACTTCACTGTAGATATAGTTGAGCCTGATCTACAAAACAGGCCTAGACTGTGGCTTTTCGGAAAATAATTTTAAATTGAAAAGGAGAGTCTTCCTCTCTGCGTGCAACGGTAGAAATGCAGTGTGTTGGAGAGAGCCGTCACATCTCAGTCCTCCCTGCGGACGCCATTTGATCCACCAGGGAACCGAAGTCATACAAAACATCAGAATCATTTTTTCACTAAAATGTGATTTCCTCTCCACGTACACAACGTATAATAAGCGAATTAACGTGAAAATATAATCGTTATTTTTAGGATTTGATTAATTTATTATAATGATCTGAAATAAAATAAAAACGTGCCATCCGTTTGATTAATCCGGTAAATAAGATCTGAGTAAACATGTTGGAAGGGGATGGTTATTCCACCTCCGTTAACACATAAGGTCATGTAACAAACTGCATGCACTTCTCCTATTACATCACAATACTGTATGCATCCATATTGAAAGAGTTTATTAACCGCGTTGGCTTGTTTGCAGAGGGATGCGTGCATTAGTTTCACATTTTAACATGAAGCTGCAGAGAACAATGCGCGGACACCGGACACCTGGCGTGCGTGATCTATAATTCATCATTCTAGCAGGTGAAGGAAATCTGTTTGGATCGTGGTTGAAGAGCCTTTTTTAGGGCCACTATTCCAATTTGACACACACGCGCGCTTTAAACACTCTGTGCACGTGTTGGCAAGATGATAAATACAAATAAAATGAATCTTTCATATAGTAAACATCGCCTCTGGGGATCGGAGAGGTCGTGTGTAATTCGATACCCGCCTGTCACGCTGCATCTGCTCCGCGGGGGGAATTCACAGGCCAACATGGAAGAAATTCCCATTTTGAATCCACACACGCCGCTGTTCCTTCAAGGAGACTCAGCGCGCCTCCATGTCCACATATTCACGGTTCCGGTGCGCACAAGCTGGAAACGTCCTTTACAAAGTGGCAAGTTCCGCGATACCTGTGCGCCAGGAGTGGAGCCTCACATTTCCTCTGGCACCTGCTCCTGTTTCACTACGCTGAACTCACACAGTTCTCTACACAACAACATGAACAGGTTGGAGGAAAACACGACGCTACTGACCTTAGTTACAAACATGGCCAAGAGTATCCAACTGCTGAAATCCAGCTTTAAACTCAACGGAGCCGCAGTTTTTAAAATCCAAGCTCCGTTCCAAAGCAGACGTATTCGTGCCGGTGCGCAGCGGCGGGGTTGGGGGGGGGGGCACCAGGCCGTACCAGGCTGATCTATCCTTCCTCTCAGGTGCGTCTACCACGGTGCATCATCCGCACAAAAGCCGCTGTTAGCTCGGTGCGGATGGTAGCGGCTTCAGGCGAGAGGCGCATGCACGCACACAGACGCGCAACTCGGGTCCGCCCTCAGCAAGCGCCATTTAAAGGCATACAGGCACGTAAGCGGCCATCACTCACACACACACACACACACACACACACACACACACACACACACACACACACACACACACACACACACACACACACACACACACACATGATATCAGAATCAGATAAGATTATGAATATTATTATTAAAAAAGTAATAATTATAATACTTCCAAGCTGTAACAACCAATATATGTATATATATATATATATATATATATATATATTTAAGAGGGTTACACATAATAAACATTTTAAAAAGCTGACACACCATAAGACACTGAAAAAACTGAAACGCTGACTTTAATTAAATGTATTATTTTACCAATTTCACATAACTGTAGATGAAAGCAATAATATTACACTTTCTTCAATTTTCTGAAAACAGGGCTTATTTTCTCAAAATACTAAACACAGTTCACAAAACCACACACCCAAAGTGCAAAAAACCTCATATATTCTGGAATGGAAATGGAAAGGAAAACCTTGAGGAAAATTATATATAAAACATATTTTTACAAAAAACAGAAAAGTACTCAGGCTGCATTTTACCACCTAGCTGGGTCTGGCCTCAGCCCCTTATCAACCTGCAGAAGAAGCATCACCTGCCTTTTTCTAGTGCTTACATCCTGATTGTCAACAATAAAGTAGTTTGGTGTTTATGTTCATTAGGCAACAGTGGCGGCTGGTGGCAAATATTTTTGGTGGGGCTGTTGATATAGTGAGTAAAACAATTTTTTTTGGGAGAAATGACCCCTTAAATTACGACTTCTGGTGATGAAATGGCGCGTTTCCAGTGCAGCGCGGAGCTCGCTTTAATGCTGCGTTCAGACCGGACGCGATGAGAATATTCCCTTTGTTCTAAACGCTCCTATCGCATCGGTCTAGTCGCTCGAGTTTCACCGCGGCTGCCAGCTGTGTTTACTCGCATCATTCAAACAAGACGCACTCGGGAGCTACAACTACAACAAAATGAACATATTTTACCGTGATTAAATTGTAATACACGTTTCTAAATGATGCCGACGTAACAACATACTGATACCGGTTAGTAAAAACCATGAATTAATGCTTTGACAAGTCTGCAGACAGACGGCAGGCGAAAAACCTTTTAGAATGCTTGTTTTCTGAATGGAGATTGGGTCGACCAGGCTAAGCTAACGTTGTATATGCTCACTCCACACTCATAACAACGGCCTACAGACATAAACCAGCGACTGTATTCGCCATGACACAGACAGTGCCGAGCTGTGCGGGGCCCGTTTTTGGTTGCGTTTCCACTTGGCCTAGTACCGGCTAGCGGGTCCTAATTCACAGTTTTTCTGGCCTCATAAAATCGTGGTTCTAGGGCCAGAAACAACCAGGCTGAGTTGGGCTGAGTATGCTAAACTAGAGTGAGAATCGCTGGCAAAGGGGCTACAACTACAACAAGATGAACATATTTGACCGTGATTTAATTGTAATACACATTTCAAAATGATGCCAAATTAACAACATACTGATACCGATTAGTAAAAACCATTAATTAATGCTTTGACAAGTCTGCAGAGAGACGGCAGGCGAAAAACCTTTTAGAATGCTTGTTTTCTGAATGCAGATTGGGTCGACCAGGCTAAGCTAACGTTGTATATGCTCACTCCACACTCATAACAACGGCCTACAGACATAAATAAACCAGCGACTGTATTCGCCATGACACAGACAGTGCCGAGCCGTGCGGGGCCCGTTTTTGGTTCATTTCATTTCATTTCAAACCTTTATTTAGACAGATAGGTCCCTTGAGATCATGGATCTCTTTTACAAGGGAGACCTGCATCAATTTAGTTCCACATGAAACATAAAAACAACATAAAAACAAACAATAGAGGACATCATATTTACATATTCACCAACACTTACAAACACCCATAGTGTCATAAAGCATTTCGTGCAGACGTGCCTTAAAAACATTCAGAGAAACAAAATTGCACAATTTCAATTTGGACTGTAGGCTGTTCCAAGCAAGTGGAGCTGCGCACATAAAAGCTGTCTTACCTCAGTCCTCACTCTTGGTACATCTAATAAGACTACATCCCGTGATCTCAGACAATAGCTGCTTGCAACTTTCTGCTTTACCAGAGAACAGATGTAATACGGGAGTTTGCCCAACATAGCTTTATAAATAAAAGTGTACCAGTGACTGAGCCTCCGTACAGAGAGTGATGGTAAACCTGCCTTCAGTGTACAGTGATGTGTAAGTGCTTTACAATTTGTGACAAATCTCAGAGCACTGTGATACGCAGCATCCAATTTGCTCAGGTAATTGGCAGGTGCATTCATATACAACAAATCACCATAGTCCAGCACAGGTCAAAAGGTCACAGTGACTAGCCTTTTCCTGGCCTCAAGCGAGAAACAGGACTTGTTTCTGTAAAAGAACCCTAGCCTAACCCTCAGTTTTTTAAGCAGGTTATTGACATGAAGTTTAAAAGAGAGACAATCATCAAGCCAGATACCAAGGTATTTGTAACAGGTAACCACTTCAAGTTTTGTTCCTTGCGTAGTTACAATATCTGAAACAGGCTCTGGTGTCTTTTTTGCTTTTGAAAAGAGCATTACCTTTGTTTTATCCACATTTAAAAGAAGCTTTAATTCAGAGAGCTGAGTCTAAATAGTGTTAAAAACAGCCTGTAATTTAACAACAGCCTCTTTAATGGAGGGACCTGCACAATACATCACAGTATCATCCGCATAAAAATGTAAAGTAGCTTCATCCACATTCTCACCTACGCTGTTAATATATATGGAGAATAAAAGTGGTCCTAAAATAGAACCTTGTGGTACACCATTAGAAATGTTTAACCACTCAGAAGACAGTCCATCAAAATGAACACATTGGGACCTTTCAGAGAGGTAGTTCACAAACCACCCTACTGCATGGCTGGATATGCCAATACTGAGTAGCCTCTGCTTTAAAATGCGATGATCAACTGTGTCAAACGCTTTGGAAAGGTCAATAAACAGAGCTGCACAACTCTGCTTAATATCTAAAATACTAGTAATGTCATTTACCACTTTCATTGTCGCAGTGATGGTGCTGTGTTTCTTTCTGAATCCTGACTGGTGTTTAGACAGGATATCATTTAAACATAAAAACTCCTTTACTTGTTCACTCACAAGTCGTTTGAGCACCTTAACCAGAACTGACAATTTTGAGATTGGCCTATAGTTATTTAAAATAGTTGCCTCCCCTCTTTTCAGTAAAGGCAAGACATAAGCAGACTTCCATACTTTTGGGATTGTATTTGTGCTGAGGGAGAGGTTAAAAAGAGAAGTAAGAGGTGGAGCAATAAAATCTGCAGCTATCTTTAAAAAGAAAGGTTCTAAGTTGTCCGGGCCAGCCGGTTTCCTAGGATCCAACTTGGATAATGCTTCATGAACAATACCAATATTTAAAGGAGTAAAACTGAAAGGGTTTTCCAGACCACATTGTTCAGAGTCAAGGATTGGAGCTTTCACAGAAGCAGAAGTACAGTCAGTGACAGAATCAAACAGAGAGCCACAAGACACAAAATGCTTATTAAAGCAATTTAGCATAGTAGCCCTGTCTGATATAATGCCAGATGCTGTGGTGAGGCACGGAGGTAGCTCATTTGGGATATCACCAGTGGAAATCGATTTTAGGGCTTTCCAAAATTTCCCAGGAGTATTCAGGTTTTCTGTGGTAACTGACAAATAGTACTTTGATTTTGCACTTTTTATTTGAGATGTGAAGCTATTTCTTAGCTGCCTAAAGCGTAGCCATTCTACCTCTGAGCCTGAATTCCTTGCCTTAGCACCAGCATTATTTCTCTCATGAAGGAGACTCAGCCGAAAACCAGGGATTGTTTCGTCCCTTCACTCTAAATGTACGCAGAGGTGCATGTCTATCTATAATTTTCATAAAACCAAGATAAAAATAAGACCATGCAGTTTCTACATCAGTACACAGATTGATTCTACCCCAATCAAAATCAAACAGATCATGTAAAAAACCCTGCTCCACAAAGTGTTTTTTGTCTCTCTTTGTGATGATACGTGGTTTAACCTTTTGGACCTTAGTGTCCCTAATTGTGGCTACAACACAGTGGTCACTCACATCATTAGCAAATACTCCCACAGATGAGTATTTATGTGGAACATTTGTTAAAATTAGATCAATTAAGGAGGATTTATTTGGGGACTTAATATTTGGGCGAGTAGGACTGTCTATAATCTGGGTAAAGTTCAAAGAGGTACACAGGTTTTTAAAATCCTCTGACACAGAAGTTAACCAGTCCCAATTAAAATCACCAAGCAGCACTATTTCCTTGTAGGAAAGTTGTGATAACAGTTTTGCCAATGCCGATAAAGAGTCCTTGACAGCCGAGAGGGCCCTGTAGCAGCCCACCACCATGACCTGTTGACCCTTTGTTACCTCAATATTCACGGCTAAAAATTCTAGCTGTTTACTAACAGATTTGGAAACCAGATTAGTTACACAAAACTTATTTTTCACATAAATGGCAACGCCACCACCTTTTTTAGGCCGGTCAGTACGATATACACTGTAAACATTTATGTAAATGTCAGACGCCAAAATGGATTTATCTAGCCACGTTTCTGATAAGAAAATGACATCAGCATCAGTCGAACTCGCCCAAATACGGACAAAATCTAATTTAGGTAACAGACTACGCACATTTAAATGAATTAAACCTAGCCCAGAACTAGATATAAAATCAGCAGGAGTATCTATTTGACTAATACTGCTAGGTGGACCTGGATTTGGCTGTACATTTCCTGATAGTAACAACAATAAAAATACCAAGCACCTTTTCCTCTTAATCAACACACATACATTGTCAGCTGTTCTAGAGTCACCAGCAAACTTCGCGAAAGTGAGATTAGAGTTTAAAAAACAGCTCTGAAGGACCATCGTGGCAGGCATGTGAGAAAGACAAACATTTTCCGAAATGAATGTCCACGACAGTGCAACCAGCAATTGTTTGTGCAACACCTCCGAAACTGAACAGGGGATGTCCACTGCAGGCGGCAGAACATACCCGAATCCAGTAGATTTTTCAGGATGACTACCGATCTTCTCCTTGTCCAGCGCAGCCAAAAAAGGGCACAGCAGAAACACGACACCCGCCATTCTCCCAGTCCAGCACAACAGTATCCACGCTGTTCCCGGAGCAAGAACCACTTCAGGACAGCAGCAAGAGCCAGGCAGGGAGGCAGCAGCGTAGCAACTCTCCAGGTTTCTTCGCAGTATCTCAGATCAGGCCTTCGCACCCGTAGAAGCAGAAACAGGCAGGAGCAGGCCTTCACACCGGAACCAAGACAGGTGGATGGCACCAGAGCAGGCCTCCGATTCAGCAGAACACGGGCCCTCCTCCGTGAAGTTTATTAATGCGGTGAAGGAGAAGAGGAAGTCAACTGGTCCAGGGTCGCTGAGGATGAAGCAGAAGTTGACAATCTATGCAGTTGCGTTTGGTGGGGAAATGTCTTTTTTACTTGATAAAACCACAACTGTTGTGAGGTGTGTGTCCACAAACTGGATTGCGTTTCCACTTGGCCTAGTACTGGCTAGCGGGTCCTAATTCACAATTTTTCTAGCCCCATAAAATCGTGGTTCTAGGGCCAGGAACAACCAGGCTGAGTCGGGCTGAGTATGCTAAGCTAGAGAGAGAATCGCTGGCAAGGGGGCTACAACTACAACAAGATGAACATATTTAACTGTGATTTAATTGTAATACACGTTTCAAAATGATGCCGAAGTAACAACATACTGATACCGATTAGTAAAAACCATGAATTAATGCTTTGACAAGTCTGCAGACAGACGGCAGGTGAAAAACCCTTTTAAAATGCGTGTTTTCTAAATGGAGCTTGGCTAAGCTAACGCTATATATCAGTGACCACCAACTGGCGGCCCGCGGGCCACATCCGGCCCGCCAGACATTCTCATCCGGCCCGCAGACGGGGGTGACTGTGGCGTTGGCGGAGTGGTTACTGCGTTCGCCCCCCACCCATTTTTTTTTTTACAACGTCTCGTGAGTAAGGTGCAGTACCGGAGTCCAACAGAGAGGCAGCAGCTGCGGGACAGTAGACTGCGTACTGCGAAACCTTCCCTTCCTTGAAGAAGAAGAAGTGATCCTTCGTTGTGAAGAGTCTGCTTTGTGCGCTCCGCACCACAGCAGCAGCCCCTCTGCGACAGAGTCCAACAGAGAGGCAGGAGCTGCGGGACAGTAGCCTAGAAGCAGGGTTGGGTTGTAACGGAATATATGTAACGGCGTTACGTAATCAGAATACAAAAATCAAGTAGGCTAACTGTATTCAGCTGGCGTTACATTTGAAAAACGAGTAATCTGATCACAGTTACTTTCGTAAACCTGAAGTGAATACATTTTGGAATACTTATTGGAATTATTGGTGGAAAAGTTTCCTCACAAAATGTAAGATTCATTACCGGCAGAACTGTGTGCACACTGCACAGCGCTGCAGCGTGTCTGAGAGCGAGAGAGAGATGCAGCGTGTCCGTGAGGTTATGTGGGGTGCATATGAGAGGGAGCTGTCCAGAATGACACCAAGATGTTGTGTTTGAGTTCTTGATAAGCCATTAAAACAGTAAAACAAGTGTCTCCTGTTTACCAAAACATACCCATCTGTTATGGAGAAAGAAAGTATTCCAAAAGTATTCTAAAAGTAACCTGAACACGTTTTTAAGACACGTAACTGTATTCTGATTACTTTCAGAGCATATATTCAGTAATCAGTAACTGATCACATTTACAAAGTAACCCTCCCAACCCTGCCTCGAAGTGATCCTTCGTTAGCGTGAAGAGGCTGCTAAGCTTTATGCAGTACCTGTACCCCCCCCCCCCCCCCCCCACTGGCCCGCGATAGTGTCTATTGGATACATTTTGGCCCTTGGACAAATGTAGTTGGTGATCCCTGCTATATATGCTCCGACCGTCCACACTCACAACAACGGCCTATACAGACATAAATAAACCAGCGACTGTATTCTCCATGACACAGACAGTCTGTGGTTTGTACTTGTTTAACTTTTGTCCAGTTTCTGAACAGATCGTATCTGTCCCCGGCTGTTTGAAGAGCAAGCATGGGAAACAAAAGACAGCATTTACCTGTTTGCATCCAGCTAGCCATGCCTTTCTGGTGTACCAGCTACGTGAGAAGCCTCGTTGATACGTTTTGTCTTTTTCACGAGCTTGCTGCGATATATACAAATCGGGTTGGTCCGGTCCAAGGTCTTTAAGCAACAGTTTATCTCCCAAACTTCTCCTTTCGAAAGGATTGGAGATTAACTCTTGAACGGAATTGGGTGCGGACCGAGGTCCGGCGACTCTACCTGCACACGAAGCCATTCTCATCCAACTACTGCGTCACCTTGGTCACTCACGAGTCTAAAAAACAACTCACGTCAACGCACGTAAGCAACGTGGGCGCCAACGTGGGCGTCAACGTGGGCGCCAACGTGAGTGCCCTCGAAACCAAAATATTTGACGGCTCTGATTGGCTGAAATTATGTTTCGGCAGCACAGTTTACTATTGAGACTTTTGCAACGTGCTGGTTGCTGCTGTTTGGCTCGGGGGCTCCTTGCACGGCGCCCGGTAATGATAAACTAATGCCACGGGCAAGGCCAGGCAGGAAACATGTGACTTATCAGTAACTTTGGACATCGTAACACAATTTTAAACGAGATTTTATTGTAGGTTAAACATTTTACTGATACCAATTGTATGATATTTACCTTGTTCATTAAAAATAAAAATATAAAATATATATTTTTTTTTAATATTTTTTTTTTTATTTCATATTTTTTTTTGTATGTGGGAAGATGTGGGGCGGCACCCCTAGCGCCCCTATGGACCGGCCGCCACTGTTAGGCATGTATATTTGTTACAGTTTTTTTCAGTTGCTAATGTAACCTCGGTGTAATGTCCCCTCGGCAACAGATCACTCAGAGCTGATGATTACTTCAGTTTATTTCCCCTTAAGAGATCCTCACGCGCTATCATTTTTACAAAATAAGTTTCCAATAATCAACAACAAAACATCAATGATCGTATACATTACATTACATGTTACTTGTTAGACGCTTTTATCCAAAGCGACTTACATATTCAATACTGTGGACAATCCCCACAGGAGCACTTTGGGGTGAAGTGTCTCAGGGACACAACGACATGCTGCAGTGGGGTTAGAACCTGTGACCCGCTATCTAAGGATAGAGGGTGTCGTTTTTCTCAAACTGATATTCTGAACAATCTGTGCTGTTGTATTTGCTGTAAAGTGTCGCTACTGTTGGCTATTATATGTACAGCACTTTGGCTCGACCAAAAATCGTTTATAAATGTGCTATATAAATAAAACTTGATTTGATTTGATTTGATCCAAACACCTACATCCAAACACATACGCACAACCCACTGCGCCACATGCCGTGGCCATAAGCAAAGTGAAACATTAAACATAAACAAACTGGTGGACAAAACTCACATACCTGCATTTTGTACACTGTAAAAAATTGCTGTGAAATCCAGTTATTTACAGTGTTTGTGCACAGTAAATCACTGTATACTATGTTAGAGTATAATACCGTGTTTCCAACCAAATATCAGTACCTATGGAGTTACTTTAAAATATCAGTAGTAAGGTAGTAACGTCCCAACTGTATACAATCTCAGTAACCAACAATGAACTGTAGAAAATCACAGTAACCAACAATGCCAACAATGTACTGTCGAGGACCACAGTCACCAACAGTGTTCTGTAGAGTAGAAGATCACAGTAACCAAAAAAGAAAGAACCAACCGAAAAACCCCATTTCTAGAATAGCTAAAATATCTAAAATAAACCAAGATATTTTTCTTAATATACATAATCTTGATGCTAATGACTAGTTTGGCTATACTAAATATTTTAAGGGCCTATGTCTTTGCAAACCGGAAGAACTACAACTGTGGCGATGATTTGTACAAAGCTGCATAGCGTGGCTCTAGGGAATTGTAGTTTTGAAATATATTACATTACATTGCATTTAGCTGACGCTTTTATCCAAAGCGACTTACAATAAGTACATTCGACCAGGAAGACACAACCTTGAAGAAAACAGAATCATATAAGTACATCAGGTATCATAGAGCCAAACATTTCAAGTGCTACTCAACTGGCTATAGATAAGCCAGTCCTTTATTAGTATATAAGTGCCTTGTTAGTAATTCTATCGCTCGAAGTGGAGCCGAAAGAGATGAGTTTTCAGTCTGCGCTGTCACGGTTGTCATGTCAGGTCACAGGTCTATGTCTAGGTTTGGGTGTTTTCACTGTTCTCTATGCCATGTTTTCCTCCTGGGTTATTGTCTGGTCCTTTTCCCTGTGTTTTTCCTCCTGTCGTTAGTTTCCTCACCTGTGTCTCGTTAGCTGATTGTGTTCACCTGTGGCCCTTGTGTTTCTCCTCCCCTGCCCGGCTGTTTCTTGTCTTGTAATTATCCCTCCCTGTATTTAGTCTTGTCTCGTGCTGTGTTCAGTGTTGGTGCTTCTTTTGTTTGTGACCTGGTTCACCGTAGAGTGTTTGTTTGTTAAAGTTATATATTAGATAAGAGCCCTTGCAATAAAGGTATTATCAAGTGTTATCTGCGTTTGGGTCCTACCTGCTTCACTCTGCGTAACAGAAAGCACCAACCAACAAATGGGCCCAGCAGATCCGTTCGAGCTGGAATTATTGAATTTTTCCTTTTTTTTGGCTAACTGCTCGGATCGATGGAAGAGAGCACCCGGAGTTCAGCAGCGAGAGGCTGTGTTGTCGGAGGCGCGCCAAATGGCTAGAGAGAAACCAGGTTTGGTGAAGTTCTTACCTGGCTGGATTTCAAAGATCCTCCCGGTGTGTGATTCCCGGCCTGCTAGCCCCAGGCATGCTAGCTCCCTGCCTCCCGATTCCCAACCTGGCACCATACGCCTTGGTGGGTTCCGTCTGGAGTCAGCCCCTGCTTCTTCCCATTTCCTGCTCCTGTCCAGGATCCGTTCTCGGGTACTCGTCTGGCTTATGGAGGTCCACGGAGTATTCAGGCGGCTGCTAAAAGGAGTCGCAAGGCCAAGCTAGCAGCCCGAGCCCCAAGAGCCATGGCTCCAGCCCCAGTTCCGGCCCCAGCAGCCATGGTTCTGGCTCCAGTACCGGCTCCAGTACCCCTGGTCCCGACTCCAGTTTCGGCTCCAGGACTGGCTTACCGGCCAACGCCAGCACCCCGTGTCCTGTCGGCATACCGGCCGACGCCAGCACCCCGTGTCCTGTCGGCGTACCGGCCGACTCCAGCACCTCGTCTCTTGTTGGCTCCCCAGCCAACACCAGCTCCCCGTGTCCTGTCGGCGTACCGGCCGACTCCAGCACCTCGTCTCTTGTTGGCTCCCCAGCCAACACCAGCTCCTCGTGTCCTGTCGGCGTACCGGCCGACTCCAGCACCCCGTGTTCTGTTGGCGAACCAACTCTCTCAAGTTTCCCCTCCAGACACTTCTCAAGTCCCCTCTCAAGTTCCTACCGGAGTCCCCTCTCAAGTTTCCCCTCAGGTCTCCTCTCGAGTTCCCTCTCAAGTCCCCTCTCAGGTCCCCTCTCGAATTCCCTCTCCAGTCTCCTCTCGAGTTCCCTCTCCAGTCTCCTCTCGAGTTCCCTCTTGGGTCCCCTCTCGAGTCTTTTCTCAAGTCCCCTCTCAGGTCCCCTCTCGAGTTCCCTCTCGAGTCTTTTCTCGAGTCCCCTCTCAAGTCAACTCTCCAGTGTCCTCTCGAGTCACCTCTCAAGTCAACTCTCCAGTGTCCTCTCGAGTCACCTCTCAAGTTTCCCCTCAGGTCTCCTCTCGAGTTCCCTCTCAAGTCCCCTCTCAGGTCCCCTCTCGAGTTCCCTCTCAAGTCCCCTCTCGAGTTACCTCTCGAGTCACCTCTCGAGTTCCTTCTCGAGTCCCCTCTCCAGTCCCTTCTCAAGTCCCCTCTCAAGTCAACTCTCCAGTGTCCTCTCGAGTCACCTCTCAAGTCACCTCTCAAGTTCCTACCCGAGTCCCCTCTCAAGTTTCCCCTCAGGTCTCCTCTCGAGTTCCCTCTCAAGTCCCCTCTCAGGTCCCCTCTCGAGTTACCTCTCAAGCCCTCTCTCGAGTCCCCACTCAAGCCCCTACTCATGTGCCGTTGGAGGTCCCGCAGACTAGTCTTCTGCCGGGGGTCCTGCCAACCCCATGTCCTGTCCAATTGGAGGTCCCGCAGACTAGTCTTCTGCCGGGGGTCCTGCCAACCCCATGTCTTGTCCAGTTGGAGGTCCCGCAGACTAGTCTTCTGCCGGGGGTCCTGCCAACCCCATGTCCTGTACCGTTGGAGGTTCCGCTGGGGGTCCTGCCAACCCCATGTCCTGTCCCGTTGGAGGTCCCGCCGTCTACTCTCCTGCCGGGGGTCCTGCCAACCCCATGTCCTGTCCAGTTGGAGGTCCCGCAGACTAGCCCTCTGCCGGGGGTCCTGCCAACCCCATGTCTTGTCCAGTTGGAGGTCCCGCAGACTAGTCTCCTGCCGGGGGTCCTGCCAACCCTTTGTCCTGTCCCGTTGGAGGCCCCGCCGACTACTCTCCTGCCGGGGGTCCTGCCAACCCCATGTCCTGTCCAGTTGGAGGTCCCGCAGACTAGTCTTCTGCCGGGGGTCCTGCCAACCCCATGTCCTGTACCATTGGAGGTTCCGCTGGGGGTCCTGCCAACCCCATGTCCTGTCCCGTTGGAGGTCCCGCCGTCTACTCTCCTGCCGGGGGTCCTGCCAACCCCATGTCCTGTCCAATTGGAGGTCCCGCAGACTAGCCCTCTGCCGGGGGTCCTGCCAACCCCATGTCTTGTCCAGTTGGAGGTCCCGCAGACTAGTCTCCTGCCGGGGGTCCTGCCAACCCTTTGTCCTGTCCCGTTGGAGGCCCCGCCGACTACTCTCCTGCCGGGGGTCATGCCAACCCCATGTCCTGTCCAGTTGGAGGTCCCGCAGACTAGTCTTCTGCCGGGGGTCCTGCCAACCCCATGTCCTGTACCATTGGAGGTTCCGCTGGGGGTCCTGCCAACCCCATGTCCTGTCCCGTTGGAGGTCCCGCCGTCTACTCTCCTGCCGGGGGTCCTGCCAACCCTTTGTCCTGTCCCGTTGGAGGCCCCGCCGACTACTCTCCTGCCGGGGGTCCTGCCAACCCCATGTCCTGTCCCGTTGGAGGTCCTGCCGACTACGCTCCTGCCGGGGGTCCTGCCAACCCTATGTCCTGTGCCGTTGGAGGTCCCGCCGTCTACTCTCCTGCCGGGGGTCCTGCCAATCCTATGTCCTGTGCTGTTGGAGGCCCCGCCGACTACTCTCCTGCCGGGGGTCCTGCCAACCCTGTGTCCTGTCCCGTTGGAGGCCCCGCCGACTACTCTCCTGCCGGGGGTCCTGCCAATCCTATGTCCTGTGCTGTTGGAGGCCCCGCCGACTACTCTCCTGCCGGGGGTCCTGCCAACCCTTTGTCCTGTCTCGTTGGAGGTCCCGTCGTCTACTCTCCTGCCGGGGGTCCTGCCAACCCTTTGTCCTGTCTCGTTGGAGGTCCCGTCGTCCACTCTCCTGCTGGGGGTCCTGCCAACTCCTGGTCCTCTTCCGTGGGGGATCCTGCCGAAGCCTGTCCCGCCGGCTCCGGTTCCTGTCCGGCCGACACCGGGTCCTGCCCGGCCTCCGGAGCTGTCTGGTCTTCGCCCTCATGCTCGGCCCCCTGAGGTCGCCCGCTGTGGCCTTCGCCCCACCATGGACCCTGCCTTGCCCCCGGGCCGTCCGCCCGAGACCCCCACCTTGGACTCTGCTTTGCCCCCGGGTCGTCCGCCCGAGTTCACCACCATGGACTCTGCCTTGCCCCCGGGCCGTCCGCCCGAGTCCCCCTTCTCGGCTTCTGCCGTGCCCCCGGGCCGTCCGCCCGAGATCCCTTCCTGGTCCCCTACTGGGCTCCTGGGCGGTCAGCTTAGTCCCGTCCTCCGGACCCCCTCCACCCACCCTGGTGGCCTAGGGATACGTCCCTCCTCCGAACCCCCTCCACCCACCCTGCTGGACTGTGTTGGATTTTTGTTTTTGGGGTTTAGGGACGTCTGGAATCCGTCCCTTGAGGGGGGGGTTCTGTCACGGTTGTCATGTCAGGTCACAGGTCTATGTCTAGGTTTGGGTGTTTTCACTGTTCTCTATGCCATGTTTTCCTCCTGGGTTATTGTCTGGTCCTTTTCCCTGTGTTTTTCCTCCTGTCGTTAGTTTCCTCACCTGTGTCTCGTTAGCTGATTGTGTTCACCTGTGGCCCTTGTGTTTCTCCTCCCCTGCCCGGCTGTTTCTTGTCTTGTAATTATCCCTCCCTGTATTTAGTCTTGTCTCGTGCTGTGTTCAGTGTTGGTGCTTCTTTTGTTTGTGACCTGGTTCACCGTAGAGTGTTTTGTTTGTTAAAGTTATATATTAGATAAGAGCCCTTGCAATAAAGGTATTATCAAGTGTTATCTGCGTTTGGGTCCTACCTGCTTCACTCTGCATAACATGCGCCGGAAGATGTGCAGGCATTCTGCTGTCCTGATGTCAATGGGGAGCTCATATCACCATTTTGGAGCCAGGATAGCAAACCCACGTGTTTTTGCTGATGGGAACTTGGGTCCCCCTCGCAGCGAGGGTGCAGCGAGTCGTTTGGCTGATGCAGAGCGTAGTGCACGCGCTGGGGTGTACAGTTTAACCATGTCCTGGATGTAGGAAGGGCCAGATCCATTCGCAGCATGGTATGCAAGTACCAGTGTCTTGAAGTGGATTCTAGCAGTTACTGGAAGCCAGTGAAGTGAGCGGAGGAGCGGAGTGGTGTGAGAAAATTTAGGAAGGTTGAAGACCAGACGAGCCGGTGCATTCTGGATGAGCTGCAGAGGTCGGATGGCACATGCAGGTAGACCAGCCAGGAGGGAGTTGCAGTAGTCTAGGCGTGAGGTGACGAGAGCCTGGACCAGAACCTGCGTGGCTTTCTGGGTCAGCTGGGGACGTATCCTCCTGATGTTGTAAAGCGTGTATCTGCAGCAACGGGTTGTAGCAGCGATGTTTGCAGTGAAGGACAGTTATTTTTTATTAGTGTTTTTCCTAAAATTGGAAGTTATAAATACTGAATTAAGAATATACTGAGGGTTTAAGGGGATGGTAAACACATTTGCGTCATCAGATTTTAAATATCAAACTGTGAAATTGGTGAAAATACATTTTAACAATATTTGACCCAAATTTGACAGTGTCCTCAGTTTTGACAATACTCACATGATAGCTGAGGTCAAGTGTTCTCTATAACAGTATGTCCCATGTCTGTAGTCCCTTTTTCTGCTTAATTATAAGCCTTCAAACATGCATCAAGGTCAAGGTTCAAAGCAGGAGCCATGTGGAATCTGCATACGTTACTCCCCGGGTTAAGACCTTTCCAACAATGTATTTGGTGTACCTCTACGGCAAAGTTTTCATTTTCTCATTTCATGGTCACAAGCCATCCCAGGCATATAGTTTCAGAGAGCACTTTCAAGGCCCATAGAAGGCCCATATAGAAGCTTTTTTGTTTTATGGAAATAGTGACCAAAATTAGTCACCTTCAGAGATTACAATACTACAGAATTTTTCATGAGTCAATGCAAGCATACGAAGAATGTGTCTTGGCATTTCGCCTTAAAAACGCAACACCGAGTAATACAAATAGACAAAAGTAAGGTAATAATCATAATTTGTATTATTATTGTGGTGGCTCAATTCCCAGTCCAGTTTGAATCGCCGAGAGGCGCATTTTGAAAGAGAAAGTCCACACCGAAGTAATGTAGTCTGACAATATTTAATAAACAAAAACGGACGACAAACTATAGGGACAAAAACGATCAACAGAAAAAAAATAGGCTTGTTTGAGATGAGCTGCGGCTCGTCTCGAAAGTAGACGAGAATAGCTGATTGCAGCTGGGGGAGGTCTCAAAAAGCTCGCCTGAAGTCG
The DNA here is from genome assembly GCA_902827135.1 of Harpagifer antarcticus. Classification (NCBI taxonomy): domain Eukaryota; kingdom Metazoa; phylum Chordata; class Actinopteri; order Perciformes; family Harpagiferidae; genus Harpagifer; species Harpagifer antarcticus. Next base: position 318,434 of record CADEHL010001154.1, on the reverse strand, counting down.
GACAGCTCGGAGTCGGCTTGACTCGGTTTGCAATTTGCATAGGAGTAACAGCGACACCATGTTTCATGGCGAGGGATCTGGTGCCATGGCAACGGCATATGATGACATCCCTTAATTGACATAGAGCTGTTGAGGACCGGCCCATTAATGATAGTCTGAAGTCTGGTGCTGTTTGGACGATTTTCCATTGAATTACAACAACATCGTATTTTTTGGCGAAGGATACGCATCCTTCGCCAAAAAATACGATGTTGTTCCATGGAAACGGCATATGGTGAGATCTCAGATATGCATATGGTGAGATCTCAGATTTCATGTAGAGCTGTTGAGGCATGGACCAGTGATATAAAAGTGAAGATTGGGGGACGATGGGTCCATTGGAGTTACAGCAACACCGTGTTTTATGGCGAAGGATCCGTTGCCATGGTAACGCCACATTAAGTAACATCAGATTTGACCTAGAGCTGTTCAGGGCCGCAGTGTTAACCATCATGTGAAGTTTGGTGGCGTTCTGAGCATGTCAGTTTGAGTTATGACATCATCGTATTCCATGGCGAGGGAGCGCCTAGCATCGAGCGAACGCGAACTTTGGTGCCAAATAACGGCTACGCCGTGCGAAAGAAAAAAGATTCCGTGATAACTTTTAATCGCCCATGTCTCGAGACGCTACCCGAAGAATTTCGAGTCATACGGATAAAGTCCCTAGGAGAAGATATATTTTGTGCGGAGGACGAAAAACGCGATAAATCCCGTTTTTCCGACGCCAAATTCAAAATGGCCAGCTTCCTGTACGTTATTTTATACCCCTCCAAGAGGCTTTTTTGTTCGTCTCCGCACCCTAGATATGCGTAGCGTGTTTTGTTCGTTTACGTGAACGTTAAAGTGGGGGGAGTTAACGTTAAAAACGGAAGTGGGCGTGGCCTACGCAATTTTTTACGCAAAGTTCCGGAACCAATTACACATCGCAATTTTGTCAACTTTGGACGCGAGTGCAACATTTGGCGACCATGTCACTGTAGTCGCATGGGCTACCTACTGTCATGATTTAGGCCACTTTTAATAGGCTTTTGCCCCTCGTTTTTTTTTTTGTGGGTTTTGCATGGTTATCGCGAGCGACTAAATTGATCGACTGGGCTCGCGCGGCCTATCAGCCGTCATGATTTCCGAACCTTTTCTGTGCTTTTGCCCGTCGTTTTCCCTGTTTTGGGTGTGTTTTGCGGGTTTATCCGTCGCCGTGCCCTAATTAAAATACAGGTATCATTTAAAACGGTATTGTATTTATATATACATTTATAAGGATGGCATTTATTAAGGATGGTATTGGTAGATACCAGTCAAATTCCATGATTCTCTACACAGCGGATCCTAATTACTTCAATATACACTCCTTTATCTCGTTTGCATACTGTCTAATATCTACTTTATGTTGTAGTAAAACATCTCCTTAATAAAACTGTATTTATTTATATTTCTCACTAAAGACTGCATTTTACTGGACTACATTGAACACATCCTGCTAACGTTATAAATGCATCTTCGCCCAATACACACTTTTACTGAATTGCACCTGAATGCACCTTAACTGAAGTCAATGGCACTTCCGTCACTGGCGACTGAGAGCTAACGTAAACTCTCCTGCAGATTCAAATATGGATTTGCATCCCGACAGGTCGAGTCTAACTTTAACAGCAGTAATGGCGCTGGCATGCATTAAAATGTCAATGTTCCGTTCGAAACCGTGAATACAAGAAAACACTTGCTTGTTAAAAAGCAGTAATTAATAACTCAGGTGGTGTGCTTACTTGTTTTACGATGATTTGAAGAGGATCCAACGCAAACACGTGTAGAACTGCTGAAGAATCGCTGGAAATGGATCTCTTTGTCCTGAACGCCAAGCATCATGTCCGGAGGAAACCAGACCTGGCCAATATCATCCGTGAAGCATGGTGGTGGCAGCATCATGCTGTGGGGATGTTTTTCAGCAGCAGGAACTGGGAGACTAGGATCAAGGGAAAGATGAATACAGCAATATACAGAGAGATCCTTGATGAAAACCTGCTCCAGAGCGCTCTGGACCTCAGACTGGGTCGAAGGTTCACCTTTCAACAGGACAATGACCATAAGCACACAGCCACGATAACAAAGGAGTGGCTTCGGGTCAAGTCTGTGAATGTCCTTGAGTGGCCCAGCCAGAGCCCAGCCAGAGCCCAGCCAGAGCCCAGACTTTACCTCGATTGAACGTCTCTGGAGAGATCTGAAAATGGCTGTGCACCGACGCTCCCCATCCAACCTGATGGAGCTTGAGACAATCTGCAAAGAAGAATGGGAGAAACTGCCCAAAGATAGGTGTGCCAAGCTTGTAGCATCATGCTCAAGAAGACTTGAGGCTGTAATTGCTGCCAAAGGTGATTCAACAAAGTATTGAGTAAAGGGTGAATACTTATGTTTATGTGATATTTGAGTGTTTTATTTTTTATTCAAAAAATGAATTGAATCCATTTTGAAATATGGGTGTAACATAACAACATTTGGAAAAAGTGAAGGGGTATGAATACTTCCGGATGCACTGTAAGTGTATAGGCAGAATATAAATTGGACCATCACAGAGAAGTAAATAAATAGTACTTACGTATCACTGTACTCTGTATACCAAGACTGTTTTGCCATCACTTACTGTACGGAGGCTCAGTCACTGGTACTTTTTCATTTACAAAGCCATGTTGGATAAACTACCATCTTATATCTGCTCCCTGATCTCTCTGCGAATTGAAAGTACTTATTGCCTGAGATCGCATGCTGTGGTTTTATTAAATGTGCCAAGTGCTAGGACTGTCTTAAGGAAGAAAGCTTTTAGATGTGCAGCTCCACTAACTTGGAACAGTCTGCAAAAAGAATGGAAAATGACCAAGCTAGTACCACTACATGTTTTTAAAGCTCGGTTGGATGCTACTCAATCAGATGCTGTTGGTACCTGTACATGTGGTTAGATATGTAAATTGTAATCCCTGTACATTTTGCTGTATGATGTCCTTTTGTTGTTCTGTTTATGTTTTTATGTCTTCTTGTGGAACCTACTGCTGCAGGTCTCCCTTGGAAAAGAGATCATTGATCTCAATGGGATTTTACCTGGATAAATAAAGGTTTTGAATTGAATTACATTACAACAGCTTAAACAATGGGCTATTGCAAGAAGAGTAAGATACCTGGAAGTGAATACAAATAAAAATAATAACTTAGATTTATATAGTGCCTTTCAGGGTCGCTTTACAGCAAAAAACAGGAGTTAAACAAACATAAACAAATAACAAAAAACAATCAGACAAACAGTCGGACAGACAAAACAACAAAATAAATTAGGGGCCGAAGGCCTTGGCAAACAGCTGGGACTTGAGGGCCCTTTTAAAGGCGTCAAGCGTGGGGATCACCGCAGGGAGAGCGTTCCAGATGGTGGGGGTTGCCACACTGAGAGCTCTGTCCCCGAAGGTTCGCAGGTTGGTACGGGGGGTGGCAAGCAGGCCAGAGTCTGAAGACCAATAAGTAGTGGGGGGCATGGGCATGGAGGGACTTGTAAGTCAGGAGGAGGATTTTATAAGATATGCATGATTTGACCGGCAGCCAGTGGAGGTGGATGAGGGTGGGAGTGATGTGCTGCCACGGCTTTGTGTGAGTACCCTAGCAGCACAGTTTTGGACATACTGGAGCCTGACCAGGATTTTGTTGGATACCCCAAACAGGACACCGTTTGAGGACTAATAAAGGCATCAATGCAGAGACAGAAGATAGCAGCAGGAGGCGCTATGTGGAAAATAGCACTAATCACACAAGATATGAGAGATGAGAGGGTGAGGTGATTGGAGGTGATAGAAACATTTCAAGGATGATCATTGGAAACGAGATGCACTTGAGCTAAATGTTCAGTGTCAAAGCAAAGGGTGTGAATACGTATGTGATATTTATTTTAATTATTTTTAACACGTTTGCAAAAAATTCTTGAAAAGCGTTTTCGCTTTGTCATTATGGGGTATTGTGTGTGGGATATTCAGAACAAAAATGAATTTAATCCATTTTGAAATAAGGCTGTAACATAAAAAAATGTGAAAAAGGTTAAGGGGTATGAATACTTTCCGGATGCACTGTAGGTGACATCAGTCCAATTCAGGCAAAAATAACGCAAATAAATAAATAAAATGTCAAAAGGTGAAGGAAAGTGATGGTACTCAACTTTAGCTAACAGTAACAACACTTGCACAGAACATTTGACATCTATTTATTGTATTTCAGGCCTGTAATGGATCTCAGCCCTGCCTAATCTGTCCCTGGAGATGTTTAAGTGCTTGTCACACACTGATTTTAATATTACTGAGGAGTAAAGAGTCATCATTGATCTTCACACAACGTGAACATGAAGTTAAGCAGGTTTTTACAGTGTAAAAATTGACCTGTTTTCTATGAATTCATGGTAAAGGTTTGAAAGTAAAGGTGAATTACTGTTGGAGAAACTTTTAATAAATGATCTGTTGTGTCCGATAGCTCCGATGTTGATAAGGCACTGGAGGTTTAGAACGTACTTCCCAAAATGCAAGACCACCTAGACTGTTTAGGGAAACTCATCTAAGCTCGGCTTGGCTAAGAACACCAGCAGCCGTTGTGTCACTTCTTTCTGGCACTAAAGCGTTGCAATCCATACGTTGGATATCAACGGAATGTGTGTGCAGTAGGTGTTGGTGAGCTTGTAGAACTCCAAAGCAGTATCTAAATGGCTACTGGAGAAACAGGTTTAGCTCGGAGAATCCCCAGGTTAGGGCAGCATCAGGATCCAGTCTCTGTCATTCATTTAGAATGCCAATTTAGCAACCACACTCAATCAATCAATCAATCAATCAATCTCAAAAGCCACAATTTACATCAGAGCTCTGAAGTCATTATCTCAGCAAAGCACAACCCTCACCCCTCAAAATAAACAAGTTAAAACATACAGCCAGCAGCTCTGAAACTTGATGTCTCAGATGTCAGAGGGCAAGCCATTAGGCGCATTCACACCGCAGTACTTTTCCCACAAAGGTTCATGCGAACTTAGTTCATGAGAACTCTTTAGTTCGCATGAACTAAGTACAGATCGCGTTCACACCGGAAAAAGTCCCTGGGGGTGGATTAGGCAAATGAAGCCGCTGACGTCACTTCTTCTTCTTCTGCTTTGGGTTTACTGGCAGGCCGCAAACAACTTCACGGCGGATACTGCCGCCCAAAGTCCCCGGCCGGAAGTCCCCGGAGTTGGGGACTGGCTTCAGTAGAAGCTGCTGGGACTCCCAGCAGCTTCTACTGAAGCCTTCCGAGTAAATCGCCAGAACGCCGACACCTCCTCATCTCCACCGCTCCCATGTTTTATTTTGTGTTGCCATACGTTAGTCTCTCTGCGTTTCTGCGCTGGGCTAATGCTAATGCTAATAATGCTAATGCGAGGATAATAAAATGGCGGCTTCACAAAACTTTTTGGGAGTTTTACGGGGCGTGGTTTGCAATCCGCCCAGCCAATCAGAAATATAGCTCTTTTCTCACAAAAGAGCCGCTCGAAAGTCCCTGCTCTCTAGCAGGGACTTTCGAGGGGGTAAAAAGGTTCTCATGAACTACTTTTAGTACCGGCTCTTTTTGGTGTGAACGCGATAAAAGAGTTCACATGAACTAAGTTCACATGAACCTTTGTGGGAAAAGTACCGCAGTGTGAATGCGCCTATTGTTAATCAAAGGTAATGAAAAGTTCACTCTCTTCCTGTGAAGGTCAATGTTAGCTGTCTGGCTTTTAGCTCGTAACCGTTCTCAACATGTCAAAACCGTACGGCATTCCTGCTCAACCAACACATTCTCACTCCCAACTCGTCCTATAGTGACGTTATGTCAAGGTCCCTGTCGTCACTTTCCAACGCAAAGGGGGGTTCCCTTAGCGTCCAGTTTCAACTTTCGGGGATGTCCATAGACTTCTATAGAGCTCCCTAAACGTATGTGGTGGACGACTTGAGAATGCGAGCGAATGCTCCCCCCGGACCGTTCTCAGCTGAAGCTTATGGTGCGAGATGTCATTGCAACACATTATGCTCTTTATATATTATTTATAAAAAATGACAACATTTTAATTTTCATACTCTGTGATAGGCCTCAGCGACAGTTAGGAAAAAAGAATAGGCTTATAGGCATTGTTTTCTCTTATGTGAAGTTGAGATGATGCATGCTGGGCAATGAATTATTTACGTGGACGCATACGTTGCGAGACTGCGTTGCATTAAAAACCTTATGCTCTCTATATATTGTCTTTATTATGCTTTTAACCAGGGGTGTCAAACTCAAATACACAATGGGCCAAAATAAAAAAATGGGTACCAGTCGAGAGCCGGACTGGTTCAATGTTTATTGCAAAACGTATTGAAATGAACTTATTGCACGTATTAAACCTGGAACTAACAAAGCTTAAATGATTGCCTATAAAAACAACATTACACATTAAATAATCAGTTGCATTCATTTCTTATGGCTCTATCTGCAGCTGCAGAGTCATTTCTTATGAGTACATTTTTCCACAGGCCAACAACAGCTTCAAAAAAACTATTTCCCTCAAAGAAGAAACCAAACATGCCCAGAAAAAGTGCAAAAGGAAACATCCATTGAAACTCAGTTTGCTGCTCTGTGATGGTAGTTCAAGCCAGATACCTGGCATCTCATCTTGGGTGCAGGTTGATCAATGTTTGGGCTCAGGCTTTGAACAGAGGAAATCCTCAGGATTGAGTGAAGGTGTGTGTGCAATATACCGGCGGGGCAGATCTAATAGTAATTACAAATTATCCTGCGGGCCGAAATTAAATCCACCAAGGGCCTGATTTGGCCCCCGGGCCTTGAGTTTGACACATGTGCTTTAATGTGCTTTAATCCCCTAGACCTGGGCGTAACAACGGTGTCTCTGGCTTTGGCTGTAGGGCGGCTCAAATTATTTTGTCCGGCCGTTGTGAAGATTGCTTTGTTTATTGTCCTTGTTTTTTTTTTTTAAATAAAGTATTTTCAATCACGGCGCGCGCATTTAAACGTGTGACCTAATTTGGTGCGTCACATTTAAAGTCCATTGCTGAATCCCCGTCTGGTAAGAGCTGCATTCATTACATGTGTACAATCAGAGACGACGAAATCTATGAAATATACACCAAAACTGTTATTAAGTCCAGTCAGCAACTATTGTAAGCACTAGGGGTGTAACGGTTCACAGAAGTCACGGTTAGGTTCGTACCTCGGTTTGGGGGTCACGGTTCGGTACGGTTTCAGTACAACAAGGAAAAGCAAAAAAAAGTCCCAAATGCATAATTTTTTTTTGCTGTTATTTATTTTTAACAGTAGTGCAAGTTTTAGTATGAAAATAAGGAACTCTAACATTTGGAATCATTAACTGTATTACACAGTTAAAAACAAACCACAAACAGTAACACTCAGATGGCCATATTATTTATATTGGCTGATGTCAAACAAAAAGGTTAAATAAGCTGTACAACTAAAAAGAATGTCTTGAACATATTAAAATAAATAATAAGAAAGTGTTTTTTTCAACACAAGGCAATTCAAAGTGCCTTACAAAAAATGAAAGACATTAAGAAAATGGCATTTAAAATCAGTCAATAAAAAGAGAAGCTAATAAAAATAAACATTAAAAGAAAAAATACATGGATAAACATTATAAGAAAAAATACATGGATAAAAGTTACAGTGCAGTCTAAGATATGAATAGTTCAATTAAAAGCAGCGACAAAAAGAAAAGTCTTCAGCCTGGATTTAAAAGTAGTCAGAGTTGCAGCGGACCTGCAGGTTTCTGGGAGTTTGTTCCAGATATTTGGAGCATAATAACTGAACGCTGCTTTACCATGTTTAGTTCTGACTCTGGGGACAGAAAGCTGACCAGTCCCTGAAGACCTGAGAGATCTGGATGGTTCATAATTTAGCAGGAGGTCAGAAATGTATTTTGGGCCTAAACCATTCAAAGCTTTATAAACCAGCAGCAGTATTTTGAAATCTATTCAACAGGACACACAGGAAGCCAGTGTAAAGACTTCAGAACAGGAGTGATGTGATCCACTTTCTTAGTGTTAGTGAAGACAAAATAATAAATAAATAAATAAACAAAATAAAATCTGTACCTTTAGGAGCAATGTCTAACATGTGTAATTAACTTGTGAGTGTGTGAGGCCATTATGCCTAAATAAAGGTACTCAAGCTTTACTCTATTTTCAAGTTTGTCTTCAAAAAGATGAGTGTGTCTACATTGTCAGCAGTGAGGGCAGATCTGTTGGCGGTAACTATGTCACCTGCCGTCGAGAAAACCCTCTCGCTGGGGACTGAGACTGACTCGGATGTGCTTGAGCATGTTTGACGTGTTACCACTAGCATACCGCACCGCTGTCGAACAACGCCGACACACCGTCCTCGTCCGATCCACAACATTGTTGTAGTCCACAGGGAACCCGAAATGTTCCCACACACCTGATTTAAAAGATGCAGGTGGGTCTTCTAGCTCCTGTGTGTTGTGTGAACTCGCCATAGCTAACTTTTCTTCTTCATGTATTGTGTTCGTTTTGTTGTGTTTTGTTCTTGTTCTTCATTTGTCATTTACGTGCGGCTGTCTTTTAGGCGCAATACCGCCCCCTGGATTATATATAGTGTAATACTGCCCTGAGTGACAGACTTTTTTCCCACTCGTAAAAAAAGGCGTATTCGCCATGTGACTGCATGTGCCGAACCGTGACGTCCGAACCGTGACGTCCGAACCGTGACGGTACGGGACGAATACGGATACCGTTACACCCCTAGTAAGCACCTTAAGAAGTGCAGGGTAGTCGTGTTGTGAGTTTGTGAATCCTTTTAAGACATTAAAATACAATTTACTGGACTATGTGCGGTATGCTAGCTAACGGCTACTAGCCATTAGCTACTAGCTCGTATAATTTTACATTTTAATGGGGTATGAGTGAATTGACTGAATGACACCTAATAAGAGCAGTCCAAATTATTATTCCTACATGTTTATGACAGATGTGTGTCTTATGCACAGCCGTTCAAATATAGTGTTACTTTTATTTGTCAAGTATAATCATACTTTACCTTTACTTGTCCCACAGAGGGGACATTCACATTGTTACAGCAAAAGTAAATAGCAACATTTTAATTAAGAGGCATGCATACATTTAAGATAAAAATAAATAAATGACAATTTATGAAACTACACATCCAGGTGGAACACAAAAGATAACAATAGTGTAAAAGGTACCTTGGCTAATTCTAAATAGTGTTTCTCTTCTTTCCACACAGGTCTTTCGAAATTCCCATTTATATACCCCTGTGATCTGTGATTCTATCACCCACCCAAAGAGCCATATTTGTTTTGTTAAACCGTCCTTTTCCGTGTGCCTTGTCCCTACCTGTGTTGCTGTCTGTGTATATCTCTCTCTCCCTCTCTCTCTCTATATGTCCCTCTCTCTCACTTTTGTATACTCACTCTCCCTCTCTCTCTTTTTTCCCTATCTGTGCTTACCCCTGTTTTTGTCTTATCTGTCTGTGTGAGTGTTTCTGTCTGTCTGTTTGTCTTTCTGGCCATCACCATGAGTGATTCAGAGCTCCAATATGTCCTTAAGAGTCTAGATGATCTTGTTGAACAAGAAGAACTCAATAATGAGCTCCAAAGTCTTGATAACATGATTTCTAAGCTGGAGGCAGCAGCACCAGTGAAGACACCTGAATCAATTGTAAAATGGAAACAGAGAGACGTCGATGGTAACCAAATATTTGAGAGACCAAAAGGAAGCATGAATCTGCCAAATCAGGGTGAGTATTTCATTTTCACTATATGTTGAAGAAATAGAAATGTTATTATCTAATGAGTATTACAACAACAGCATTACATGTATTCATTGATGTATAGGGAAAACAATCGAACCAACGGCAAAACATGTTTACATTTGAAAGGTAATCTGACATTATTATAGCACTTGACCAGATTATTTGACTCCATCTAATTCTATCTAAGGGGTAATGTGAAGCTGACAATTGAGCAGCCAGACCAAGCAAGGAGGCAGAGGCAGAACGTCCAAAATACAACCCGGTGTGGGCATTTATTAAGTCAGGAACACATGACACACAGCCTCAATCCTGCTGTTTCTCCCTGACCACAGCCTGCAGCCACAAGGATCTCACACACACTCTCCCAAACAGCAAAACCCCAGAGCCTAAATGCCCAACCCAATCAACCCAACAGGACACAGGTGAGGGGGGAGGAGACACCACAGAGCACCAGGTGCACACAATCAATGGCAACAGACATGGGGAAAGGGGAACACATTTCAAAATAAAATACAATAACCACTACATCAATAAATAATATAAACTGTATAAACATGTGCAAGGCCCGAAGCCATCAGTGACAAAGTTACCTTAGTCACAGGTAATGAAGACATTTAAATAGCATTTATGGTAAAGGTTTTTGTTTTGTACAGCTGGTCCCAGTCGGAGGAAAGCTCCTCGTGTTGATGCTCCTGACACTGACTGTGAGATGGTCTTTGCTCCAGAGACTGTTGGTATGTATTGTGTCTTTCTAAGCCTAAATCAGTATCTCCATATGTCTGTACTTGTTTCTGTGAGATGTGTCTGGCACTGATTTGGAAATGTTAATTCCATGTTTGAATTTTAAAAACAATTTAACATAATTATAAACATAGCTGTGTAAGGGGCTGAGAGGCAGGGTAGTGGGAGGCACCTACATTCCCAACAGGTGGCTCCACCCTCTTCCAATTAGCAGTATTGGGAGCAGGTGTGGAGACCTCACACCTGGTGCTAATCACTCCCTCAAGGGAGACAAAGCACACAGAGTTGCTCAGTTGTGTGTGGCACATGGAGGGAGCAGGAGGCTCCCAGTGTAAGGAAACGTTTTGGAAAGCTGGTAAGTCGGTTAGCGGCCCAGCTACGTTAGCCTTTGTTTAATGGAAGGTATTTTTGGAGTTTGATAGCAATAAAGCCTTTTTTGGATTTGAACACTGCCTCTGTCGTGATTGCTGCACTACCACTTTCCTCTTTATCTGCCCAGTCCTGTTACACTGGTGGAGAATGTGGGCATAAGGACTCTAATGGTGGTGTTGCAGTGGGCCCGGCACAGCAAACTTACTTCGACCTCCCTCCTGACCAAGCAAAGGATGACGTTGTCTTGAAGAGGGAAATCCTGGCTAGGTATGGCTACAGCTTAGCAACAAGAGCCCAGCGGTTCCATGACTGGAAATACAAGCCAGAGTTGTCAGCCAGGGCCCAGATGTATGACCTAGCCCGGGTAACCAGAGCCTGGCTGACATGCAACCCTTAAAAGTTAAGTGTTTTAGAGAGGATAATGATGGACAAATACATTCGGTCACTGCCCTATGAGATCAAGAAAATGACAAGCCAGCAGAATCCAGCCAGTTTGGATGAGTTGGTTAACCTAGTGGAGAGCCACGTGGTCACAGCAGACCTGCTTAAGTCCACACGAACAGACACCGAGTGGGGCCGGAAAGTCAGTGGGGAAGCATCAAGGACTAGATGGGCACGAGAACTGCCACGGGAACCAGAAGAGGTAAGGCGACGACAGTCCTACCTGCCAGAGGGCCAACCGAGTTGCTACCAGTGTGGGGAGACAGGCCACATTTCCTGGGACTGCCCAGGGAAGGATGAGCTAATGCTGACCGCCCACTCATCTGGTGCAAGGCCCTGCCACCTTCTTGACTCTTGCTGGGTACAGGAAAGCTCCCTGGCTCAAATGATACCAGTCAAAGTAAATGGAAAAGATGCAGAGGCGCTAGTGGACTCAGGATGTGTGGTGTCCCTCATTCAACCCCACCTCCTCGACCATTTGCCATCCGAAGAGACTGTGCCCGTCTCCTGTGTCCATGGGGACACTACATTATACTCCACATGCTTCATCAAAGGCAGCTGAAAGTGGGGGTGGTTCCTTCCCTACCAGTCCCAGTCTTGGTGGGGAGAGACTGCCCACTACACAAGCGCCTGCGGCACCAGAAGGAGGTGAGTCCCAAAAAGCCCAAGCGTGCCAAAGGAAAACGAGGGAAAGGACAAATTGCCACTTAGGGTACTTCTCCTCAGCTGTCCCCCAAAGTTGTGTGTGCTGTGCCGGAGGAGCAGAGAGGCAACCAATCTTCCAGTGCAGATGAGGCAAATGAAAACTCTTTTGTTGCTTTCCCTGGAGACCTAAGCACAGGTGATGAGGAGGGTGAAGTCTCATTGCTTCCAAGTTTGAAGGGCCAGTTCGGGACCGCCCAGATGGAAGACCCCAATCTGTTGCATGCACGCAGCAATGTTACGGAAATAGAGGGGAAAACCAGTTCCAGGAGTAGACAATGAGGTGGCCGAAGTTGAATACGGTCCAGGGCTATCCAAAGCTCAGTTACAGCAAACCAAGGAACTGGTTCAGCAGAGTTTGGATGTGTACAGCTGAGTAATTTTTTGCATTTAAATGACTGTTTCGATGTGTTCCAGTCAGGCTTTCGTCCAAACCACAGTACTGAGACTGCTCTTGTAAAGGTATTTAATGACATCCACTTAAACACAGACAGTGGCAGAACTTCAGTGTTAGTATTATTAGATCTCAGTGCTGCGTTTGACACTGTTGACCACAGCATATTACTACACCGACTGGAAAACTGGGTGGGACTTTCGGAAACCGTCCTAAATTGGTTTGAATCCTACTTAAAGGACAGAAACAACTGTGTTTCTATAGGTAAATACACATCTGAGTTGACAACTATGACATGTGGGGTTCCTCAAGGCTCCATCTTGGGGCCTCTTCTCTTTAACATCTACATGCTACCACTGGCTCAGATAATGAAAAACAACAAAATAAGATACCATAGCTATGCAGATGACACACAAATTTACGTAACAGTTTCAACAGGAGACTATGCTCCAATTCAAACACTGAGTAAGTGCATTGAACAAATCAATGACTGGATGGGTCAGAACTTTCTCCAATTAAACAAAGATAAAACTGAGGTAATGGTTTTTGGAGCCAAGGCAGAACGTATAAAAGTTAGCGCTGAACTTCAGTCTGCAATGTTCAAAACAACAGATAAAGCCAGAAATCTAGGTGTAGTAATGGACTCTGACCTGAGTTTCAACAGCCACATTAAAACAGTTACTAAATCAGCCTACTATCACCTAAAGAACATATCTAGGATTAAAAGACTAATGTCACAGCAGGATTTGGAAAAACTTGTCCATGCTTTTATCTTCAGTAGACTCGACTACTGCAATGGTGTCTTCACGGGTCTCACTAAAAAATCTATTCGGAAGCTGCAGCTGATTCAGAACGCTGCTGCTCGAGTCCTCACTAACACTAAGAAAGTGGATCACATCACTCCTGTTCTGAAGTCTTTACACTGGCTTCCTGTGTGTCAAAGAATAGATTTCAAAATACTGCTGCTGGTTTATAAAGCTTTGAATGGTTTAGGCCCAAAATACATTTCTGATCTACTGCTAAATTATGAACCATCCAGATCTCTCAGGTCTTCAGGGACTGGTCAGCTTTCTGTCCCCAGAGTCAGAACTAAACATGGTAAAGCAGCATTCAGTTATTATGCTCCAAATATCTGGAACAAACTCCCAGAAACCTGCAGGTCCGCTGCAACTCTGACTACTTTTAAATCCAGGCTGAAGACTTTTCTTTTTGTCGCTGCTTTTAATTGAATTATTCATATCTTAGACTGCACTGTAACTTTTATCCATGTATTTTTTCTTTTAATGTTTATCCATGTATTTCTTCTTTTAATGTTTATTTTATTAGCTTTTCTTTTTAATGACTGATTTTAAATGCCATGTTCTTAATGTCTTTCATTTGTTGTAAAGCACTTTGAATTGCCTTGTGTTGAAAAGTGCTCTATAAATAAACTTGCCTTGCCTTGCCTTGCCTTGCCTTCTCACTACGACCTGGACGCACAACGATGGTGGAACATCAAATCCACACAGAGCCGGGCCAAAAGGTAAAGATGCGGCCCTACCGGGTGCCGGAGGCAAGACGGACGGCCATTGAGCAAGAAGTGCAGAAAATGCTGGCTATGGGGGTGATTGAAGAATCTCACAGTGAGTGGACCAGCCCTGTCGTTCTGGTTCCTAAGCCAGACAAAACCAACAGGTTCTGTAATGATTTCAGAAAATTGAATGAAATCTCCAAGTTTGATGCGTATCCTATGCCCAGGATAGATGAGCTGATTGATCGGCTTGGGGAAGCCAGGTATATCAGCACTCTGGACTTGACAAAAGGGTATTGGCAGGTCCCACTTGAAGCAGCCTCAAGAGAGAAGACGGCCTTCGCCACCCCCACAGGGCTGTACCAGTATACTGTGCTTCCCTTCGGGCTTCATGGAGCACCAGCCACGTTCCAGAGACTGATGGACAAGGTCCTGAGGCCACATCGTGAGTATGTAGCTGCCTATTTAGATGACGTTGTTATCCACAGTGACTCATGGGATAGCCATCTCATAAGGCTTGCAGCAGTGCTAGAATCTCTCCGCAGGGCAGGCTTGACAACCAATCCAAGAAAATGCAAGCTTGGACTAGAGGAAGCTGAATACCTGGGCTTCACCATTGGGCGCGGCAACGTTGGACCACAAGAAAGGAAGGTTCCCAGCGATCTAGGACTGGCCACGGCCATCAACAAAGAAACAGGTGAAAACATTATTGGGTCTGACGTCCTACTATTGCCGTTTCATCCCAAACTTCTCCACAGTAGCCTCTCCCCTTACAGACCTGACCAGAGACTCACAGCCGCTAATGGTCAAGTGGACAGGAGAGGCTGAACACGCCTTTGAGGGATTAAAGAGGGCTCTCTGTGCACGGCCGGTGTTGGTGACCCCAGACTTCAGCCGGGGGATGATTGTGCAGACGGATGCGTCAGAGGTGGGCATAGGAGCAGTACTATCCCAGGAGTTTCACGGTGAGGAACACCCCGTCATGTACATCAGCCATAAGCTGAACACAAGGGAACAAGGGGATGCTACTGTGGAGAAAGAAGGCCTAGCAATAAAATGGGCGCTTGAGCGCCTCCGGTATTACCTCTTGGGAGGTCACTTCACTCTGGTAACTGATCATGCCCCACTGATCTGGATGGCAAATAAAAAAGACACAAACGCTAAAGTAGGAAGGTGGTTTGTCTCACTACAGGAGTTTAACTTTTCTATCGTACACAGAGCCGGAGCCAAGCATGGGAATGCAGATGCCCTGTCCCGTAGAGATGCCCTGTGGACCATGGTCGCCTCTCCTAGGCCAGAACTGAAGGGGGGGGTGTGTAAGGGGCTGAGAGGCAGGGTAATGGGAGGCACCTACATTCCCAACAGGTGGCTCCACCCTCTTCCAATTAGCAGTATTGGGAGCAGGTGTGGAGACCTCACACCTGGTGCTAATCACTTCCTCAAGGGAGACAAAGCACAGGTAATTGCTCAGTTGTGTGTGGCACATGGCAGGAGCAGGAGGCTCCCAGTGTAAGGAAACGTTTTTGTAAGCTGGTAAGTCGGTTAGCGGCACGGCTACGTCTATCGTTTTTCCAACCGAGTTTAGATTTAACCACGCCCACTTCCTTCCGCATTACGCAAGCATCGACGTAGCTCTACGCGCTAGCGTCATAGACTTCATCTTCGGCAGTTGTCGCTGTAAAGCATTATATTGAATAGTTGTTTTTTGTCTTTTCAAAGGATTTGTTGACTGAAAGTAAACAATCCTATCATCAAAGCCATATCAAAGAGTCCTGCGATTTGTATTACTGGTGTTTTATCATCTATAAATAGCCTGTGTGGATCCATCCTCAAATGTCGTTTTCAGGACAAACTAAATACGTTTGTACACAAAGATGTATTCATTTATACACACACTCACATATATACACTTTATATTAATTCATTTGTATACATATATATATATATATATAAACAACACAATATAATAAACAGTTGCAATAATAACATAATATGGTATGATCAATTCTACCCTTTTGTTTTTGCTCCCATATTTCAATTAAAAGATATTTTTCAGGCATGTGTGGGTCTTCGGTCCTATAACATGAATCAATATATATATATATCAATATTATGTAAAAAAAAAAGCAAAACGTGAAATAATAAGAATGTGGATCAGTAAACTCACTTCATTTCCACATGAGTACTCTTGAGTGTTGTGTGCATGTTTGCTTGACAGCAGGTGTTCTTGCTGCTTTTGGCTGCTCTCGGGTTCACCCCATGCTGACACTTATAACTTGCTTGAACAAAATAAAGCAGATTTATTATAGTAAAGGCCAAAGTAAAAAGGATCATTAAAAGGTAACTTCAAGAAATATCAACAAAACAACACTTATTTTGAAAAGCACCCGCTTCCCCAACCTGGGTCGGGTAACATCCACCCTCCATGTCACCCCTGATGACCCCTTCAGCTTGCGTACCCACTCCTTGACCTGTTCCACAGTGTGGACATCCAGCCTCAAAGTGGCCTCAAAACCAGTGTGGTCCCCCAGTGAAACCACCTCTTCATACTGGCACACGTGGTATCTGCACTCACCTGGTAGCCAACCCTACAAGGAAACAGACAACTATTACTACTAAAATCCAAACACATAATACTGTGTCAGCTCAGAATACCAGTAAGAGTTTTGCCATGATCTGAAGAACTAAAGAGGACCATGAGGTTTAAAATGTACTGACTTTACTTAGAACTAGAGTAGAATACACATTATACTTGCAGGCTTAAAAAGTCTGAAAAATTAAAATCCAACCCTCAAAATCCTAAAACATTGGTATAGTTATGGTAAAAAAATGTATATTCTCTTTAAATGTACTTCATGTGTTTGCATGTTATTCTTTGTAATGCCTTGTCTTTTATCTGGACAATAAGTCTGTTATTAAGTGGTATAGTTTAGATGATGATGATGTGTAGGTGAGGCATTGATATGAGCAAACACATCCAATGTAAATTGATGTTCATCATAGTATTGAGAGATCGGTCTTATCAGATACCTTCAGCTGCGGGTACTCTATATTGTTCTGTGTGCCTCCAGAGCACACTAAAACACGTGATCTGAAATGAAAGCAAAAAAAACAGCTTATTCAGGTACTATTCTGATGCTAATACTGTACTTATACTTGAGTATTTCTATTTGTACTTTTACTCAAGTACAAGATCTTATCACTTCTTACACCTTTGGAACACACTTTTATGTAAAGGAATACATTTTTATACATGTCCCAACATTTCATTTTTACATGGTCTCAAAACGTTAATATGTTATTAATGTCAAATGTTGTATTATAACAAAATAGACATTTATAACATATTATAAATGTCTATCTTTAAATAAAATATTAAATAGATACCTTTACATCCTAAACAGAAGGTCAAAATGTTAATATGTTACATGACAAACAAAAAACGAAACATTATATATATATATATATATTAATATATATAGGCTATATATATATATACAGATGTTTGCTAATGTATCAGTCATATTGACAAAGAAGCACTATTATATTGTATATTATGTGGAATCAGCTTCCAGTTTGTGTTCGGGCGGCAGACACCCTATCCGTTTTTAAGAGTGTGCTTAAGACCTTCCTTTTTGATAAAGCTTATAGTTAGGGCTGATTAGATTCAGCCCCTAGTTTTGCTGATATAGGCTTAGTTTGTCGGGGAGACATCTTACTTCTTCCTTCTCTCTGTCTATACCTGTGTACTCCCATGTTCCGATTAACCCAGCTTCCCCAAATGTCTTTCTTTTTGGTGTCTATATACGCTGGGATCCGGAGTCATGGATGATCCTGCGGTCCTGTGTCCTGCATCGCGAGCCCTGGATCTTGAGTCGTGGCTGTGGTCCTGGATCATAGGTCCTGGATGGATATCCTCGTGGATTCATCTTCCTATTATACACACATGCATTTACAAACATTTGGATTACCTATGTTGCAAATGTATTATCTTTTCAATTTACACACGGCATTTATTGCACGTCTGTCCGTCCTGGGAGAGGGATCCCTCCTCTGTTGCTCTCCCTGAGGTTTCTCCCATTTTTCCCTTTAAACTGTGGGTTTTCTCCGGGAGTTACGCCGCGTCGATGCTTGCGTAATGCGGAAGTGGGATCTAAACTGGGTTGGAAAAACGATAGACGCGGCCCGGCTACGTTAGCCTTTGTTTAATGGAAGGTATTTTTGGAGTTTGATAGCAATAAAGGCTTTTTTGGATTTGAACACTGCCTCTGTCGTGATTGCTGCACTACCACTTTCCTCTTTATCTGCCCAGTCCTGTTACAGCTGTTAAATATTTCCAAGCCACAGTTAGATACTATACAGTAAACTTTGATGTAGTGTAAAACAATATTTTTTTGTTTCATTCCTTATCTTTTAACAGAGTGTTTTCTACAAGATCTCCAGCAATCACTAAGTGATGCCTCAGGTGATGAGCTAGAAACATCAGCTCCAACAACTCCTCTTATGGCTTCCTTAGACTGGGGCACAATAAAAAGTCTCTTTTTAGAGAGGTGGAAGACTGAGAGGCCCCATCTGATTAACAGCACAGCAGCACAAGAAAATGTTGCAAACCGCATCTGCCAACAGTGTGGGAGCAATCCAGCTGCTGTCTGTTGTCGTGACTGCCGACCACGCCCTTTGCTCTGTGTTGAATGTGATGTTAGCATGCACACTAGACATGTACTTGACAGCAGAGATGCCATGACAGCCGGATTCTTCCAGCCATTACCTCCAACAACTTTTGTTGCCGACAAGGCCCTTTCCCATTGTGGTAAGTGTTTAAAATGAATTTCATTATTGAACTTTTGGAGATCATTGGTCATTAGACATTTCAAACAATGAAATCATATTTGACTCATATTTCCTTTTTATTTTTAATCTTGTGTATACTCAATATTAGTCAGTCCCTCAGTACTGTTTTAGCAATGTACCTCATGGCAATTGACACTTTTATAAATTGTCTAAACTGCAACCTTAGTCTCTGCAATTGGTTTGATAAATGTTCACATCACAATGTTATATTTCCGAATTGAGACAAATGGTCTTAACTCACATGTATGATCTTTTTCAGTTCGGCTTATGCCTGAAATTCCTGAGAAAATCTGTGGCTGCTCCACAGTGTCCTTAAGGGTCAACCCAGGAAAGGTTGTTGCTGTGGTCACAATGAATGGTAAAGATGTTAATATTTGTTTTGTCTTGTTTGAAAACTACTAAAATATATATATTTAACAATTATACAACACACAAGTGTTGCCATAGATGTGTATGTGAATTTTACATACAACTTTGCTACGTTTTGCATTACAATTGATGTGTTTCGTTTTTTCTAGGAAGACACGATCTCAGCATGCCTGAGTTGAGTTGTCACATGTGATGCCACTTGGGCTGCTGGATTGGACAATCTTATCCAGTGTGGCTACTGGCCTGCTACACTTCACTTCTCTACAATTTATGAAACAGATGTGTTTTATTCATTTGAAGAGATGAAGATGGCCGCACCAGGACTTTCCTGCCAGGCATTGTTAAGAATACTGGATCAAAGAACGTTCCGCTTTGGCCGTGTGAGTTGATGTATCCTACAGTATTGATTATCTGTTGGTTTTGTGGATTTAAAAGATGTTAGTTGCATACTTTTTCCCCTAAATTAATGGTTAATTTCTTTTTTGGAAATAGTCTGGGAAGATCTCAGCAGACAGAGTGGGAGGCTGTCCGATTTGCATCTGCAAAGAGGAGAGCTTCATCTGTCCTGCGTGCACCCCGGATATGCTTGCGGTTTCAGTGGATGGAAACCGTAAGCATTACTATGGAGTCAGATTTGGGTCAATATTGTAACGATCACAAAGGGAGTCGGAAACAGGCTTCTAGTTATTAGGCTTTAATAACTTCTTCTTATTCACAGATGATCACAGGTTCATGTACAGCTTGTGGGTTCAACCTCACACTCACTCTAACTCCCACACATACCCATATATATATCAGTGTCTACGTCACAACTTCCCGCCCTCCCCCGTCTGCTCCCCCAACCACAGGCCCGCACCTCAACCAGCATCACTGTGCAGCACTATGATTGGCAGAGAGACGGGGTATCCCTGAGTGACACCCTCAGCATCCTATACAGGGTCGCTACTACCCCCCCACTACAAAGTTCCTCGCCCATGAAGAACAAAAAAAACTCAGCACAAACACTATAACTACACACTGTACTTTGACTAGGAAGGTCTGGGTGGACTACCATCCCTTCCAGTGAGACCAGGGCACATTCTTGCCCTCTACAGGAACCGAGGGGTCTCACTATAAACTTTACTACCAAACAAAGTCTCTGAAACGACCCGGGGGTCGTGACTGCCTTCTCGGCAGGGGGACTGGGGTCAGGAGGACAGGGGTTGACGGTGTTTCTTGGGCCTGTGGGGAAGCGACTCCTCTGTACGGAGCCAACCTGTCTCTGTGGAGCCCAACTTTTCTCCCCTTTGGTGGCAGCTGCACCCTGTAGACCACTACCCCCACCCTCTCCAGTACTCGGCAGGGACCAACCCACTGGCTATCCAGTTTTGGGCACCGGCCTTTCTTCCGTTGTGGACTGTAGACCCAGACCAGCTCCCCGGCCCGGAAATGCTGCACTCTTGTCCTGGTGTCATAGTTCCGCTTCTGTCCACCTCGTCCAGTCTCAGCTCCATCTCCTTCAGTTCGCCTCCGAGTTTGAACCTCACAGAGTCCAGGGTCTGTTCCGCCTCTGCCTTCATCGAGGCCTCTCTGTGTTGGGCGTTGTGCTCCATGGTACTCCTCTCCGCTATAGCTACGCTTGCCTGCTTCTGGGCCTCATCCAGCTGAGATTTACAGGTATCCAACTCTGATTCTGTCCTTTTCAGGTCTTCTAGAGTTTTCGAAGTCTCCAGTTGGGATTGTTCTAGCTTATTCTGGAGCTCGTTGTAACCTTGCTGCAGCGCCTTAGCGTCTCTACCCATCTCGCTGATCCTCTCCGTGTACTTGATGCAGTCCCTCTGCAGCTGCCGGACCTCCAGCTGCTTCTCCCTCAGCAGCTCCTCCAGCTGCCGCGCTCTGCTCTGGCTGCCTTCCCTGACCCTATTTAGAGAGAATGGACGTCCATTCTCGGGAGACGTCTGACAGTGGTGCGGTTACCCAAAGTGACAGACCTAATTTTACCTCTATTTAGAGGCAATGGACTTCCACTCTCGGGAGAGCCCCAAACGACGGACTGTAAGCAGGGTCCCACACTCAAAGGCACCCAGAGATCCAGGGTGATGCACATGGCTTTCTTACCCAGGAATGAGTGTGTGAAACCTGGGGAACATGTACAGGAATCTGTCCATTTCATCCACATTTGACTCATGAAATGTACAGCAGAGTCACTGATGTAAGCAGGGTCCCACAATCACAGGCAGAGCTCCAGGGTGATGCACATGGCTTTCTTACCCAGGAAGAAGTGTGTGAAAGCTGGGTAAAGTGTGATGTGAATACAGGGCGGGAGAGAGCAGCAGCAGGCTGTGACCCAGAGAGCTCCTTCCAGCACCTCGCTCAATCCCACACAGAGGACAGGCTGCTGCTTACAGAGTCACTGCTGTAAGCAGGGTCCCACGGTCCCACGGTCCCAAGCAGAGCTCCAGGCTGATGCACATGGCTTTCTTACCCAGGAAGAAGTGTGTGAAAGCTGGGTAAAGTGTTCCTGCAGCCCCTCCATAACGGTAATAATGGTTAGAAATCATTTCCAGGGCAGAAAGCTGTTTTTGACTCATGAAATGTACAGGAATCTGTCCATTGCATCCACATTTGACTCATGAAATGTACAAGAATATAAGGGCAGCAGAGTCACTGCTGTAAGCAGTGACTCTGGCTTTCTTACCCAGGAAGAAGTGTGTGAAAATGGATAAATTGTACCCCAAAATATGTCTCTTAAGGCGGGTAAAAGTTATGTGAATATGGGATGACGTATATGGACACTTGAGCACCAGCAAGACCCCCACTTCCATAACCTCGCGCACCTTGAGTCCCCGGGCCCCCGGACTTAAGCACTCCCCCACGGACTAAACCCAGATGATCACACCCTCAAGAACCTCGTGCCCCTGGTAACCTTAAAGGGGGGTGGATTTTGCGGTGCTTTACTGTCCGCACACCAGCATCCATATTCATCCTTATTCACAGACCCACCCACCCTCCTGTGGAGGATGTTCTCATGCTCCTGGTAACCCTTTAAATAGTCTGATACTACCAGTGCACTTTACAAGCCAGAAATAATGTTTAAATTGTCAGGAAAATAGTTTTTAAACATCTGGAAGAGATTATTAGCCTGTCATTTTGCAAGATATCATTACACATTGAAGTTCTCTTGGAACTCTCTATGTCTGTAAGTCTGTAAGAGTTTTCTGTATGATCTGGAAGCTTAAATTAATAAGAGGAGAACATATGTCAATTTTTGGACCTTCTCAAATATAACATACTTTAATTACAGTTTCCAGATATTTGAAGAAGCCATGGAATGATGTGAGTCACACAGTTAGAGAGACAATGGTCCTTCTGATTTATCAATAGATGTATTCATGATTGAGTGAGCTGACTTCGGGGTGGAAGGAAGTTCAAAGAAGGCCTGAGGGTATAAGAACAGTTAACGTTTGTTAGTTAACTAATCCTAAAGATGTCACAAGACAAGGACGTTTAAAACCTATACAAGTATAGCTTTCAGAGGGAAAAACATGTGACATTTGTGTGATAAGCTACATGATAAGATGTGTGTTCATTCTGTCAAATGGTCCTCTCTCTGTAAGATTATACTACTCCAAATCATTGTTGGGGGACTGCCTGAGGGCAGAGGGACACACACACACACACACACACACACACACACACACGCACAGGAGATGGAGCAACAGATGGAATCAACAACTGCTGACTCATTGCCTAGGGTCCCGCCCAGAAGTGAAACTGGCCAATGGAGAACTGCCAACTCACTGGCTAGCTCCCCCAGAAGTGAAATCGCCAATAACAAATAGCTAGGGAGGAGCAACCAACACAACTCATCCCCGCTTATGTGTATAAATACTGTAAGAATTCTTATGCTCGGCGGTCTTTTCCTGACTGGCTGTCGTGGTACGTATATCACACGGTGGTAGGAAATTGAGCCCGGAGCGCTCTGTATTTGGTACTATTGCAGAGTGCTCTGTATTGTGTGTTGTTATTTTCTACCATTAGAACAGATTATTGTTTAACTTTTATCCTGCTGCTTTGAGTTCCTTCTTTTGTAAATTTGACCAGCTCATCAGTCATCAAGGGATGGCGCGGAGCAGAAGTGAACCTTCCACCACCACCATTGGGTGGTGCTCCAACATTATTTAATTGAGTTAAGTTTGTTTATTTAATTCAAGATTAAGTAGACTGGTATACCTCATTCACACCAACGCAACTCCGGTTCAAGCTCCGTGCTAGAGCTTTTCAGGTTCAGAACCGGTTCTTCAGTTTAGCTCCGGCTCTTTTCACACTGCCCAGAGTCCGACTGGTGCTGCGTCATTGCGTCATCGTTTGCGTCATGAGTAACCGTTTGCGTGCCTGCTTCAAAAAGCCAAACCGCGCGGAAACCCCTTACAGCTGACACCGATAACAACAACAATGGCCGATTGTGCTCCAGCTTCCTCTGTACCTCTTCGGAAGACCAGGTTCCCAGCAGGTAGCTGGTCTCTTCAGTGGATCACTGCTGCTTGTTAAGTTTCTCCATCGTTGTGTACAAACTGGATGAAACGCCGGCTTTTTGTTGTTGTTCAGGAGTTGATCCCGCCCCTGCCCCTGCCCCCGCCTCGACGTAAGCGTGACTTATGCAGTGCTTTTGCTCAAGCCAGACAATTTTTTGGTGCTTGAAACGAACCGGATTCCGGAGCTAAGAGGCTGCTCCGCTGCGGTGTGAACAGGAAAACCTGGTGCTTTTCAAGCTCCAGCTCCGAACCGGCCCTGAAACACCGTTGGTGTGAATTAGGCATTTGGTTGATTTTCGTTTCTTTGGTTTTGTTTTCGACCCTGTTGCTTTAAATTTGTTTAGTTTATTTCAGTTAATATCAGTTACTTGAAATCAGTATTTTGTAGTATTCTTGACTTTTTATTGTCTTATACCTGTCTTATGTGTTGGTCTGTGTATTAATTTGTGTTGACTGTTTATCCCAGTAATTGTGTCTTGTTTGCCCCTCTTTAGTTGCTGAGAGCCAAAGGTGTGGTGCTGGTGTCCCCGGTGGTGGCTTCCCCCTTTGTGTGTCGTGCTGTGCTCCCCCCTGATTTGTGTTCCTTCGTGTGAGTGTGTAGTGATCACGGGTGCCTTAATTTACTTTGTTGCCACTGGTAAGCCTCAGCATCCCTGAATTAAGAGTTCCCCCCTTTATTTCCAGTGTGTATGATGATCTTACTGTGTTTTTAATGATATTTTAATGCCAGAAATAAAACATTTGATACATTGGAACCACGTCTCCTGCCCCTCAGTATCACAAACCTGAGTGCCTTGTTGCTACTTGGAATAATTATTTCCTTGGCTGCAATTCCCAAGGTGGCGTTGTCTGGCTTTTAGTTGAATAGGATTTCCAACAAAACATGTGCCGCCACACTTAGCAGAAAACTAGAACTAAACTTTGAAAATGTGAACTTTGATTTCTGCTCACACCTCACACGTAGTGCAAACACAGCACACACTTCCATGCTACAGGTTGAGCCAAAACATTCTCACTCCCAACTCGTCCTATAGTGACGTTATGTCAAGGTCCCTGTCATCACTTTCCAACACAAGGGGGGGTTCCCTTAGCGTCCAGTTTCAACATAGACTTCTATAGAGCTCCCTAAACGTATGTGGTGGACGACTTGAGAATGCGAGCAAATGCTCCCCGCGGACCGTTCTCAGCTGAAGCTTATGGTGCGAGATGTCATTGCAACACATTATGCTCTTTATATATTGTTTATAAAAATTTACAAAATTTTAATTTTCATACTCTGTGATAGGCCTCGGCGACATTTAGGCAAAGATAATAGGCTTATAGGCATTGTTTTCTCTTATGTGAAGTTTAGATGATGCATGCTGGGTAATTAATTATTTACGTGGACGGATACGTTGCAAGACTGCGTTGCATTAAAAACCTTATGCTCTCTATATATTGTCTTTATTATGCTTTAAACGGTGTCTCGGGCTTTGGCTATAGAGTGGCTCTAATCTGTCCTGATCTTGCGTTGGATCCTGGCACGACCTTTGCTGCCGTCTTTATCTTTATAAAGATGCTGGGATCGTCTCTTGATACTAGCCACCAGCACCTCAATTCAGCTGGCCAAGGAATCAGCATCATTTGAGGTGGTTGTTGTTTTTGCGGCTAATAAAATGTAATATTAGAAAGTTTCTGAAATACCTTGACTTCAACGAAAAATGGTTTAGGTATTGTTGGTGCAGATATCTCTGCTGTGCGCCGATCCTATAGGAGTGTGCTTTAAAAGAGGGAAAACTCAAAACAGCCAGGATGAGGGTTAAACAATAATCTGTTTTAATGATAAACGGTAATAATACAATACACTTTCAAAGGGGTGGGGCGGGCCCCCACTCCCTGCTCTGGTTCTGATGCCGGGAGATCCTTTCATCTGGACGGCAAGAGTAAAAGAGAGCGAACACACAAACACAAACAGGAGATATAGAGGAACCACGGGGAGGAGTCGGGTGAGATTCTCCTCCCACAGGGCCCATCTTGCAGTATTCCAGAGACTTGTTCACAAAGATATACTTATTAATACTCTCATATTTCCAGCTTTTGTTTACACACTGCTATTACTAATACAAAGTAATTAAACACATATATACCATTCAAGATATGTAGACTTCCCTGAAACATGACATACTGAAGACCTTAAGCAGAAGAACTCTCATCTACACAGCCTGCTTAACTTCCCCTCCCCCAGAGTAATAAAACCTGTTTAGCACCCAGGCATGTTTGAAGCAAGTTTAGTCCTCACATTTATGAAAGGATAAAACAGAGAAATCAATACAAAACACAAACACAGGTATTGTTTGAACAGTATTCACTTAACTGCTACTATTGATAATTACCAGAGAAACTCCAGGGCCTCTTTCAATATCTGGAAATTGCAACAAGACTTTCTGCCATTTCTAATGTAACACTCTTCCCAAATATCAGATGATATAATCTTTAATCCCCCTTTTTATCTCTCAAGAGATTAATTTACACAAGACATTTTGAAACATATCTACTATCATTCTGTTCTACTGTGTCTGTCCCCCAATATTGTATAAATCTATCAGAAACTGAGACCCAAAGTACTTGAAAGTTTGGGAACAGAACACCACCTTCCATGGCAGTGAAGGAACCATTAGGGGGCGATCTGAGTACTAGGAAGCAGTCTCCTTGTGTGGTGAATCATCAGCCCCCCCCCCCCCCCTCAGAGGAATACGCCAACAAGGGGCAGCTGATAGGGAGGGGGAGATGCGGCTTTCCCTTCACTGGTGGAACTGATCAGAGAGAAGTAGACTCCTCTGCTGCCTCGACAAGTCCCCCAGCCCGCTGACAACCGCTTCCAAGTAGTCTGCTGTAAGGATGTCCTCAGGATCCTGCTCCTCCCGTCCACTGATGACAGCTTCCGAGTCGACCTCCTCTGCGAGGATCACGTCCATCCTGATGTCATCCCCGGTCCTAGCAGGTGGTTTCCTCGCCGCACACTGGCTCCCGTGGTACGAGCTGTCCCCCTTTCCTCCCACGCGGACGGCATGACAGATCCGCTGGGTCACTCGGTCGGGGCCGGAGAGCCTGGGGTTGAGCCACTTTGTCCTGATGACCTTCAGCCAGACGAACTCTGCTGTGTCCGCCTCCTGCGTCTCGTGTCCCCCTTTGGCATCACCAACCTGTGTGGAGAAATCTGATACAAATCCCTCAAGCCTACGCTCAGGGCTCCGGGGCCCTCCGCTGTTTGACCCACCATTGCGTAAGCAGCTTGGAGCCTGTTGGTGGGGTCTCTTAAAAATAACAGACGTCTGTGAACAGGTTTTCTAAATTAATTGTAGACCTCCTATCTGCCAGTGCAGCTTCAGAATCTTAATACTTGGTGTGTGGCCACAAAACAAAACTCCAACATCTCTAGGTGAACCAAATAACATATTTCAATAGCTCTGAGTTTCTGACAAGCGTCTGTGTTATTCTTAATGAAATCCCTGAGATCCCATTTAAAATCTAAATATAATATGAACTGCTAATGTTTCTGGTAAAGAAACACACTAATGTTATGGATTCAGAAACAACCAAAATCATGATACTGACAAAGTGAATGATTTCCTGGTGATACTGCTTCTACCGGTCAGTGCTTAGATATTATAAAGCTGAAAAAATGAATACAACATTTCAACAAACTGTCATCAAATGTCTTTCCATTATGAATTTAGATGAAATGTATCCCCATAATGAACTAAACAATAAAGTCTATGGCTTTTACTTCTTTACCAGGCTAATTACATGATGTTGTCTAAATTACATTCGGTCTCATTACATTACAATGTTTTAGCTTTAACTGTAATATGTTCTTTGTACATTTCAAACCTCAGTTACTTTAATACCTGTTGAAACATTACTCACCGGTCAACTTCCTCAGTATTCCATTCTGAAATTACCTCTCTCACAGTAGCCCCTTGGCCAATGATTCTGCATCTGTGTTACCTGTTATAACTCAATCAATATTAGAAACATGTCAACATTCATCAAACAGTATCTTATCCCCAGATATGGAGCAGGTCCATTCTAAAACTGTCAATCAATGGTCAGATTGAACATCCGAGTTGGGGCAGAAGGTTCCTTTCAGTCCCTAAATGAAAAATGTACATTGTAAAGTTTACACTCCCCCTTTTTACACATAACTCATGTGTAACCAAAATCCTGTATGGGAAGAAAACCTTCAGGTAATAAGGGATTATAAAAAATACCCAACATTTTTCCCAAATATACATCCATCATTTCCACAGTAAACACTTCAGTGAAATTAAGTGTTTCTCTCCATCCTTCAGTCCTAAAAGAAACAGAATCTTCATGTTTTAGTTCGAGTTTCACATTCTGCAAACTGCCACCTCCTGTGGGAGTGAAATATCAAGTAGATTAGAAACGGGTCACCTGTACGGTTTTCCAATTTTTGTGGAATTGTAGGAAAACCTCTCATTTCCCACGGAGCCCCAGAATAATGTGTTAGTCCAAAAGCATGCTTGATTAGTCATTGTTTTAAATCATGCAGTTGCACTGATCACATGCAGACATACACTCACACTCACACTCACACTGTCAGGTTGTAAAGTCAAGTTTGGTCAGTCACCCCAGAGTCAGTCCTTGACAGTGTCTTCTCAAGTTACACTGTCGGTCAGGGTCAAAGGTCTTTTTGGCCATGTGTGTGCTCTGCAGAGACTTTGATATTTCAGCATAGGCCAGTATCCTTTGTCTACAAAAATCTGTCTTATATGGAGCGCCATCATTAATTAATTCACGATTACAACTATAATTTTCAAGATATATCTAACTTTTCATCGGAACAGCTGTTCCCCACATTCCCTGAAAAGTGTTAGCCAAAAAATGTCACTTCCTTATAGTACTCTACTACAGTTTATTAACACCTAATCTATATTAAAATGTCTAATAGATCTACTTCAGAAACTTGTGTACTTAATTATTATCTTGTGTCAAAACATTACTAGGATCTGTGTAGCTCTGCATTTCATAGCTCATTAAACCCATTTATCTTCAATTCTGGTCTACTTAAAAACAATGTTAAATTCTTTAGCAGTGTGTGGAACCCAGGGCGTCCGAACACGCAACAACTCATGGATCCAAAAACAGAAGTCCATCCTAAAGCCCTCCTATGGTAATAATGTCACGGTTGAGTGAAGGAAGCAGGACCCAAGCGCAGATAACTTTGATAAACCTTTATTTCAAGGCAAAAATGGAACGAATACAGAAAACACAGAACACTCACCGGTGGAGTCCGTCACCAACAAAAGAAGCACCGACACTGAACACAGCACGAGACAAGACTAAATACAGGGAGGGATAATTACCAGACACAGGTGAACACAATCGGCAAACGAGAAACAGGTGAGGAGGGAGGAGAAAAACACAAGAGCCACAGGTGAACACAATTAGCTAACGAGACACAGGTGAGGAGGGAGGAGACACACAGGGACACTAACGACAGGAGGAAAACATGACAGAGAACAGTGAAAACACCCAAACCTAGACAGAACTGTGACAAGGGACGGATTCCAGACGTCCCTAAACCCCAACACAAAAATCCAAAAAAAATCCAGCAGGGTGGGTGGAGGGGGTCCGGAGGAGGGACGTATCCCTAGGCCACCAGGGTGGGTGGAGGGGGTCCGGAGGACGGGACTAAGCTGACCGCCCAGGAGCCCAGTAGGGGACCAGGAAGGGATCTCGGGCGGACGGCCCGGGGGCACGGCAGAAGCCGAGAAGGGGGACTCGGGCGGACGGCCTGGGGGCAAGGCAGAGTCCATGGTGGGGGTCTCGGGCGGACGGCCCGGGGGCAAGGCAGAGTCCATGGTGGGGCGTAGGCCACAGCGGGCGAACTCAGGGGGCCGAGCATGAGGGCGAAGGCAGCGGCAGGAAGAGTCAGGGGGCCGGGCTCGAGGACGAGGGCAGCGGCAGGAAGAGTCAGGGGGCCGGGCCCGCGGACGAAGACCGCGGCTCACAGAGGGTCGGGATCGAGGGCGAAGACCAGACAGCTCCGGAGGCCGGGCAGGACCCGGTGTCGGCCGGACAGGAACCGGAGCCGGCGGGACAGGCTTCGGCAGGATCCCCCACGGAAGAGGACCAGGAGTTGGCAGGACCCCCAGCAGGAGAGCGGTTGGCGGGACCTCCGACGAGACAGGACAAAGGGTTGGCAGTACCCCCGGCAGGAGAGTAGTCGGCGGGACCTCCAACGGGACAGGACACAGGGTTGGCAGGACCCCCGGCAGGAGAGTTGTCGGCGGGGCCTCCCACAGCACAGGACATAGGATTGGCAGGACCCCCGGCAGGAGAGTAGACGGCGGGACCTCCAACGGCACAGGACACAGGGTTGGCAGGACCCCCGGCAGGAGAGTAGTCGGCGGGACCTCCAACGGGACAGGACATGGGGTTGGCAGGACTCCCGGCAGGAGAGTAGTCGGCGGGGCCTCCAACGGGACAGGACATAGGGTTGGCAGGACCCCCGGCAGGAGAGTAGTCGGCGGGGCCTCCAACGGGACAGGACACAGGGTTGGCAGGACCCCCGGCAGGAGAGTAGTCGGCGGGGCCTCCAACGAGACAGGACAAAGGGTTGGCAGGACCCCCGGCAGGAGAGTAGTCGGCGGGACCTCCAACGGCACAGGACATGGGGTTGGCAGGACCCCCGGCAGGAGAGTAGTCGGCGGGGCCTCCAACGGGACAGGACACAGGATTGGCAGGACCCCCGGCAGGAGAGTAGTCGGCAGTACCCCCAGCGGAACCTCCAACGGTACAGGACATGGGGTTGGCAGGACCCCCAGCGGAACCTCCACCCCCGGCAGGTACTAGGGAAGGGACAAGAGGAGAGACTAGAGAAGGGACTCGAGAAGAGACTAGAGAAGGGACCAGAGATGGGACTATGGCAGCTGGGGCCAGAGCTAAGGCTGGAACCATGGCTGCTGGGGCCGGGACCATGGCTGCTGGGGCCAGAACTAGGTCTGGAACCATGGCTGCTGGGGCCAGAACTGGGGCCGGAATGATGGCTGCTGGGGCCAGAACTGGGGCTGGAACAATGGCTGCTGGGGCCAGAACTGGGGCTGGAACCATGGCTGCTGGGGCCTGTACTGGGGCCGGAACCATGGCTGTGTGGGCCGGTTCTGTAGCCGGAACCATGACTCTTGGGGCTCGGATTGCTAGCCTGGACTTGCGACTCCTTCTCCTAGAAGCCGCCTGAAGGCTCCGTGGACCTCCAAAAGCCAGCCGAGTTCCAGAAAACGCCTCTTGGACAGGAGCAGGAACTGGGGCGGAAGCACTGGTTGACTCCAGACGGAACACACCGAGACGTTTATAGTCCGCAGGCTGGAAATCACACGCCCAGATGAAGTTCAACATCCAGTCAGGTAAGAACTTCACCAAGTCCGGTTTCTCCATAGCCAACCGGTGTGCCTCCACCAGAGCGGCCTCCTTCTGCCGAACACTGGACGCTCCCCGGTGGAGTCCGTCACCAACAAAAGAAGCACCGACACTGAACACAGCACGAGACAAGATTGGCAGGACCCCCGGCAGGAGAGTAGACGGCGGGACCTCCAACGGCACAGGACACAGGGTTGGCAGGACCCCCGGCAGGAGAGTAGTCGGCGGGACCTCCAACGGGACAGGACATGGGGTTGGCAGGACTCCCGGCAGGAGAGTAGTCGGCGGGGCCTCCAACGGGACAGGACATAGGGTTGGCAGGACCCCCGGCAGGAGAGTAGTCGGCGGGGCCTCCAACGGGACAGGACACAGGGTTGGCAGGACCCCCGGCAGGAGAGTAGTCGGCGGGACCTCCAACGGCACAGGACATGGGGTTGGCAGGACCCCCGGCAGGAGAGTAGTCGGCGGGACCTCCAACGGGACAGGACACAGGGTTGGCAGGACCCCCGGCAGGAGAGTTGTCGGCGGGGCCTCCCACAGCACAGGACATAGGATTGGCAGGACCCCCGGCAGGAGAGTAGACGGCGGGACCTCCAACGGCACAGGACACAGGGTTGGCAGGACCCCCGGCAGGAGAGTAGTCGGCGGGACCTCCAACGGGACAGGACACAGGGTTGGCAGGACCCCCGGCAGGAGAGTTGTCGGCGGGGCCTCCCACAGCACAGGACATAGGATTGGCAGGACCCCCGGCAGGAGAGTAGACGGCGGGACCTCCAACGGCACAGGACACAGGGTTGAGTGAAGGAAGCAGGACCCAAGCGCAGATAACTTTGATAAACCTTTATTTCAAGGCAAAAATGGAACGAATACAGAAAACACAGAACACTCACCGGTGGAGTCCGTCACCAACAAAAGAAGCACCGACACTGAACACAGCACGAGACAAGACTAAATACAGGGAGGGATAATTACCAGACACAGGTGAACACAATCGGCAAACGAGAAACAGGTGAGGAGGGAGGAGAAAAACACAAGAGCCACAGGTGAACACAATTAGCTAACGAGACACAGGTGAGGAGGGAGGAGACACACAGGGACACTAACGACAGGAGGAAAACATGACAGAGAACAGTGAAAACACCCAAACCTAGACAGAACTGTGACAAATAACCATGCCACAATGGTGGAATCAATACTCTATAGATTGGAATTATATTTGGCTTGGCACTAGCTCTCCCTCTAACATTATCCATTCAAATAAAGGTTTGTCTTATAGCGCGGTTCCTAAAACTATCCCTTTAATGGTGTTAATCAAAATCTCTTGAAGAATGATTTGTTAACATGATGAAAAGATTGAAGAATATGGTTCTATTTTGTCATATACCCCCTTTATCCCTCAGTGTGTTTTAGGATGATTCTCATTTTACTTTAATAGTTTCCTCTTTACTGCTATTTTTAATTTACCAATTGATTAATTCATGGGTAATACAACTTTTTATCTTTACTTATTTATCAAGTCAATTCAATTTCTTTAAATTTGTTTCTTTAAAATACATTAGTAGATACCTTGTGGAGTATTCACAATAACTAATCCTCTCTAGGATATGAAATCCATTCATCTTTAACAAGATACTATTTCCCTATTTATTTTTAGTTCATGATAACAATGGTATAAAAACCACACGTTTTACTCATAGCTAGTTTCTATGTCAAGATTATTATGTGTGACATAATAATCAGATGTCTTGTTTGCTAAACAAGAATAATAAACTTTAATATTTTCAGCATTCCAGACCATCATTTAAACAAGCAGCCTCCCATCTAAAACACTAAACCTAATGTTGTACACCACCCTCTGGAAAACTCTTGCACAGTTATGCTGTCAAATCATTGCATAATTTCTTCAGAGTGTGACCAGTCTGAGACAAGCCTATCTCAAGATCTTGTCATAATGAGAACAGTCAGTGATATGTTGTCCTCTGCAGCTGTAGTCAGTTGGATCAATGAAACTCTTGTTTGGCACTGGGATGTCCTGAGGGGGAAGGAACCTCTGGATCAATGTGCCACAATCAGCAGACACATGTTGTCCTCTGCACAGTAGAAATCCCCAAACACTTGCAGTTCCTCTTCACACCACTGTTGCCTTGACAATGAGGCCCAAGCAAAATGTCAAAATCTCCTCAGAGATGCGTTCTTTGCATAGTTCTTCTGTTTCTGCAGTGAGCAACCTTTCACTTAACACACTGATTCAGAGTACAACCCAAAGGTGGCGAACAACTATCCAGTGCTGCTGTAATCACAGCAAATCAGCAACTGGAGAAAAACTAAATTTAAATCTCTCCCCCAAAGGGTTACAAAATAAGTGTCTATATGGTCAGGAATGCTGAAACATGTGAATGTTAAAACAAACTAATGGTAGTAGTCTACCCAGATTCTTTTACTTCATTAAAAGTGGTAAAACTACATTGTAAAATCTCTTTTAATCTAAGTTAAATCTATCTATGTTGTGTTACAAGCATTGTTAGATTTGTAACAGAATACAAAACTAACTGTATTTAGCGCTATATTTGAAAAACAAGTAATCTGATTACAGTTATGTAATTTGACCCAAGTGTCGGTCTATGTCGTTCCTAAAAATGTTAGCAAACACCAACTACAAATTAAAGATAAATTGATTTAGCAAAATGAACTCTTATGTAATTCAAAATGTGACAAAAGAACAATGATTTGTCTTACACAAGATTGTGGTCTAACAGAATGACTCTTGACCTCATGGGGTCAAATAACTTGGATGACCGGGGGAAGGGAAGAGAAGACTCAACCATGTGCAGAGAGAAATCACACTGCTTGGAGACTGAGTTCAATAAAAATTAAACCATACGACTTGTAGTCTGGCTTCAATAAAAATGTAACAAGACAAGGCCAGTTCATAACACACAAATTGTCCTCTTTGTATGTCTAATCTAGGTAGAATAATCCACCATTATATTTAATTTGAATGTACTTCATATACTCAGTAAACCTCTTTTTACTTTCCCTCAACGTTACTGTATGCAATTAAGTTCCTCTGAAATCTAATTAAGTACAATTCACAGTTAATGAATATATGTTTTAACACTTAAAGGAAGTATTGGTGGAAAAGTTTCCTCACATAATGTAATCTTCATTACTAAAGCTAAAACCTAAAGAAATTATCACGGAACAGTTTTCTGTCCTCACCACTTAATTGTTTCAATAAAAACTAAAAAGCATTGTGAAAACTCCCACTCTTGAGAACATTTCAACACTTTATTCCATCTAAGACTAATGTCACAGCAGGATTTGGAAAAACTTGTCCATGCTTTTATCTTCAGTAGACTCGACTACTGCAATGGTGTCTTCACAGGTCTCGCTAAAAAATCTATTAGGAAGCTGCAGCTGATTCAGAACGCTGCTGCTCGAGTCCTCACTAACACTAAGAAAGTGGATCACATCACTCCTGTTCTGAAGTCTTTACACTGGCTTCCTGTGTGTCAAAGAATATATTTCAAAATACTGCTCCTGGTTTATAAAGCACTGAATGGTTTAGGCCCAAAATACATTTCTGATCTCCTGCTAAATTATGAACCATCCAGATCTCTCAGGTCTTCAGGGACTGGTCAGCTTTCTGTCCCCAGAGTCAGAACTAAACATGGTAAAGCAGCGTTCAGTTATTATGCTCCACATATCTGGAACAAACTCCCAGAAACCTGCAGGTCCGCTGCAACTCTGACTACTTTTAAATCCAGGCTGAAGACTTTTCTTTTTGTCGCTGCTTTTAATTGAACTATTCATATCTTAGACGGCACTGTAACTTGTATCCATGTATCTTTTCTTTTAATGTTTAATTGAACTATTCATATCTTAGACTGCACTGTAACTTTTATCTTTTAATGTTTATTTTATTAGTTTTTCTTTTTAATGACTGATTTTAAATGCCATTTTCTTAATGTCTTTCATTTTTTGTAAAGCACTTTGAATTGCCTTGTGTTGAAAAGTGCTATATAAATAAACTTGCCTTGCCTTGCCTTGCCTTAGTCCACCGAACTGCAGACCCCCTCCCCCATGACTACGCCTCGAAATCCGATCCATGTATATTACAAACAGGATTGGTGACAAAGCGCAGCCCTGGCGGAGGCCAACCCTCACCGGAAATGGATCCGACTTACTGCCGAGGACCCGGACACAGCTCTCGCTTTGGGAGTACAGAGATTGGATAGCCCTGAGTAGAGACCCCCTCACCCCATACTCCCGCAGCACCTCCCACAGTAACTCCCTGGGAACTCGCTCTTATGCCTTCTCCAAGTCTACAAAACACATGTAGACCGGATAAGCGTACTCCCAGGCCCCCTCCAGGATCCTTGCGAGAGTAAAAAGCTGAATCTGCATTGTTCCTCCTCAATCGGAGGTTCGACAATCGGCCTGACCCTCCTTTCGAGTACCTTAGAGTAAACTTTCCCGGGGAGACTGAGTAGTGTGATGCTTCTGTAATTGGCACACACCCTCTGATCCCCCTTTTTAAAAAGGGGAACCACCACCCCGGTCTGCCACTCCTTCGGTACTGTTTCCGACTTCCACGCAATGCTGATGAGACGTGTCAACCATGACAGTCCCTCAACACCCAGAGCCTTCAGCATTTCTGGGCGGATCTCATCCATCCCGGGGCTTTGCCACTTTGGAGTTGTTTGACGACCTCAGTGACCTCCCCCCGGGAGATTGGTGTTGATCCCCGTCATACTCCAGCTCTGCCTCTAACATAGAGGGCGGAGTTTTCGGGTTCAGGAGTTCCTCAAAGTGTTCCTTCCAATGCCCTAACACTCCATCAGTTGAGGTCAACAACATCCCATCCTTACTGTACACAGCTTGGATGGTTCCCTGCTTCCCCCTCCTGAGGTGTCGGACAGTTTTCCAGAACAACTTTGGTGCCGCCCGAAAGTCCTTCTCCTTGTCTTCTCCGAACTTCTCCCACACCCGCTGCTTTGCCTCGGCCACGGATGAGGCTGCTGCCCTTCGGGCTTGTCGGTAGCTTGCAACTGCCTCGGGAGTCCCCCGGGATAACAAATCCCTGAAGGCCTCCTTCTTCAGTCGGACGGCTTCCCTGACCACCGGTGTCCACCAGGAGGTTCGAGGGTTACCACCCTTTGAGGCACCTAGGACCTTGAGATCACAGCTCCCCGCCGCGGCTTCGGCAATAGAGGCTTTGAACACCGACCACTCTGGTTCAATGTCCCCAACCTCTACAGGAATGCCCGAAAAGCTCCGCCGGAGGTGTGAGTTGAAGGCCTCCTGAACTTGGGCCTCCTCCAGACGTTCCCAACGTTCCGGTCCATGGGACCTAATTTCTGAAAAATAATGTATTGAAGTCAATGGAGGGAGAAAACGTATCTTTCGATCCCGTTTGAATTGTGCCAGGAATTACACATATGATGTTTGTCAATCTTAAAAAATAATTTCCATGTCAAAAAAGTCACAGTTCATAAGGCTATGAAAAATCCGCAACTAGAAAGACTACAAGTCGCGTAAGTGATGTCACAATTATTTTCCTCCACTAAGAGATATAATCTCTCTATATGGTGCTGGCTAAGATAAGATGACTTTAACAAGATGCCTGTGTGCTTAGTAGCAGGTTGTTATCATACCAGCAATGGGTCTTGCTCGTTCGTTCGCTTCCCGTCTGATGAAAGGACCAGGAGTGGCTGGATCAAGTTAGCTACCTAGCTAGTAGCTAGCATGTTAGTTAGCATTACAGCCTTGTCATTTTTATTAGCCTTAATATGAAGTAACTTTAAGTAACCCAAAATGTTAAACAGTAAGAGTAGTAGTCATATTTCGTGAACCCTTTGAAGAGTACTGTCACCGGTGTGATCATTCTATAATACACAATTTAAGCCCGGGGGAGAAATGCTAACGCTAGCATCGCCGATCGCCGATCTTTTCTACTTCATGCTATCTGCACAAATGGTTGACATTAAACATTAAAAAGACCAGGCAGTTCAGGGAGAATCAAAGAAAGGCAGGCAGGAAGTTTTGCATGACATTCTTCTGGACATGTTTCATTGTGGTGATAGTGAGGGTAGTCAATCGTTTTGTTGACAAGACAGTCGTGACGGCCATCTTGGTGACGTGTGTTGTTCTGCCAGACCAGAGATGTAGTTCATTGAGCGTTTCGCACAAACAACTGTGTTACTTCACAGTTTTATGACACATTTTTATTTTTTTTACTTGCAAAATTATCTTTTAAATTGACAAACATCATATGTGTAATTCGTGGCACAATTCAAACGGGATCAAAAGATAATCTTTCTCTCTCCATTGACTTCAATACATCATTTTTCCGAAATAATGGAGGTCCACCGGAGGGGGAGGGACTTCTATAAACAAAACTTATTAAAATTAACTGTACCTTCAATTAATATTCAGCAATAATAATATCTTGACGTCTATAGATGTAGTGTTAAAGTAAATAGGTTTTGGTGTGCAACACTCTGTGTACATTCACCCTTCTATATTCACATCTCTAGGAAAAGGAATATTATCCACATGCTAAATGCTAACCGGAGATGAAGGATTTTCAGAATATAAGCTTGGCATTAAGATTGTGCGAGAACTTCTGGTTCTTTCAGAATAAAACCGCTTTTAAGCTGACGGTATGTTTTAAACTAAATTATGCCATAAAACATTTTCCCACAAAGGTTCATGCGAACTTAGTTCATGAGAACTCTTTTATCGCGTTCACACCAAAAAGAGCCGGTACTAAAATTAGTTCATGAGAACCTTTTTGAGAACTAAAGAGTTCTCATGAACTAAGTTCTCATGAACCTTTGTGGGAAAAGTACTGCGGTGTGAATGCGCCTACTGAGTCAGATAAGTGATTCAGTGTCTCCAGGTGTTCACGGATACCTTCCCCCAATATTCTGATTAGCTCTCTGTAAACTAGTTAAAGGTCTATTCGAGAGATAGGCTGAGGAGAATTGACATGACAACCCACCCGTGCAGTCAGAACCTTTTGCTGCTGTGACTTGTGATATGAATTCTCCGGCCGATGCTTGTAATAAACTACCAGTGTTTGACATCAGAACTCCTGCTCGTCCTGTGTCTCCTTCATGAGTCGGTGACTCCCACTGCATTGCTACACAGAAGTTTCCCTTACATACCTTAGGGACATGTGTGTCCACTGTGTGGACATTAACTACAGGTTGCGGTACTCCAAGTGTACAGGCATGCAGTTCGGCCCCAGGGCAAAATAAAAATAAGTTGGGGTGCTACATAGATAGCCAGTGCAGGGGCCTTCCACGTGGAAAAAGACCCGGAGACTGACGAGCTTTCCCCGCAGAGTCCACTGAGTGGACATCATTGTCCGTGGTGTGTACAGAATAACATGTCCATATCACGGACATTAATACATAGAGTGGTGTCCATGAAATAGACATTGCAAATAAGTGTTTAAAACGTGCGGAAAACTGTTTGAAATGTCGGGAAAAGGGTTGTGAATACAGACCCAGAGCACAGGTGGTGCAGCACCTGAGTTTTCAACCCCGGAATACGTGTTTGAAAGGGGGGGAAAAGTATTGTAAATAGAGGCTATCACAGGCTATGTCAGACATCCATGAAATACACCGGGAAAACCACCTATTTGTACCCGCTCAAAGAGCCCCAAACCACGGATGAAGCAGCTCCAGCATCTCTCCCTGATATGAGCAAACAGGCTGTCAGGTGCTGATGGAAAGCAGGCGGAAATACATTGATTGTTTTACCCAGGAAGAAGGGTTTACAAGGCGGGTAAAGTGCTCCAGCATCTCTCCCTGACATGAGCAAACAGGCTATGTCAGACATCCATGAAATACACCGGGAAAACCACCTATTTGTACCCGCTCAAAGAGCCCCAAACCACGGACGAAGCAGCTCCAGCATCTCTCCCTGACATGCACACTTCCATAACCTCGCGCACCTTGGTTCCCCGGGCCCCCGAACTTAAGCACTCCCCCACGGACTAAACCCAGATGATCACACCCTTAAGAACCTCGTGCCCCTGGGAACCTTAAAGGTGGGGTGGAGTTTACGGTGCTCAACCGCCCGCCCACCAGCATCAATATTCAGCCTTATTCACAGCCCCACTCACCCTCCTGTGGAGGATGTTATCATGCCCCTGGTAATACATAAAGGGGGTGGATTTTACGGTGCTCAACCGCCCGCCCACCAGCATCAATATTTGGCCTTATTCACAGCCCCACTCACCCTCCTGTGGAGGATGTTATCATGCCCCTGGTAATACATAAAGGGGGTGGATTTTGCGGTGCTCAACCGCCCGCCCACCAGCATCAATATTCGGCCTTCTTCACCTGCCCTGCTGGAGGTTCACACTTTAACTTTTTGTTTACCCTCCTCTGCCTTACACATCCTCCAACACACTTAAGCACTCCTCACTCGGACTGAACCCCTCCATGCACACCACCAGAACCTCGTGCCCCTGGGGACCTTAAAGGGGAAAACACCCATATTTTCAGCATATTGCTTTACCTTCCCTCTCACACTGCTCACTATTGCCACTTGTTCATTCCATTTATCCAGTACCAACTCAACTAGGGTGTAATAGTTTTTAAAAAATAGGACCAAGTAAGTAAGTTAAATAAATAAACTTTATTCACAGAATTATATACAATTATATACAATATACAATTACAATTGTTATTTAATTTAGACAAAGTTTAAGTTAACTTTTGGAAGAACCATAGAAAAGGGTGAAAATTGATGAAATGTATCCGAAAATAGTGCCTCATATGCGGGTAAAGTCCCCTGACAACTCCCCTTGCATTCCTCCAGAGGCAGACAAATTTTAAGTTAACTTTTGGAAGAACCATAGAAAAGGGTGAAAATTGATAAAATGTATCCGAAAATAGTGCCTCGTAAGTCGGGTAAAGTCCCCTGACAACTCCCCTTGCATTCCTCCAGAATTTAATTTCATAACATGTTAACATGAAGGGGCCAGAGTACAACAACACATTTCATATTTACAAGTTGATCATTGGCTTGTGCACTGGTAACATTGTCCATATCGGGTGAAGTTGGTGCAGAGTCTGGCACCCTCTCTTCACCCAAGTCGAATTCTTCGTCTGACGTCTCGGCATCGGGGGAGTCTTGGTAGGGAGTGGGGCTATGCTCCTCTCCAGAGCTGCCACTGTCAATGTCCCCCAAATTGTCTTCACTCCCCGATGATGCTGCTGCCGCTGCTTGCAGTGACTCTGTGAAGAGCAGCCGTATGTCCGCAGCCTCCTTCAAAGAAGGATTTTTGGCATAAAATTTGTCTGCAGTTGCAGTGTTGTGACACATGAAATCACTCACTCTTTGGCGGTTGTCTATGTCCTGAAACCTCTTTGCGTTATCTGCATGGACTGTGCGGAGGTCGGTGAAATTAATGGGACCTTTTAGTCCCACATCAGCCCATGCCAACCTCAGGAAGTAGGCAAGGTTCCTCGACGGGTTCTTCCCCGCTGTGTATAGGAAGTAGCGGTTCTGGGTGCAGGTCAGCGTCCTCTTGATTTCCAGCTGTCACAATCTGCTTTCTCACTCACCTATTTTCTGCATTAACATTCCTTAGTCACCTGGTAGTCACACCCTGTCTCTCTCTCACTCTGTTACACCCATCAGCTCCATTAGTATTTAGGCCCACTTCACTTTCACCTCAGTGCCAGATCGTACTTTGCAGCATGCCAGTCTTTCCCGCATTACCCTTCAGATCAAATCAAATCAAATCAAATCAAATCAAGTTTTATTTATATAGCACATTTAAAAGCGATTTTTGGTCGAGCCAAAGTGCTGTACATGCAATAAAAAACACTTATAATCACAATAAAAGACAATAATTTACAACAGATATATAACAAACACAGGGAATAGTCAGGAGTCGTGCTCCGCTCTGACTAGAAGGCCAGAGAGAAGAAGTGAGTCTTTAGTGAGGATTTACCCCCTGCCTAAGATCCCGTCAGCTAAGCAGACGGTAGAACTGATTCTTCTCCACGTGTTTCGCATTCACGGACTGGCGACTGATGTGGTTTCCGACCGGGGGCCCCAATTCACCTCTGTGTTTTGGAGGGAGTTTTGTGAACTGATCGGGGCGACGGTTAGTCTCACCTCCGGTTTCCACCCACAGGCCAATGGCCAGACCGAACGGAAGAATCAGGAGATGGAGACCACTCTCCGCTGCATGGCTTCCGATCATCCCACGACCTGGTCAAAACAACTCCTGTGGGTGGAGTATGCCCACAACACCCTCATCAGTTCCGCTACTGGTCTTTCCCCTTTTCAGTGTGCATACGGTTTTCAACCCCCATTGTTCTCTGCATTGGAGAAGGAGGTTACCTGTCCGTCTGTCCAGGCTTTCATCCGACGTTGTCGGAGGACTTGGAGGCAGGCTCGAACAACTCTGCTTCAGTCTGCTAACCGGTACGCCACATCAGCGAACCGCCGACGAACCAAGGCACCTGTGTACCAGGTAGGCCAGAGGGTGTGGCTTTCCACTCAGAACATTCCCCTTCGGATGGAGTCTAAGAAGTTAGCGCCCAGGTTTATTGGACCCTTCAAGATTGTCAAGGTCATCAATCCTGCAGCAGTTCGACTGAGTTTGCCCCGGAACATGAAGATCCATCCCACCTTCCACGTTTCTAGGATTAAACCTGTCCGGGAGAGTACTATGATTTCTGCCGCCCCTCCACCACCACCCCCTAGGATGATCGATGGGGGCCCTACCTACACCCTTCGTCGTCTACTCCGTTCCCGTCGCAGAGGAAGAGGGGTTCAATATTTGGTGGACTGGGAGGGCTATGGTCCTGAGGAAAGGCAGTGGATTCCTGCTCGGCATATCCTCAACCCTCAACTCATCCGAGACCTCCACCTGCGTTACCCGGAGCAGCCTTCCAGGACCCACGCTCAACCAGGCGTTAAGCAGGGGGGTACTCGTCCGCGACGGACCAGAGGCTTCATCGAGGAGGAGGGGGAAGCATCATCAGGCGAGGAAGACGAGGATTTCCAGGAGGGAGAGGCCGAGAGAGCATTCTCAGATGAGTACTGACCTTTCCCATACCTCCACCTTCCACCCGGTGTCTGTAGGGTTTTTTCTTGATTCTTCTCTTTTTTTTTTTCTCTCTCTTTTCTTCTTGATAGATATTTCTTAGACGTCTGGAGCCGTCCATTAAGGGGGGGGTTCTGTCACAATCTGCTTTCTCACTCACCTATTTTCTGCATTAACATTCCTTAGTCACCTGGTAGTCACACCCTGTCTCTCTCTCACTCTGTTACACCCATCAGCTCCATTAGTATTTAGGCCCACTTCACTTTCACCTCAGTGCCAGATCGTACTTTGCAGCATGCCAGTCTTTCCCACATTACCCTTCAGATTGCTCTCCCGGTTTCGACCCTGCCTGTTCCTGACCAGCCTGCCTCGCCTGCTCCCTGACCCGTTCTGTACCTGCGACTCCCGTCCTGCTGTCTCCTGGAACCCTCGCCTGTCCCCGACCAGCCCTTTGCCTACTATCTGCCGTGTTGTCTTCTACCAGCCTATTGCCTCCAATAAAGCTGGTTACCGACTATCTCTGGTTTCCCGTGTTCTGCATTTTGGTCCTCAGCTCGTTTGTGACACCAGCCACCTCTTCATCCATCCGAATTCTTCTATGGTGAGGTACAGCTGCACTTCACCAAACGCGTTGGCCGTCTTGTGGTTGCTTACCTGTTATGACAGAGGTAGAGAGCGTCAATACAAGTATCAATCATGCACAACATGTTTATCACTGCCAGAATAAACACATTTTGTAATAGCACTCACGTGGATGAGGTAGCCGAAGTCTGTGCCTGTTATCTCCGCCTTTCGGACCTCACAGTTTGTCATGTTGGAGTAGACCCCCGGCCGGTGGCCGTAAATACAGCTCCAGTGGAGGGTCATGTAACCATAGAGCAAGAGCCGGGTTGCGGTAGTGGGATTGCTGGCCATCAGGTTCAAGAGCTGAGGGATGCGACCTTCGGCCACAGTCAAACAAGTCATGATGTCCTTATGGCTCGGCAGGCCTTCCATTTTGTCCCGCTTCACCTGCATCTGGTGAATGATCACCTTTTTCCTCAGGGACCTCAGGATGGCAGCAAGTTCCCGTTGGATTACAATCATGTCGTTTTGGTTGAGCCTGCTTCCCTTGCATGGTGTGGCTGCCATGTATTTTAGAAAGTGTGATATATTTTTGATATAGAAGTCAGAGGTGGTGACCTGTAGGCTGGACAGTATCAGGCTCCGGGACCAGCTGTTGGCAAAGGAAAACGCATCAGTACATCGTATTGCGTCAATGTGGAGAACACACACAATGATGCTGACATCATGGACAGTTTTTTGATGTTATTCACCCACGTATCCTCTTCAGATCCCTCAGAAAGAGCCAGTCCGACTTGCGTTTGAAACCGTGTGCCATGAAGCTGAGGAAGGATTTCACTCTGCTTATTTTCGAGACTGCATTTTCTTTCAGCCTCACTGTTGGGTCGATGCCCTCATAATGCTCCCGGTAGCCTTGCAGATACTCCTCTGTGAAACATAACACAGTACTTTAATGACAACACATTGTGTATTACAGAAACTGCATTTGTGACACATCTAACACACTTACCCATTATGCGTGGGAATGTTATATTCCGCATTATATTCCCCCGGCCCCTGCCGCAGAACCAGGGGGAATTTATGGGAGGGGAGGTTGATAAGGCCTCGGTATCTATGGATGCAGGTTCTGAGGAGCTGGATTCAGGTGTCTGAGAGGCAATGGGGGACTTGCTGCACGAGGGAATGGGGGAATAGCTGCACGAGGGAATGGGGGACTTGCTGAAGGATGGACCTTTGGACTTGGATTGCCTCGTTGGTGTCGCCTCTGTTCGGGGTCGTTTCGTTAGAAACACCCGCTCTTGTTCCTCCCCATACTCTTCATCGAAGCCATGCATGTTTTCAGCGGCCCTCTGGTCATCCCTCTGTCGCTTATGTTTTATCCTCTGCTGCAGCTTGAAGCGCAGGGATTTCACCTCAGCAGCATATCTGTCCCTCTGAGCCCTCATTGTGTTTGCCTCCATCCTCCATTCCGTACAGTCCGGGTTGTCACATTCAATCACTGCGGCCAAGGGTGGAGGTTGTGAAAGGACCTCATCATCCTCAGTGTCCACATCCCAAGTGGTAATCATCGCTACTGTGGGGTTTGTCAGTCGGAGCGCTTGAAGGTCCTTCGTTGCCACTGTCATTTTGACTTTATTTACGACCACATATAGCTCCTCCCGCGACAGCTCGACATGGTCCCGGTACAAGTGCCGGTCCAGCCTTGTCCCGGTATAGTTGCATCCTGCAATGATGCAGGGATGCAGCCTTATATTTGTACGTCCATTTGCCAAGAACAGGAGAATTCTTCTTTCAACCAAGTTACGCACACTATGGTTTCTTTGCAAATGCTTGCTCAGGGCACGGAAGGAATGGTTACAGATCGGACAACACATCAACATACTATCTGTATGCATGAGCATTTTGGTACCGGGAAGTGTACCCTGTAGAATGAAAGTGAAAAGACTCGAGAAAGTTGCACTCAGCGAACTAGAAAGACCCCATGTCAAATCTCTCCAGGTTATATTCAAAACATTGTTTTTTCATTTGCATCATCGTGCGAAAGGTGTCCCATTTAGGCACTCGTTAGGCGGGCAGAGATCCCTGTCATCTCTCGGCCTCTCTGTTGTCTTTTTTGGAGAACCATGAAACCGGCCAAATGTATCCGAA
Organism: Harpagifer antarcticus; assembly: GCA_902827135.1. NCBI lineage: Eukaryota > Metazoa > Chordata > Actinopteri > Perciformes > Harpagiferidae > Harpagifer > Harpagifer antarcticus. The sequence continues at coordinate 273,462 of CADEHL010001154.1, read as the reverse complement.
AATAGTGCATCATAATACAGGTAGAATCCCCTCAAACTCTCCTTGCATTCCTCCAGAGACCAGTTCAAAAACTTAAAGTTTTGTAAGAACCATGATTGGGGTCCTCCAGGCAACAATTGTATCCGAGCCAAAGCACTCATGTAGCGGACGCTTTCCTCCATGATGTCAAACAGCCGTTTTAAAAAAAATAGTGCCTCATATGCGGGTAAAGTCCCCTGACAACTCCCCTTGCATTCCTCCAGAGTCAGAAAAAGTTTAAGTTAACTTTTGGAAGAACCATGATTGGGGTCCTCCAGGCAACAATTGTATCCGAGCCAAAGCACTCATGTAGCGGACGCTTTCCTCCATGATGTCAAACAGCCGTTTTAAAAAAAAATAGTGCCTCATATGCAGGTAAAGTCCCCTGACAACTCCCCTTGCATTCCTCCAGAGGCAGACAAAGTTTAAGTTAACTTTTGGAAGAACTATAGAAAAGGGTGAAAATGGATAAAATGTATCCGAAAATAGTACCTCACATGCGGGTAAAGTCCCCTGACAACTCCCCTTGCATTCCTCCAGAGGCAGACAAAGTTTAAGTTAACTTTTGGAAGAACCATAGAAAAGGGTGAAAATGGATAAAATGTATCCGAAAATAGTGCCTCACATGTGGGTAAAGTCCCCTGACAACTCCCCTTGCATTCCTCCAGAGGCAGACAAAGTTTAAGTTAACTTTTGGAAGAACCATAGAAAAGGGTGAAAATGGATAAAATGTATCCGAAAATAGTGCCTCACATGCGAGTAAAGTCCCCTGATAACTCCCCTTGCATTCCTCCAGAGGCAGACAAAGTTTAAGTTAACTTTTGGAAGAACCATAGAAAAGGGTGAAAATGGATAAAATGTATCCGAAAATAGTGCCTCACATGCGGGTAATGTCCCCTGACAACTCCCCTTGCATTCCTCCAGAGGCAGAAAAAGTTTAAGTTAACTTTTGGAAGAACCATAGAAAAGGGTGAAAATGGATAAAATGTATCCGAAAATAGTGCCTCATTATTCCGTGACATCTCCCCTTGCATTCCTCCAGAGGCAGAAAAAGTCAGAGTTAACTTTTGGTAGAACCAGAGGAAGGGGTGAAAATGGATAAAATGTATCCCAAAATAGTGCCTCATTATTAACATCCCCTTGTATTCCTCCAGAGAATAGTCTGAAAGCTGGGTAAAGTGTTCATGCAGCACGGTAATAATGGTTAGAAATAATTTCTAGTGCAGAAAAAGCTGTTTTTGACTCATCCACATTTGACTCCCCATCAAATGTACATGAAATGGACAGGAATCTGTCCATTTCATGTATATTTGACTGATGAAATGTACAAGAACATAAGGGCAGCAGAGTGCCTGCTGTCCCTGCTCTAAGCAGGCTCCCACTGTCCCAGGCAGAGCTCCAGGGTCATGCACATGGCTTTATTACCCCGGAATGAGGGTGTGAAAGCTGGGTAAAGTGTTCCTGCATAGGGTCCCACTGTTCCAGGCTGATTAACATGGCTTTAATACCCCGGAATGAGGGTGTGAAAATGGATAAATTGTACCCCAAAATAGTGTCTCTTAAGGCGGGTAAATGTACATGAAATGGACAGGAATCTGTCCATTTCATGGACATTTGACTGATGAAATGTACAAGAACATAAGGGCAGCAGAGTGCTTGCTGTCCCTGCTCTAAGCAGAGCTCCAGGGTCATGCACATGGCTTTATTACCCCGGAATGAGGGTGTGAAAGCTGGGTAAAGTGTTCCTGCATAGGGTCCCACTGTTCCAGGCTGATTAACATGGCTTTAATACCCCGGAATGAGGGTGTGAAAATGGATAAATTGTACCCCAAAATAGTGTCTCTTAAGGCGGGTAAATGTACATGTCCATTACTAAAACTGAGCGGTTGTGTTTCGTTTTTTGGTTAATGAACATTTGGCTTATTGTCTCTGTGTAGCTGCTTGGAATGGAAGAACCATGCAAGCATGCACAGCTTATGTTCAGAGTAACCTTAAAGAAATACATCAGTAAAGTGGAGCTTCTGTATGAAAGCAATGTAAAGATTTGTATTGGACAAATTGCCGAATTCTGGGGGTTTCAGCGGCCAACACAGCAGTTAAAAATAAGCAGCCCGAGATATTCCCCCCATCGCCTCTGTCAGCACGGGGCCAGCAGCAACCGCGGGGGTGTGTGTAAATATTCCCCCATTGTTGGGTGGCTGCAGCCGTGCAGCTGAGAGGAAGAAAGTCACAGCCTTTTTGTCCATAGCTTTAACTCACACCACCGCCATCTCTATTAAAAACGAGATGGTCTAAAAGCAGTCGTTGTCTGTGACCGTTTTCTACATTGCTGGCAAGGCTGGGGCAGCGCGAGGTGCGTGCATCACCCGATGCGCCACAGCTCTCTACTCTGCTGGAGGAACATTTCCTACGTTGCTTGGAAGTGTTGCCTACGTTGCTGGATTCAGCTGGTGGCGGTCCGGGCTGCATACATAAAATTATAGGCTAATTGATCACGGGTGGACAGTGGCAAGCAAATATGGAACAAAAACTGTGTTTCATCGTTGTGATGGCGGGTGTATAGGCTGGTCGTGTAGGACTACAATTAACTGTGCTGTTTTTGGAGAGAAAGGGTAGCGAAAAAAGTCTATGTTCTCCTGGTCGGGGGAGCATAGCGCCACTAGAATAGAGTCGTGGTGTTGCAAGAGGATAAGCGAGTTATCGCTTTTGGACGGTCTTCAGGCACGATCTTAGCACTTGTACAAGGGTGGATGCGCGAGTAGGTGCTCCATTTCTATAATTCCCTACCCCCTCTGAAACCTCTTAATTCGGACTAAATTGAGCCGGATGAACTTTGCTGTCGCGCTGGTGTTTATTGCGAGTTCATGTTTGTTTGTCTAATTGTTTCTATATTGGTTTACCTACCCGCCGTCTTGTGTATGCTTTGTAACAACTAATAATGAATCAGTCCATAGCCAGGGTAAAATGAACTAAACTTTAGTTATCTCACCAAAAGTAAATGACTTGAGAAAAATAAATAATGTAAAAATGTAAAGCAAAATTATATATTATAGTATAAATATGCTGCAAATGTGCTGCAAAAATTACACCCTGAGAGGCATCACTGCTGGTCGTAAATACCTGCCTGAGGAGATCAGGGCTGCAAATAATGCTCAATAAGGTCAATGTTGTACTATTTGTTTCATTTATTCTTAATCTATGTATTGTATGGTAATAATGAATAAAAAACGTAATGTATTGAACACATTCCGAAACAAAGCAGATAAGACAGAACTAGACTCAGACATAATACTAATTGTGGTTGAAACCTTTTGCGCTGTTGCTGCAAAATGGAAACTTTGTTGATTGTCTATTCCAACTGGCCACAGGAATCAGATAATTGATGGTGGTGATGAAGGTCGCTGGTTAAGCCAGGATCAATATATTTGTTGAGGTTTTTTATTGTGTGCATAATAAATGTGTTAAATGAATTGAGCAATTGTTTTCAAGGACTATAATGTTGCAATCTCTTTAAGATAAGTAATTGCAGTTCCAAGATAGATGTTGTTTTCCCTGGGCCTCTCCTTCACAGGCCCACACAATAAATCATGAGACTTCCAAATGCGAACAGACAGAGCAACTAAAACAACTAAAGCAGCAGTGGTAATAATAACAGAAACGCTAAAGAGTCACATTTAATAGAAATATATAAAAGCATTTATTTTAATTGTGTAGCAGTCAGTTTATAATTTTGACAGCACTGTTGAGCATTTTGAAAATGTATTTTCATGCCTCTGTGCAAGGCTTAGTCTTTCTATCTGTATAGCCACTGGTGTTAAGTAACTAAGTTCATAAACTCAACAAGTACTATACTTGAGGTTGGATACTAATACTGAGTCTTCTCGATTAATAGCTTATAGACAATACCATGTTTAAATAGACTCCTACGTTGTTATTACATATGTGATATATGTAAGAAAGGGGATGGGAGAGTCAATTATATTCAGTAATTGATTTCATATTGGAACATTTATTTCAAATGTATTTCTGATAAACTAATCTTTTATCAAACGGTAAATGGTGAATTAATATAACATTTAGAATCATTGAGAAGGGGTTATATCCACAGGGACTTGCTCACATTTAACTTAAAATAGCATTTCTCTGCTTTGGACTGATGAGTATATGATTCTTGCATGTTAAATGACTAACACAAACCTTACATTTATGCATGTGCATGTGTCAGGAAGGCTCCCAAGTAATTCTGAGGGGCCTATCCTATTCTTGTAATTGAATGATAATGTGCTAATCTATTACCTTGAGTTGTCTTCACTCAGAAAAACATCCCTATCAAGTGTTGACCCAATAACTAGGACAGATCTGAAGGCCAAGGGTCAGAGAGAGAGGATCACACTCTCCGGCAGCAGAGAGCACCCCCAGCCACGTGCAAGGACACACGAGGTCGTTCGAGATGAGAGGATTCTGATCTTCAACTTTCTGATGAGATGGGATGCTTCTTCATCTTTCTGCTCGGGGGGGCTCAAACAGACAACCCTGCAGGACGAGCGAGGGCTTCAGAGGCTTCACGGGGGGGGGGCATCCGGATGTGCCACTTGGAATAGGCAGTTGCACTGCTCTCAAGCAGATAGCAGAAGGAATGCAGGCAGATGAGCCTCCATTTCATTGGGGGATCATATAGTGCTCACTGAATGAGCCCCACAAAAACAGAGCAATTGGGGGGGTGAAATATGGCGCTCTGATGAAGAAGAGTTTTGAGCCAATCAGCACCTCAGTGCTAATCTATACAGTATCAGGATGCCTTTACACACCAGACATTCTGTGTCATAAAGAGAGGAGGAGAACGAGTCAGGAGGAAATGTTCTTCCAGCTCTTGTACAAAGATAACATTTGAATTGAATGACCAGATGTTTACAGATGTACAATTAATGATTGTTCTTATATTTCCGATGAACAGACTTGTGTTAAATAGTGGTGATAAATACATTTTGTCAGATCAGATTACACTTTCACACTAAACAAAATAAATTAATTGATATTTTCAGATTATAAGGTATTGAACAATAAGATATTTCTAATATTATAACAAATAATGTTAAATATCCTTAATTGTCCAGCAATCAGGTTTAACAACACTACTCTTCAACGTATTACCCATGCACAAACAGACCTAAAATGATGGTTCAAGTGTTAAACGTTTAAACTTTCCTTTCCAGGTTTTTACAAAAGTCTTTGAATATTTGCCTAACTTTTCCTTTTCAGATTGATAAACATTTTGAGAATTGTTTAATTTTCCCTTCAGATTTTGAAATGACATAATGATTGATAGTTGAAGTAATGTAATTATGTTATCATGCCATAGTCTTTTGATTTAATATGTAATGAAGTAAACGTAAAGTAATCCTAAATTGAGGACACTATAACTTTGCAGAATACGAATTGATCAAATCACCACTGTGAATTTTATACCTTAACTGTGATTTTATACCTCACCTAGATCTCTTATGATCCTATGTTTTAAATGCATTTGACTAGTGATTGCCTTAAACTAAATCTTTAAACTGCAAGCTGGTTTTGATTTTATACTGATAAGTGAGATCAGCTAATGGTTACATGTTAAAACATATTATTTTAAAGAAGATGTTTTGCTATTATGCGTCTGTATTTTATGTGCATTCATTATTGTGCTTTTGACAACAGATGATCCAAACATTGATGAGAGATGATTTTCTATTGTGATTGTCTGTGTCAATCATTGTGGTTGAATGTTTCAGTCTTATTCTACTTTGTGATGTAAATTGATGTACGGTGGGACCACACTCAAATCCGAAGACGCCTATTGATTTAAGTATTGACCAAATTATTATTAGACTAATGTTTTCAGGTTATCATAAATGATAAAAAAAGAGTGGGCTGTTCGGGATGTTACAACCCGGCTCCTGGGCTGCAACATAAAGCGGGGAGGCGAGACGAGGGGTATGATATAATGTTCATTTATTTACAACAAACAAAAGGATCCAGCAACAGGTCCCTGACGCTGGCACAGGAAAAGTGTCCAGAGGAGATCGCACGACGTAACGGCTGGGCTCCTCCTATATTCCTTTCCTTCCAGGTGCAGCTCATCAGGCAGGTATCCTCCCACAGGTGCGACTCATCCCCATGAACCTGTGAACACCCACAAAGTACACCCACAACCAGACGGCACCCCACGTGGTGTGGAGGGGTCGTCACAGGGATTAATTGTGTCTTTACTTAAGATATTTGACCTTTCGGCCTGTTGACGTTTTTCGACCGAACCCTAAGTCTGTTATCTGTCTTAAGGAATGGGAAGTCTTAGCTATTGCTGACATTACCAGTTTTATGACCGGTCAACTCTCGGTCACAGAGTCATAGAGTCAGATAAGTGATTCAGTGTCTCCAGGTGTTCACGGATACCTTCCCCCAATATGCTGATTAGCTCTCTGTAAACTAGTTAAAGGTCTATTCGAGAGATAGGCTGAGGAGAATTGACATGACAACCCACCCGTGCAGTCAGAACCTTTTGCTGCTGTGACTTGTGATATGAATTCTCCGGCCGATGCTTGTAATAAACTACCAGTGTTTGACATCAGAACTCCTGCTCGTCTTGTGTCTCCTTCATGAGTCGTTGACTCCCACTGCATTGCTACACAGAATTTTCTCTTACAGTCCGTTCTGTGATTCTCCAGAGCACACATGTTATGATATTAGGGTCATGCAGAGTGAGATGAGATCGCTGTCCCTTAGAGAGAGAGAGAGTACTGCAATTAGTGAAGTGTTTTCCTCCGTGGTGAAACGATCAGCACTGCACCACGGAGGAAAGCGGCAGAAAGTCGCCTGGAGTTAAACAGAGCGGGGCTGTGCTGCGTACATGGCTTCCTTCTGCAGGTAACGGGGAGACGCGCTCTGGCGACGTTCTCGTTCAGGATCCGAAAATATGGGTGACGTCACCTCTGGTGACGTGATTGACGTGATTCAAGATGGCGCCTGTGTCGGCTCGCCGCTCCCTCAGCTGTCTACCTTTAGCTATCCTGTTTTTGTTTTATGTTTGTCAGAATGTCTCTGCTCTGCTCGTCTGTGATCGCCAAGCCCTCCTCCACCTCAGACCCTCACTGGAGTTGATACTGCTGCCCAAAACCACATCTGGCAACCAAAAATCGTCCCCCCCCCCTCTACTGTTGGACATACCTTTCTACCTGCGCAGGTTGCCCTCCATCCTGCCTCGCCGAAAGCGCTTCAGACGACGGGGAAAGCGTGGTGGTGCACTGGTCCACCTTAAGGCTTACCTGACGGCTTCTTCCGGGACCTATCCACGCCTCGGATGTCATGGCCCTCCCGCTGCACGTCATGTGAGGGATCGGTGGATTCGCCCCATCTTTCCGGAGCTGCGGACTCTGCTCAACCCGCTGGCAGCTCCTCCTGCCCGACTGACTGCTCCTCCTGCCCGACTGGCAGCTACTCCTGCCCGCCTGACTGCTCCCGGCCCGCGCGGCGTTCAACACGGACATCTTCGACAGCTGAGACGAACTACACCGTCGGCAAGCCCGGAGCAAAAACTACGTCTGGCTTTGCTAAATGCTAGGTCGATAGCTAACAAAACGTTCCTGCTGAACGACTTCTTCACCTCCCGTGAACTGGATTTCATGTTCCTGACGGAGACCTGGGCACACGCTGGCGAGTACACATCATTCTTTGATCTTCTTCCTCCTGATTGTACATTCTTTAGCTCCCCCCGTGCCACCGGCCATGGCGGGGGCATAGCTTCGGTGTTTAGAGCTAGCCTCCAGTGCCGATTGCTACACCATGTCACTAGCTATGCTAGCTTTGAGTTGCAGCTCTTTGAACTGACCCCGGCCTCGCCTATACTCTGCGCAGTTGTGTATCGTCCGCCAAAGCGCAATAAGGATTTCATAAATGACTTTTCTGACTTTCTGTCCGGGATCATGGTGAATTATGATCGTGTTTTGATCTCCGGAGACTTCAATGTCCATGTGTGTTGTGAGTCCAGGCCTCTGGTTAGGGACTTTTTAAATCTCCTTGATTCTTTTGGTCTCGTTCAGTCCGTGGCTGGCCCAACACATGAAAAAGGACACACTTTGGACTTGGTATTGTCGTTTGGACTGTCTGTATCTGTGGATGAAATATGTGCAGCAACGCCTATCTCAGACCATTTTCCGGTTCTGTTTACAACCTCCATCCCTTCCGCAGGAGTCGAGTCCCGTGCCCCTGCGCGTCGTCTGCGTTCGATTAACCCCTTGACTGCCTCACAGTTCTCTGATGTTTTTAACGCTTCTCCTATCTGTAAATTAGATGTGGACTGTGCTTTTAATGCTGATGAGCTTCTCTCTATGTTTGACTTGACATGCACACCAATACTGGATTCTGTTGCTCCTTTTCCGCTTAGACGCAACAAAGTTCTATCAGAACCGTGGCTCAATGACTGTACTCGTGCTCTCAGACGCGCTTGCAGGCGTGCTGAGAGAAAGTGGAAAAAGGATAAACTCCATGTCTCCCTGGAAATCCTTCGTGCTTCCCTCTCTGACTACCAGATGGCAGTCAAAGCAGCCAAAACAGAGCACATTTCTCTGTTCATCTCTAAAAACAGCCATAAACCTCAGGTTCTTTTTAATGTCCTCAACTCCATCATTAATCCCCGTGATGTTTCTTCTGTTGTGCCATCGCCTGCTCTCTGCGATAAGTTTCTTAAATTTTTTATTGGAAAAATATCTGCTCTTAGGCTAGCTCACACTAGTGCTACCCCCGATCCTGCTCCCTCTCTGTGCCCTGCTGTCCTCGACCACTTTGAGCCTATTTCCCTCTCTTCTCTCTCGGACATAGTGGAGCACCTGCGGCCGACAAACTGCTCCTCTGACAGCATTCCCTCACGCCTTCTCAAAGAGGTTTTTCATTCAGTTGGAGCAAGTATTTTATTACTTTTAAACACTTCTCTTACCTCAGGATGTGTCCCAGCTGCCTTTAAACATGCCGTGGTTACGCCACTACTTAAAAAGAAAAGTCTCGACCCCTCCACTCTCGCAAATTTTAGGCCCATCTCCCAGCTACCGTTTTTATCAAAAGCCCTGGAGCGCGTAGTCTACGCCCAGCTGCAGTCTTTTTTAATCCCTCATGGCATCCATGAAAAGTTTCAGTCTGGCTTCAAACCCATGCACAGCACTGAAACAGCCCTTTTAAGAGTTTTTAACGATCTGCTCCTAGCCGCCGACTCAGGTAGCCCAGCTGTCTTGGTGCTGTTGGACCTGATAGCTGCCTTCGACACCGTGGACCATGGCATCCTGCTGTCACGGCTTGAACAGTCCGCTGGCATCACAGGCTCTGCCCTCGCATGGTTCAGGTCCTACCTTAAGGACCGTAGCTTCTCTGTGCAGCTAGGTGCCTTCTCCTCTGCCAAAGCCCCTCTTACCTGTGGGGTCCCCCAAGGCTCGATTCTGGGCCCCATCCTGTTCCTACTGTACATACTGCCCCTAGGTTCTATTCTAACAAAACACAATATTCCCTTCCACTGCTACGCTGACGACGTCCAGATATATCTCCCGCTCAAAGCAAACATCAAACAGTCACTACAGCAGCTGATGGACTGCTTAACGGAGATCAAATCCTGGCTGAGCAACAATTTCCTGACTCTTAACGAGGGCAAGACGGAGGTCATCTTTTTTGGACCACAACCTCCAGCCTCTCAGGTTGATATTCTGGGCTCCCTCCAACAAAACATCCTCCCCTCGGTCATGAACCTTGGCGTGACCTTGACGAACACTTTTAAATTCGATAAGCAGGTCAGCAGCGTAGTCAAATCCTGCTTTTTTAAAATAAGACTATTGGCCAAAACCAAGTCCTATTTATCTTTTAAAGACATGGAAAGGGTCATCAACGCCTTTGTTACCTCAAGGCTGGACTATTGCAACGCTCTGTATGTGGGCATGGACCACGCGTCAATTAAACGCCTGCAGCTGGTCCAAAATGCAGCTGCACGTTTGCTGACTGGCCACAAAAAGCGCGACCACATCACCCCAATTCTGGCATCACTACACTGGCTTCCAGTTCAGTTCAGAATTGATTTTAAAATCCTTTTATTTGTTTTTAAAGCTCTAAATGGGCTGGCTCCTTCCTACATAACCGAACTCCTCCAGCGCTACACCCCAGCCAGAGCTTTAAGGTCTGCTGACCAGCTGCTGCTGGTAGTGCCGAAGACCAGGCTCAAAACCCGAGGGCACCGAGCCTTCGCAGCAGCTGGCCCGAGGCTCTGGAACACTCTGCCCCTCCATGTGAGGTCGGCCCAGACCCTAGGGGTTTTTAAATCCTCTCTAAAAACACACTTCTTCTCTCAGGCTTTCTAGCTAGAGCGGAGCACCACTTCTGACATTTCCCTGTGTATTGTTTTTATATTTGCTGTTGCAAAATGACTGTCTTTTGTTACTATTGCACTGCAGTAAAGTGTTTTTATTACATGTACAGCACTTTGGCTCGACCAAACATCGTTTTTAAATGTGCTCTATAAATAAAACTTGATTTGATTTGATTTGAAAATACAATTTAAATATTTTTGCACACTTATTCCAATTATTCCTAGTGTGCCACTGGTTACGGTGCCAATGCTGGCACGCGTGCCAGGGGTTGCCGACCCCTGCTCTAGAGTACATTTAATACACTGTTGTTTGAGTCTGATGTATTACATTTAAAGCGTTTTTGCATTATATAAATTGCATTTGTATTTCTAACAGTTACTAGCACCCACATAACATTTTTTTATCAACTTTAATGGATAGTATTATACATAGGATATGTTTATAAAGAATACAAAGCTACTATTCAGTGGATTAGTAATTCATCTTTGATAATTAAATAATTTCATCCAAGTATTTAAGAAATATGTCGCCAAAAGACACCAAGTTAAGAGCATTCTCAATGCCAGGCTCAACTGCAGATATTCTGGAGAGAGGGTAAACATCAGATCAGATGCTACAACAAATCCAAATGATAGATAGAAGACACGGAACCAAATAGATAAACTGTTGAAGCAGTGGCAAACGAGAGGATTGATTCCAGCAGATGATCAACCTGGACCAACGAAAGCCTATAGAAAAGCTGTAGTTGAATATGAGAATGGAGAATACCTACAACAGCAAGAAGCATGGATCAAAGCCGGACGACCCTCTTGGTATGGACCTGCACAAATCACTATGAACAAAGCTTAAAAAAGAAAAACAACAGTTACAAGTCTGATTCTCCATCTGAAATATTCTAGCCAAGGATTGACAAACAGCTTACATGTGGTAGAAGCAGAAATAACAGAAGAGGCTCCAGTTATCCAAACTCCAAAGCAGTATCCAAGCCTGACCGAAGTGTCTCCTCCCGACATATCAGAGAACAACCCTTTTCACCAAGCTTCAATTCAAGCCCCAAATGTGAAAGATTGGACTATAAACTGGAGGAGGAGCTCAACAGAGACTACCAAGTTCAGCAAGACAGATCACATAGGTTGCAAACACCCATGTCATTCCAGCTGAAGGAGGAACTCAAGAGAAGAATGGAAGAACTCAGCAGAAGAATGGAAGAAGAACTCATCTGAGGAATGGAAGAACTCAAAAGAAGAGAGGAAGAAAGACAAACACAAGAACATGAAGAAAGAAAAAGATGGGAAAAAGAACAAGAAGAGAACAATTACCGAACTGGTTACACTCCTGAAACAACACATTCCGCAGAAGAAGAAGGATCTTAAGAACAAGAAACAAGAACAGTATCTATAGCTGGAAGACTCAAGGACCACACAACACACATGTTACCATTGATAGCAGTTGTAAACGGAGAATCGAGATACAAACCATGGGCACACAGGGACATGGAAACACTAGTGGAAAAGCTACCCCCAATCTCCGGGGGTGGTCAGAAGTGGGTGTGTGACCTGGAGAAGTCCACTGCCCAAGACGACCTGTGCTTGGGAGATTTGAGGGCACTGTTTGAACGGATTGAAGTAATATTAGAGGCAAGACAGATAGATATCAGGGCCCAATGTAACGACGAACCAGATGACACTCCATTCAACCATTATAGGTTGCAGTATTGGGCGGCCATCCGTCTCACCTACTCGACAAAACGCAGTTTCACTGCCCTCTCCAGCGTGAAGAAAGAAACGGGGGAACACATGCATGACTTCTTGAAAAGATGTGAAGAAGTATGGATGGCCAACAGAGGAGAACGCCATGATGTTTCTCCAGATGTTACACTGTTGTGGAGGCATGCAGTCACCAAAGCCCTCCCAACACCTGAACAGGATTGCTTGGAAGACGTTGTGGGACTAGATACCAAATCCACGGAAGAATGGAGGGAGTATCTTATACACTTTGATTTAAAATGCAAACAAACTAAATTGGAGAGTGAAGAAGAAGATACAAGTAGCTGAGAAAGATACCGAAGCTAATAAAAACAAGAAATCGACAAAGCAGATGGTCATACTAGCAAAGAAGGCAGGGCGGACACCTCCAACAGTTCAAACTCAGGAAGAACCAGAGAATCAAATGCAGAGCCAACAAAGCGGAGGAGGAAGTTTCAGAGGAAGAGGTTTCCAGAATGGTGGCTGCTACACATGTGGTCAGACGTCACATTGGTCCAAAGAATGTCCACAAAACCAGCAACAGCAGACACCTATGTATCCTCCTACCCCATTACAGCTGCAAGCATAGGTATACACTCCCATACAGCATCAATAGAAGGGACAATGGAAAGGAAAGCAACGATCAAGAGGAAGAAGGGATGATAGCTGCTTCATAAGTGGAGATTTTAAACATTTGGCCAGAGATTGCCCCACTCAGCAATATCCACCACAATGTAGCACCTCACAATACAGAGGAGAACCAGTGTTGGATATTAGAAGAATTGAGGCGGAAGCATATGCCAGGCCCATGATGAATATTTCTGTTGAATCAGGTGATTGGGTAAAAGTGAAAATCCACAAGATGAAGTCGTTGCAACCTGTATGGAGTGGACCATGGGAAGTTGTAGAACGCACTGCAGATGCACTCCGGATCAAAGTTAAAAAGGGAACATGTTGGCACCCTCTTACACATTGTGTAGCCGTACCGCCACATTTCCTGAAACGGCACGGCAGTTAGAACTGATTTGACTGGCTGGAACAAAACAATAAGGAATTAAACATTTTTAGGAACAGCACCACCAGGATATGAGTAAACTCAAGAATCCGTAGAGTGTAAATACATAGAGAAAAACACATTTTCACACTCAAACTGTTTGCATAAATCAAGGGATTTAAATAATATAAATAAATCTTCACCAAATGTAATAAGTACAATAGAAAGTAGAGATAGGCCTACTCTTGAGTCAATTTACATTACTGTCATCTGATTAGTGTGCTCTGCAGGTTTTACTATTATTCTAAGTAACAGTGGGATTTAGAATATTGGAGAAAATATGGAGATGTTCTTTTGTAGTATGTGGAATATGTGATGCTTGAAACATGTAAGTATTTCAATTTATAGGAGAAAATGGTTTCTTGAAAGAGTTATGTTGGGTAAACATGTAACAATAGATGAAATAATCCTTAGAAGGAGTTTTTGTAATATCATTAGTAGACATTAATTGTGTTGTTTAGATGGCATTTAACAACTAAGACAGCTAGTATGATTAGTGTGCAACTCGATTTTGAAAGGATAACAACTTGTGACTTCTAGAATTGTGTGAGTAACATTCTGTTTTTAAACTTCTCTGTTTCAGTGTGTGTACTCTGTATAAATGCTCTGTAGTTGATCTGATTGAAATTGTGATTTTAAATCTCAAAACCGCTACAGTATCTGTCAGGCAGAAACTTGGGACAACTCATTTGACAGAAACCTTAAAACTGAACTAACTGACTGCTAGGGTTAACTTTGATTTAAACATTTGTATACTAAGAGCTTTATTGAGTAGGTGTAACTGTATTAAGGGTTAAACTCATAACTTTATAACTTAGGGTTTAATGTAATTGTAAAACCATTGGGCCACTGAAAATACAATAACAACTCAGGAGGGAGCCAGTCTCGATTTCCTTTTGAGGGCCACCAGCTGCAGAGAGTTAACTAATTAAAGGGGCGTGGTCCCACAGCTGTAAGAACTCAGCAATCAGGTGTCCAGTTTAGGTAGCACTTTCCTGGAGCGTCAGACGAAGACTGACAAAGACAAAGTAGTCCTGCTGGAGTCACGAGGGAGGCAAAGAGGAGGCAAATCATACTTTGATTGAGCTAAGTATCGCTGGTGTTTTATTTTATTTCGTTTTTTAGCCCCTCATGCCAGTCAGCTGTTCCTAAGGCTGACTTCATCTCTGGCTATGCCTCCCTGCAGTCTCTGGATTTCCTTGCTCTCACTGAGACCTGGATTACTCCATCCAACACATCCACCCCAGCAGCTCTCTCCACAGCATATTCCTTCTCCCATACACCCAGACCCACTGGCAGAGGAGGTGGCACGCACTGGTCTCCTGCTCTCTCCCAAATGGAGCTTTTCCCTCTTCAAGCTACACTCCTTCCACCTTTGAATTCCATGCCGTCACAGTAACCCATCGTATACAATGAACCCTTGTTGTTCTCTACCGTCCACCAGGCGCCTTGGGGGACTTCTTGGAGGAATTAGATCATCTCCTCTCACACATCCCTGAAACTGGCCCTCTCACTGTACTTCTTTGAGACTTCAACCTCCACACAGGGAAGATAGACGAACTAACATCTCTGTTAACCACCTTTGCTTTCTCATTGTCTCCATCCCCACCAACTCATAAATCTGGCAATGTCCTTGATCTCATATTCTCAAGGAACTGCACTACGTCTAACCTCTCTGTAAACCCGCTCCACACCTCGGATCACTTCTTCATTTCATTTTCTCTACCCCTTTCCAAACATAACAAACTAATCTCTTCTAACTCTACACCTGTCCGCCGCAACCTTTGTTCTCTCTCCCCCTCTACCCTTGCCTCATTGGTGCTCTCAGCCTTCCCTTCCTCTGACTCGTTCCAACTCCTGCCTCCAAACTCTGCTGCAGAAACTCTCCTCTCTACTCTCTCATTCTCTCTGGACTCTCTCTGTCCTCTCACATCTCGGCAGGCTCGTCAGTCCCCTCCTGCTCCCTGGCTAAAAGGTGCACTGCATGCTAATAGAACCATCCTTCGGGCAGCAGAGCGGAAACGGTGGAAATCCAAACACCATGACGACCTCCTAACCTATCAGGCTCTCCTCTCCTCTTTCTCTGCTTCGATCTTTCAAGATAAGATCCAATCTTCCTATTCCAATCCCAAAAAACTATTTTCCATCTTCTCCACCCTCTTGGACCCCCCCCAAAGCCCCTTCCCCCTCCTCCCTTCTGTCAAGCGACTTTGTTAACCACTTTGAAAAAAAGGTTGATGATATTCGCTCTTCTTTTTCTGACACACCTTTACTTACCGCTGAGTCACCAGACCCACCTTTCACCCACACACTAACCTCCTTTTCCCCTCTCTCTCCAAGTGAGGTTTTTACCCTCATTACCTCTGCCCGCCCTACCACCTGTTCTCTAACTTCTGGTCACTTTCCAAACAGTCTCAAGGAGGCAAGAGTAAACCCTCTCCTAAAGAAACCCACTCTCAACCCGTCCGATGTTATAAACTGCAGGCCTGTCTCTCTCCTCCCGTTCCTGTATAAAACACTTGAACGCGCTGTCTTTAAACAACTCTCCTGTTATCTCCATCAGAACAACCTTCTGGATCTGCACCAGTCTGGTTTCAAGGCATTTCACTCCACAGAAACTGCCCTCCTTGCTGTCACTGAGGAACTGCACACGGCTAAAGCAGATTCCCTCTCCTCTGTCATCATCCTTCTGGACCTGTCTGCTGCATTCGACACGGTGAACCATCAGATCCTCCTTCGCACTCTCCAAGAACTTGGAGTTTCAGGCTCTGCACTTTCCCTCCTCACCTCATACCTCAAAGACCGTACCTACAGGGTAACTTGGAGAGGGTCCGAGTCCGACCCTTGTCAATTAACTACAGGGGTCCCTCAGGGCTCTGTTCTTGGTCCCCTCCTCTTCTCCCTGTACACAAACTCGCTCGGATCTGTCAATAGCCTGCATGGTTTTTCATACCACTGCTACGCTGACGACACCCAATTAATTCTGTCCTTTCCCCGCTCAGAGACCCAGGTTGTCGCACGCATGCTTGTCTAGGAGACATCTCTCAGTGGATGTCTGCTCACCACCTCAAGCTCAACCTTGACAAGACTGAACTGCTTTTCCTTCTGGGAAAAGATTGTCCAACTCTTGACCTGTCAATCAACATCGGCACCTCTATTGTTTCTCCGACTCAGACTGCAAGGAATCTGGGTGTGATCCTAGATAACAAACTGTCCTTCACTCCAAACATCGCTGCTACAACCCGCTGCTGCTGATACACGCTTTACAACATCAGGAGGATACGTCCCCTCCTGACCCAGAAAGCGGTGCAGGTTCCTAGCCCAGGCTCTCGTTATCTCACGCCTAGACTACTGCAACTCCCTCCTGGCTGGTCTACCTGCATGTGCCATCCGACCTCTGCAGCTCATCCAGAATGCAGCTGGTCATCTGGTCTCCAACCTTCCTAAATTCTCCCGCACCACGCCGCTCCTCCGCTCCCTTCACTGGCTTCCAGTAACTGCTAGAATCCACTTCAAGACAATGATACTTGCGTACCATGCAATGGATCTGGCCCTGTTTTAGCTCTATGAAACCTGATATACTTACTGTATATGATTCTGTTTTCTTCAAGTTTGTATCTTGTTGGTCGAACGCATTTATTGTAAGTCACTTTGTGTTAGAGAATATTTTAATCCTGTCTGTTCCCATGTATCGAATTGGGAACTTATCTGCGAACTTCTGTTTCTAATTAAAGTGTTGTTCCCTCAATCTGTGAAATACGATCATGCCATTCTCAGGGTCAACTCAGAGATCAGATGCCTTGCTCTGTGGAGAAAGGGGGGCATCCTGTCCTGGCTAGTCTTTGTCCAGTTTGTTGCATCTGTTAATAATTAGCAGAGAAAGGGCGCGTAAGTTTGGGATCCGCCCTTGGTCAATATATTGTGTAACTATTCTATGTACCTTCAGAGTGCTACTCGGTGGAAGACTGTTCATGTGTGAAACTGAGTGTGCCCTCTCCGGCCGATACTTCAATAAATCTCCGTGTTTGATGAAAGTTCTCCGTCTCCATTCTTCAACATTGGCTCTGCATTGAATCCCAGAAGATTATTCTTCACAGATTGGCGTCACGACAGAATATCAAATATATCTTCAGAATACTGGTAAGTGTAATTTCAAATCTATTTGAACATTGCCTTACCAGGATCTGTGATTGACGATATCATAAAATTACCTGTGAAGCTGAAAGGCTACACATTTTTTTCTCTGTGTCTCTATTTAAATTTCGGAGAGACCTTAAAATATAGAATCAGTAAAGTGGATTTCTGCATTAGAGCAATGTCATAGATTTGTATTGAAACAAATCGCCGAATTCTGGAGACTTCAGCGGTCAAAATAAAATAAAACAGCTGTTTAAAGCAGACCCTGTACCGCTGCAGAAAGGAGAGCGTGTCTGTATGTTCCCTCCCCCCCCCCCCCCCCCTGCGGAGAGCGGCAGGGCAGGAGAAATTAAGTTTGGTGGTATAACATTCTTTTCCTCGCACCATAGTCGTTTAGGAACTAAACTAAATCGTCATATATGGGCGGAATGCGAGAATGTGGCATTAAACGATAATTTTTTCATTGTTGTAAGAAAATTATGGGTTGATAAATAGGGAGGATAAACTGATGGTTTTATTCTCTGGACAGAGGGAATCCACCACTAAATTAGCATAGTGGTTGTTGATTTGAGGATAAATTCATTATTGCTCTTCAACAGATCTAGTCTTTAGCACTTGTACAAGCTAATATGAGTAAGAAGGCACTCATATTAATTATATTTCCCAACCCCCGCTGAAGTCTTTTTATTCGGATTAAATTAAACTTTCTGTCACGCGGAGGTTTGCTGTGGTTTGTTTGTCTAAACTGCAGTGTTTGTTGATTGTACTAACCGTTAAACATGGGTAATAATCAGTCCACAAAGGAGTCAGTTGGTCAGAGGAAAACGAATGAACGCAATAAAACATTTTCTAAAAATCAAATTACAGACAGCCACTATTTTCACATGTTTTCGCCCAACATGCCGTCAGGGATTGTCGGAAGAAGCTTGGATTGGTCTAAAGTTATGCCGTTTACCTCGTTACTTTGTGAGCACTCACAACAAAATAATCAGAAAGGGAAGATTCAATTTGATTGGCCTTTAACAGGGAGTTTTGACATGGCCATGTTGTGGCAAGCATTTAAAATTGTGAAAAATTATCCGAACCCCTCATGGGATGCAGAATACATGTCAAGTTGTCTCAAAGCTTGGATGTCTATTGCAGAGAAAAGAGGATATAATGAAATAATGAAAAATCAGTTGGCAGCGAGCGAGGCTCCACAGAGCTCAAGGCTTTGATTGATAGGGTTTCCAAATGTGCGGCGAGTTGTCATTTGCTCAGCCTAGAGGCAGCTTTTGATGTTAAATCAGAGAACATGTCCAGAATTAGGGAAAGACACGGAAAGGATGTTGGAGCCATTGCTAAGTCAGTGATATACGATTGGTTGAAAAGACAAGGTAAAACTCCCAGTCCCTCTCAGCTCATTTGCATTTTAACAGAAGCAGGGCTGCTGGAAGAGGAACAGGCTGTTTCCCTCTGTACAAAAATGATCCCCGCAACAGATCTCTCAAATCCTGCTGCGAGAAACTCCGATGATGATCTGTTAATGTCAGCGGCAGCTATCATAAATAAAAATAGATTGAGATATCAGCCAGGACATTATAACGAACTAGATTTGATACAGCAGGAGCACAGTGCAGCGGAGACTGAGGGGGATTTTTCAGACAGCAGCCGGTCACGAACCCCCCCTCCTTTCACTCCTGCCGCTCCGTTTATACGATTACACAATCACGCCGTACGGCAGCAGTTTTCCAAGGGCTGTCCAGCGTAAAAGGATCATGGAAACGCAAACATCTCAGAATAATAATTCTGCTGAAACTGTAACCGCCCTGAAAATTCTGA
The DNA here is from genome assembly GCA_902827135.1 of Harpagifer antarcticus. NCBI lineage: Eukaryota > Metazoa > Chordata > Actinopteri > Perciformes > Harpagiferidae > Harpagifer > Harpagifer antarcticus. The sequence goes on along the minus strand of CADEHL010001154.1, from coordinate 254,311 downwards.
TAGGAGAGGTTCCAGTTTATAAGCCTTGGACACCCGCGGAGGTCATGGATGTCACTAATCACGCTCCCAGTCCCACTAAAGGTCCAGATGAGTATCTGTCGTGGTTGACTAATATCTGCTCAGTTTATAACTGTTTGGTTCATGATGTTAAACAGCTGATAATCCTAACATACAAGGCAGATTGGTCCACATGCAAAGACGAGTTTAAATTCCCTGCATGCACGCCTGCAGGCGATTGGCCTTTGACACAGACGCGCGACATGTGGATTCAGAACGTCGCTGCTTTGGCTGTTAGAGCATGCGCTAAGATTCACACAGATTTTTCCCAAGTGTTGGCTTGCGTACAGAGCCCAACAGAAACTGTCCCAGAATTTATCCAGCGTTTCATGACAGTGTGAGATAATAATGCGGGCATTAAAAGGGAGGGCAATGATTTGTTCGCCATACAAAGCTTAGTGCAAAGCTTAACCCCAGAGGCAGCTCGTGCCTACATGATAGCAACACCTGACTGGCAAATGAAAACCTGGCAAGCCACGATAGCCACAATGCGTGCCTTGCATAGGAGCCAGACATTTTTGCATTCTAGAAATGCTCAGATGGTGCAACAATTGCCTCAAAATACACAGGCTTATCAGGGTGCAGATAACTCCCAGCAGTTTCAGGGACAGAACCGCACACAGCAGTATCAAAATCATGGAAAATCACAGCGTTATCATGATAAGAATAGACAACAGCAGAACAAAAATCCAAGGAAGCCGTGTCACGTTTGCGGTTCAATGGACCACTGGGCGGGACAGTGCGAAAAGAGATGGGGAGCGCAGCAGAAAACACAATCCTTGCCTGCTTTACCCCAGCCACCCAGGCATCCTGCATTAATGCCCCCTCAAAACTATGATACACAGGCTCCACATGAGCAACACGGTCTGCAAAGTGGATTTAATAGGAGATAGGGGTGCCATAGAGAAATAGGATCAGACTCACAACATTTCCCCATTCAAGCAGCAACAATTCGCCTTTCCAATAACCCGCGTGAAGATCCGATTATGCCAGTTGATTTTAGTGGAACAGCTGTAGATATTTTTGATTGACAGCGGCTCCACATTGTCAGCAGTACGCACAAAAGAGAAAGTGTGTGAAGCAACTAATGATTTTGTTACAACAATGGGCGTTTCTGGCATTCCTATGTCCGAGCCTATTTCAGAGAGTACTAATGTTTTAATCGAGGGGTCAAATGTGCAACACACTTTCATTATTTCAGATGGAAGCCCGATTAATTTGATGGGCAGAGATTTACTTTGTAAATTACAGGCAACAATACATTGTACTCCAGATGGATTGTTTTTGACAATTCCTGACAGTAAAGTCTATCAAGCTGTCCAATTCATTCAATCATCTCAGGACAACCTTTATTGTTGGTCCTTTCCAGATTTCAATATGATTTCTGTTTTCTCCACAACAGGGATTCAGAAAATTGCTAGCATTTCCCCTATGTGTGCTTCCTTAATGTCTCATGTGGAACCATGTGGGCTTTGTTAGTTCAGCCCCCCCACACAGAGTGACCCTTAAAACTAATGCCAGATTGCCTGCTATCAGACAGTACAATTTACCCCATAGAGCCATTTTGGGAATTGAAGGAGTCATCCAATCTCTGCTTGATCAGGGCGTATTAATTGACATGAACAGTCCCTGTAATACTCCAATTTTGCCCATACCTAAACACAACCGCCCTGATGAATGGCGTTTTGTCCAAGATTTGCAAGCTATTAATGCCATTGTCATCCCAACAGCTCCCATAGTGCCTGACACTAATTCGATCCTTGCTTCTCTACCCCCAGATTCCAAGTATTACACAGTCATTGATCTCTGTTCAGCGTTTTTCTTTATTCCTTTGCATCCAGAAAGCCAGTATCTGTTTGCATTTACTTTTAAAGGTAAACAAATCACATACACGCGCCTCCCACAGGGCTATGTTGAGTCGCCTACTGTGTACGCAGCAGCTGTTAAAAGAGATCTGGCCACTCTGATCCTGACAGGAGGAAGCACCACACTTCAGTATGCAGATGACCTGTTGATTGCATTCCCTAACAGAGACGCCTGTCGCATCGATTCCATTCTGCTCATGAAAAGACCTTCTGAATGCGGACACAGAGCATCCCTGGCCAAGTTGCAATACTGCCAGACTGAGGTCACGTATTTGGGTCACATTCTGAGAGATGGACACCGCCTCCTCTCACCTGCGAGAATCTGCCTTTTGAACAAAGTGCCACCACCACGTACAAAGAAGGAGATGCTTTCCTTCTTGGGCATGGCAAACTACTGCAGACATTGGATATACGAGTACGCTGCTATGGACTCCATCCTACGTGGTGCAACTCTGCAGGCCGCACCTAACATTGTTCACTGGTCTGAGGACATGCACACAGCTTTTCAGGACTTAAAGCGAGCTCTCACATCGGCTCCGGCCCTGGGTCTCCCTGATTACGATCAACCTTTTCATCTACACGTCCATGAGAAGTTGGGCTTTGCAACCGGCATCTTGGTACAAAAGCATGGCTCTAATTTCCGGCCTGTTGCATACTATTCGTCTCGACTTTCCCCTGTGGTAATTGGTATGCCTTCATGCCTGCGAGCAGTAGCCGCAGTTGCAATTGTTATTAAACAATCCACTTCTATTGTACTGGCCAGTGACTGTGTAGTACATGTCCCACATGCAGTTTTGCATATTCTGAACACCTCTGCTACTCAGCATATGACAGCAGCAAGGCGATCTGGTTATGAAGCAGTAATTCTTTCAAGCCCACACATCACTCTTAAACGCTCCCCCCCCCTAAACCCAGCTACACTGGTGCCAATTCCAGATTTTGAAATAACACATGACTGCGTCACAACGATTGACATGTCTTCTTCCCCCAGAACTGATATGTTGCAAACTCCTATCCCTAATTCAGATATGATTCTCTACACAGACGGATCTGCGAGCAGGCCGTCTGACACAGTTCATTTAGCAGGCTATGCTGTTGTGAACGACTGGGAGGTCTTAGAAAGCCGGGCCTTGCCAAATGGCACGTTGGCTCAGGCTGCAGAATTGCATGCTCTACTGAGGGCGTGTATTTTGGCTAATGGAAAAGTTGCAACCATTTTCACAGACTCCAGGTATGCATTTGGTGTGTGCCATGATTTTGGTGTCTTGTGGAAGATGCGCGGTTTCTTAACATCGGCTGGTATGCCTATTCAACATCATGCGTTGGTAGCTCAGTTATTAGACGCTATCCTGCTCCCTGCACAGCTAGCAGTAGTGAAATGTGCTGCTCACACAAATTCTGATGATCCTATTTCACGTGGAAATGTGTTAGCCGACACCGCGGCTAAACAAGCAGCAGTTTCATGTTCTTCTATGGTGCTCCAATGCCCCCTGACACAACCCACAGAACCGATTTATTTGCCTTCCTTTAATGATGTTGCGGTAATGCAAGCCCGCGCTGATGTTAGGGAGAAAGATTTATGGCTATGACAAGGTTGTACACTTGACGCTGAGTCCAGCTTAAGGCTCCACCCAGACGGCCGGATGGTTTGTCCACGTTTGTTCCTCCATGTTCTGGCACATGTTGCACATGGCAAATCACATGTAGGAAAAGGAGGGATGAATGGGATTATAAAGTCACAATGGTTTGCTCCAGGCATCACACTAGCTACACAGACCCTTGTAGATAGATGCATGATATGCGAGCAGACAAGAAGAAGAAGTGGTCTGGTTCAGCATGAACATCTACCGCCCCCTTCAGGGCCCTTTGTAAATATGCAAATTGGATTTTCGCACATGCCACCATGCCAAGGATTTAAATATCTTTTGGTAATAGTGTGCCAGTTCTCCAAATGGGTAGAGGCCTACCCTACCAGAAAAAAGACGCTAGAACAGTTGTAAAGTGTCTTCTCAAAGATGTTATCCCTAGATTGGTGTTCCAGCAGGGATTAACAGTGACAGAGGTCCAGCATTCGTTTTCTAAGATAACCCAGAGTCTAGCTACAGTGTTAGGGTTTAAATGGCAATTGCATGTCCCCTATCACCCACAGAGCTCAGGCCAGGTTGAGAGAATGAACTTGACTATAAAGGAGAAACTCACTAAAACAATGTTGACCACAGGACTAAAATGGGTAGACGCGCTGCCGCTAGTTCTGTGCTCCATCAGAAGCGCACCAAATGCAACGACAGGGCTTAGCCCACACGAAGTATTGATGGGAAGGGTAATGTTCACAGGGTCTAGCCCCCCAGTAGCATCCCACACACTCACCCTTTTGTGGACAGAGGATTACATGACTAACTATGTCAAATATCTAACTGACATGTTGAGAAAGTTTCACAGGCAGGTGGCTGACAGGCTCCCTCAGCCGGGAGAAGAGCCCAACCACCCTTTTAAGATTGGTGATAATGTACTAATCAAATCTCTTGAAAAAGATGCCCTGTCTCCCAGGTGGAAAGGTCCTTTCCAGGTGTTGATAGTGACCAGAACCGCCCTAAGAGTCCAAGGCAGAGCGGAGTGGATCCACGCCTCCAGATGTCGTCTCTCCCCTCTACCGGATGCTGGCGTGTGAAGGCAGTCATCATCATCGTCATCCTGGGTTTGCTGTACCTGGCCAAGAACGCCCTACTAGATGAAGCTGTGGAAATCTCAACGACAGGTGGCAAGGGCTCTCGCCCCTCTGAGAGAGAAGATAAGGTGCTCTTATCCAAGAGCGCAGACGACTTGACTACTCAGGGTCCAGACCCTGAGGGCAAAACAACACCAACGGGCAAATCAGTGCCTAGCGACAAGGACAGGTTGTATCCAAACACCACACAGACATTCAGTATGGTGCGAGAGAGAAGGAGGAAGAGTAAAAAGGATCGTCAACATCACTCGTGAATCAGAGACTATTTCTTTTAACTGTTCAACTTCAATATGTAACCCATCTAACTGTATTATTGTGTTTGCTGTGTCTTCAATCAAGGGTGATGATTACTTGACATGGGGAATGTATCCAAAAGACCAGTACCAGTGGTTCGGGAGAACATCGGAGGTGGTAAGAATAGCTCTCAACACCATTGCCAACATGCCCTCAGAATTGTGGTGTACCACTATGGAACAATTAAGGAAACTGATAATGAATGAGGTACAATGCACAGCGAGGAAACCAGATTATAAAGTCCCAATTCAGCTTTCACTGCATGCACATTTACTGGACCAGATAGCAAAATGGATTTTCTATCCACTCCACTTTAACAAACAGGAGGTGATGTAGATTCTTCAAAAAAGGCCTTAATCACTCCACTTAAACGAGCTAAAACTAATTCTGCAGTAAGTTTAATGATAGACTACGCACATGAACGTAATGTTAGCAACTGTTGGCTGTGCCAAAATATGCCAGAATCCATGCATGCTCCAATGTTTAGCCCAATTCCGTTCACGAAAGCTGATTATGATTTAATAAGCTGGAATGACATTGCATCCATAATTAGCGATGAAGCTGAGGATTGCTTTACTCCCTCCTACCCCTTAGACTCGGAGCAACATGTACAGTACAAGGGTTTAGTCTCTCTCATTGTTGATACAGTAAATGAAAATTACCTGCCTAACGGCTTCAAACGGTTGATGTTTTTAAAACTAATATACGTGAAGAAATATGTTAACTTAGCTTTTGAATACAGATTCCAGTTAGTTCTAGCCCAGACTAATTGTTCAGTTAACCTTACAAGTCCAACATGTACAATGCAACCACACACACCATCTTTGTTGGTTGAAGCTTTGGTAACAGTTGTGCCCTGGTTTGGCTCCAGAACAGTGGACTCCGTTGAGGTTAAAATACATGACTGTACACAGCCAATCCCCTTAGGCAAGCCCCTAACACGAGATTGCTCAGTTTATGTACCACCAATTACTGTACATGAATGGAAGAATGTGTCTATCTGTTTCCAGAATGAAGCAGGATCTCATACTTCTCCAGATGTGGGACACAGCGACTGCAATACCATAGTGAGGGTAAAATTAGCCAGAATTCCCCTCCCACAGAGAGTTTACTTAGTTTGTGGAGACCGCGCTTATGGCTGTGTACCCTTTGACATTTTTTATGGCACCTGTTATCTAGCCTATCTAATCCCTTTAATCCGTAAAGTACAGGCTAATGAGATTGCAGCGATACTTCCCTCTTTACATCGGAATAGCAGATCAATTACAGAAGGACAACAGATATAGCCTATTTTTGCCTTGGTACGGTATTTATGTTGCTCAGCAGGAAATTGTGGCACTATCCAAAGTAGTAGAACACCATCTAAATGTATCTAACACAGCGATGTTAGCTGAACACAAAGAATTGCAGGAAGTTAGGACAGTAGCACTACAGAATCGTATGGCGCTGGATCTTCTCCTCGCTGCTCAGGGAGGCACATGTAAGGTGATTGGATCTGAGTGTTGTTCTTTCATCTCTGATGCTACACCTGAAGTTATGGATATGGCTCATGATACTGCTAGGGGAATAAAAGAATTGCATGAAACTCATGGGTTTACATTTGGGGATTTAAGTGGAACCATTAGATCCTGGGGAGCAGGGTTGGTTAAATTTGTTGTTACTGTTTCAGTGTTTATCTTGGTTGTGCTAATCCTAGTGATCTGTTTGATAACTGTAGTTAAATTAGCCATACGCAGGGTTGCCAAGACCGCTCTCCAGGCCCCACAGAGGATAGTGGGGTATTCAACTGCAGATGAAATAATATTGATGTACAACAAGGAATTGCGAGATCCATGGATCCCCATCGCGGTTTCTGCCCCATGGGTACCCCCGTTCAGTGATTAATAAATTGATTACAGTTGACTTTCAGAATAAAGAACAGATGTTTTGATTTTTCCTTTTCAGGTTGTTATACAATACATATCTGATTTTTCCTTTTCAGATTTTGAACAAATGTATTTGAATGAAATGTATGTACTACTAAAGTGCCTTACTCTTGAATAAAGCTTAGTAAAGTAAACGTAAAATAATGTTAAAGATTGAGGACATTGAAACTTTACAGATTACAGATTGACCGATTCATCACTGAGAATTTTAGCCTGGATCTCTCATGATTCAGATGTTATACCTCATTTGGATTTCTTATAATCCTAAATTCTAATTGTGTTTTAATAAGTAATTGCCTTGAAGTAAATCTTTGAGATGTAAGCTGATTTTGAATTTGTGTTTGAGGAGTGAGATTAACTGAGTGATAAATGATAAAAGATCTTATTTTTGAAACATATATTTTGCTGTTATATTTGTGTATTACATGTGTGTTTATTATTGTGCTTTTGACAAATGATATCAGACACAGAGGAGAGATGATTTTTTGTTATGATTGACTGCGTTCAATTAAGGTAATTGAAATGTTTCAATTCTGCTTACTTTTTGATGTAATTAATGTGTGTGATCCCAGACTCTGAAGGCGTTTATTGATTTGAGTATTGACTGAAATATTCTTAGACTAGTGTTAATTGGTTATCATAAATTGATAAAAAGGAGGGGCTGTTAGAGAATATTTTAATCCTGTCTGTTCCCATGTATCGAATTGGGAACTTATCTGCGAACTTCTGTTTCTAATTAAAGTGTTGTTCCCTCAATCTGTGAAATACGATCATGCCATTCTCAGGGTCAACTCAGAGGTCAGAAGCCTTGCTCTGTGGAGAAAGGGGGGCATCCTGTCCTGGCTAGTCTTTGTCCAGTTTGTTGCATCTGTTAATAATTAGCAGAGAAAGGGCGCGTAAGTTTGGGATCCGCCCTTGGTCAATATATTGTGTAATTATTCTATGTACCTTCAGAGTGCTACTCGGTGGAAGACTGTTCATGTGTGAAACTGAGTGTGCCCTCTCCGGCCGATACTTCAATAAATCTCCGTGTTTGATGAAAGTTCTCCGTCTCCAGTCTTCAACATTGGCTCTGCATTGAATCCCAGAAGATTATTCTTCACACTTTGGATAAAAGCGTCAGCTAAATGCAATGTAATGTAATGTAATGTAGAAAAAGACAGAGTGGAAAGGGTTGGATTTATTTAACCTCAGTCTGCTAGACTTCCTATAGGTAATGCGTCCCGAGACCTGGACTCCCCCTCTGAGTCAGAAAGGCTACAACCCCGACCCTCCAAGCAGATAAAAGACCTAACCCAACAGGAGACTCCTCCTTCTCCATCGAACAGACAGAGAACCAGAGCTGAACCAACAACAACAACAACAACAACGAGACTGCATCCAGAACTGCAGCCAGAACTATCTCCACCTGAAGCATCCAGAACCAAACTGCATGCTGACATACAGAGAGATACTCTCACACAAGAGCAGAGTGTGGGACATGAGAGCAGAATCCGCCCTCCATAAAAACAGCGAAGTAAAGGAGGAGATTAAATGTAAAGCAGTACAAGAACAGTGGCATGATGTGGGCTGCAGATGTAACTGGGCCAAAGGCTGCCTAAAAGAGTTATAGCTGATGGATTCAAGAGCTGATGGACTGAAGAGAAGGCCGAATCAGAGGAGTTGGCATGGTCGATTAGAAGTGAGGAGGCCGGGGTCACGGCTTGAGAAAACCAGAGGAGGAGAAAACGGCAATGAGTGAGTTTACACATAAACATCAACTTCAAAGTCCTCCTCATTACTCACAAAGCCCTCAACAATCAGCCCCCCCCCTACCTCACAGACCTGCTGCACCACCACACCCCTTCCCGCTGCCTCCGCTCATTAGAAGCCAACCTCCTATCCATCCCCACCCACATCAATCACCGGACCTGGGGCGACAGAGCCTTCTCTGTCGCTGCCCCCTCCCTCTGGAACTCACTCCCCCAACCCATCAGAGACTGCACTGACCTCACCACCTTCAAAAAACTCACAAAAACTCACCTCTTCAATCTGGATTTTAATGTGTGATTGTTTTTGTATTATTTGACTTTAACTATATATTTATTTGTTGTTCCTTTCTTTTCTTTTCACTATATCTGTAAAGCGTCTTTGAGCACCTGTAAAAGCGCTAACAAAATAAATCTATTGTTATTATTATTATAAACACACTTATTCACAAACGCACATAAAAGGGACCACATCTAAAGAACTGGAATTGACTTGATAAATATGTAAAGACAAACATATTTATTAACCATGAATTAATCAATTGGTAAATTAAAAATAGCAGTAAAGAGGAAACTATTAAAGTAAAATGAGAAAATAATCCTAAAACACACTGAGGGATAAAGGGGGAGACATGATGGAAATATTCACTACACTTTAAGCAGTGGGTGTTTTGGAGTACAGAGTAGAACCATATTCTTCATTCATTTCATCATGTTAACAAATTATTCTTTAAGAGATTTTTATTCATGTGTGAATAAAGTAGTGATTTAATTTGTTACAGTTTAAAAGGATAGTTTTAGGAACCACTCTATAAGAGCAGACAAATCTTTATTTGTATGGATAATGTTAAAGGGAGAACTAGTACCAAGCCAAATATAGTATTCCAATCTAAAGTATTTCACCATTATAGCATAGTTATTACCATAGGAGGGCTTTAAGGTGGAAATATGAAATTACTTCTGTTTTTAAATCCTTGATAAAGGATTTTGTAATTGTTACATGTTCAGACACCCAAGGTTCCACACACTGCTAAAGAGTTCAACATTGTTTTTTAAGTAGAGCAGAATTGAAGATAAATGAGTATAATGAGCTATGAAATACATAGCAGAGCTACACAGATCCTAATAATGTTTTGATTCAAGATAATAGTTATGTACACAAGTTTCTGAAAAAGATCTATTAGACCTTTTAATACTAATTAGGTGTAAATAAACTGCAGTAGTAGTACTATAAGGAAGTGAATGTTGTACCAAGTTTCAGGAAATATGGGAAGCAGAAGCCCCAATGAAAAGTTGGAACCATCTTGAAAATCATAGTTGAAATCGTGAATGAATAAGGAATGGCGCTCTGCATATGACATATTTTTGTAGATAAAGGGTACCCGCCTATGCTGAAATATCTTTGAAAAGACTCTGCAGAGCACGACACATGACCTTTGACCCTGACTGACAGTGTGACAAAAGCACTGTCAATGACTGACTCTGGGGTGTAGCTGACCAAACCTGACTTGACAACCAGACGGTGTGAATGTGAATGAATGCCGGCATGTGATCAGTGTAACTGCATGATTCTAAAACAATAACTAAACAAGCATGTTTTTGGACTAACACATTATTTTGGAGCTCCAAGGGAAACAAGAGGTTTCCTAAAAATTTGACAAAAATGGAAAACCGCACATGTGACCCGTTTCTAATCTACTTGATGATATTTTACTCCCACAGGAGTTGGCGGTTTGCAAATTACATTACATTACATTGCATTGCTTACAATAAGTGCGTTCGACCAACAAAATACAAACTTGAAGAAAACAGAATCATATAAGTACATCAGGTTTCATAGAGCAAAAACATTTCAAGTGCTACTCAACTGGCTTTAGATAAGCCAGTCCCTTATTAGTATATAAGTGCTTTGTTAATAGTTCTAATTGGAGTCGAAAGAGATGAGTTTTCAGTCTGCGCCGGAAGGTGTGTAAGCTATCTTTTTTTTTAGAAACCTTTATTTCATGTTATTTGGGCAGTACATGATATACACAAGTTACATTAATAATACACATAAAACACAATGAATAAATATATAAATAACATAAAGAGAGCACGTTTATATTCCAATGACACTCAGCTCGGTCACAGACTCAAAACGCCCCATGGCTGAGTCTGGGATTTATCCAGGGTTTTTCTTCTCCTTAGTTCAGTAAGTATTTGTTTCACGATGGTGCCACTGTTTATGATCGTCTGATTTAGTATCATTTTGCACCTTGTCTTCCAGATCTTCATACATGTGATACAAATTACCAGCTGAAAAAGGTCCCTGTGTTTATTGTCCATCCCCTCGTCCAGAATACAATACATGATTGAGACATATTCTACATTGAAGTCTAACCCGATGCCCCGTAGGAGCGACCACACCTCCTGGGCTCTGTAGCAGTCCATGAGGAGGTGCTGTAAAGTCTCGTCCTCCTCACAGTTAATCATGGGGCATGTTCTAGTTTTCACATAGCAGCTCCATGAAACCACAGCTCTGACCGCAAGTCTGTTGACTGATATCAGCCACCTCACGTCTCTCATGCTCTCCGATAACTGTTTACTTTTTACTAATTTTAAGACTTTGTTACCTTCGTCAGGTGTTAGGTGTTAGGTGTTTGTATGCTATAACACCTCCATATTTGAAATCGTTTATCATTTTAAAAATTACTCTATTCGGTAGTCCGATCCAATCAATCTCTAAATGCTGAACTTCAGTTGTGAAGTCACCATAAACTAACTTGTAATATGGTCCATTTCTAGCTCTGCCTCTTCTTTTCTTCCATCCCATTTCTCCATCCTCAACCCAAGGTGCTTTCCTATCGATTGCAGCCGAGATGTTTTTTACAAAGGTAATTTTTAGTTGAATGCCCAGGTCTATGGCTCCCAGGCCTCCATATTCCCTACTCTTAAATAACTAATTATGTTTAGCAACCTCCCTTGTTGTACCCCAAACCAAATTGACACACTGTTTGTTTAATTGCATAATTATTTGGGCTGGTGGGGGGGAAGATGTTTGCTAGAAAAAGGATCTTGCTGAGTATGAATGATTTTATTATGTTTATTCTTGATTTATAATTTGTATTTTTATTCTCCCAGTGTTTAACTTGTTCTTTGACTTCACTTAGTTTGTCTCCCAATTGAGTTCAGCACAGTTGTCGCTACAAATAGTTATTCCAAGTATTTTTATTTCTTTTTTCACTTGAATGTTAATGTCACATTTGGCATCGTCGGTGCCGATCCAAACACCTTAATTTTTGTTGTGGTTTAATTTAGCTCCTGATGCCAATTCATATAGGTTTAGGTGGTTTGTTAGAACATCTATTTCCTGTTGGTTTTTATTATAACAGTGACATCGTCTGCATAGGCGATGGCAGTTATTTTGGGAGCATGGCCAACTGGTGTTCCTGATATGAACCTGTCATATTATTTAAATTAATGGACTTATGGCTAGCACGTACAGAGCTGCGCTTAGAGGGCACTCCTGCTTAACCCCTCTCTCAACATTGAATGCATTTGTCAACACACCGTTTACATTTACACAGACACAAGATTTAAAATACAGACACTTAATCATGTTTATGAAGGCTTCAGGAAATCCGTAGGCCTTCATCACCGACCATAAGTAATCTCTGGATAAATAGTCGAAGGCTTTTTTTTGATCAAGTCCAATAATAAAAAAAACTTTTTCTTCTTTTGGCTTATTTATGATTTCTCTTAAAATTGATAAGTTGTCCCACATAAGGCGACCTTTTATAGCACATGTTTGCTCCTTATCTATTATTTTATCTAATATATCTGTTAATCTATTCATTATTATTTTTGCTAGTATCTTATAATCAGTATTTATTATAGTTAAATGTCTGTAATTATCTATATCAGTTTCATCATTTTTTTATATAGTAGAGTCAAGACACCTTCATAAAATGAGTCCCCCATACAACCACTGCTGAGACCTTCATTAAACATAGAGGTCAGTAAGTTTAAAACATCATCAGATAATAGTTGATAAAACTCAGTGGGCAGGCCATCGGGACCGGGGCTCTTACTGACATTCAGCTCTTTCACCGCCTGGATCACCTCATCTTTTCTAATCTCACCATGAAGGAAGTCAAATTCTTGGATGTTGTACGGAGGGATTGTTCCCAACAGAGTTTTAACACAGTCCTTTTCAATGTCTATTTTTTTATATGCTTCAGAACATAAATCTCTTATCACTTCTCGTTTCTGTTTTTCATTATACACAATACAACCTTCTTGATTTTTTATACATTTCATGAATTTACTTTGAATTTGCTTTTGGTTGGTTTTAATGGCTTGAGCAAAGTTGCCTCTCTGATCTATTTCAAATGTTGTATGAATCTTGCTTATCTTTCTTACAGTGCAGACGCTTTTCTGCTTGCTCCTGCCTCTGCTTACTTTTTATGCTGATTTTCCTATTCTTATTCTCTGAAAACTTCGAGTAGCGGCTCCTGGACATTAACTTATCACTGGGACAGTTCATCTTCGTAAATAGACGGAGGGTTTCAGCCATATTTCAAAAATGTTACGACGACCTCAGTCTTACAGTAGCGTGGCCTAGCAACAGCTAAAGCCTGGTAGACTACTGCATGCTAGTTGGTAGCAAAATGCCTCCGTTCTCTACAGATGACTTCCACAAACTTATACAGAAGATCGATGTGTAGGAAATGAAAATGCAACGGTTGGAAGTTAACGTGGAAGTGAATGGACTATGTCGTGGGAATGACACCACTTTACCAGTGTTGCAAAATAATGGAGAAGGGTATGCTAACTCACAGCTAGTTAGCAGCTACAAGTATTCCAAGGAACAGGAGGGCTGTGTACCGGGTAATAAATCTACAAGTGGTAGTCCTCCTTGGAACTCTCTGGGTGCAAAGATTAAGAGTAAATCATTTCCATGGGATTTGGGAGGACGGATAACAGGCAGAGCCCAGCGCTCTGCAATCTGTGATGCGACCGGCTGGCCTGCATTGTTATTACCCAGGAAGAGCGCCTCTTCAACCCCTGTTCATACTAGGAAACAGCAGTGGACAGCTGCTAAAGGGAGAATTACAAAAAATCCTCCTAAACCACCAAGTGTGCCAATCCAGAACCGATACGCTCCGCTGACCGAGAACCAGAGATCTCTTTCTGATGACCTGGATAACCTGTCCTCTTCACACAGCAGGGTAAGGACCAATAGCTACTCCAAAAGTAAAAGGCTAGAGGAAAAGCTAACGACTGGGCCTGAAACTCTGATTGTGGGTGACTCTGCTGTAAGGGATGTAAAAGGTCTGTGTAGTAAGAACAACACCAAAGTACTCTGTTTTCCCAAGGATGTGGTATCTGACTTGGCTGAGAAGATCCTGCATATTGGGGCTGAACATCAAACTGTGAAGAATGTGGTACTACACAATGGAACAAATGATGTTGTGAAACAAGAGTCAGAAGTGCTGAAAGAAGACTTTAAATGTTTGTTGGAAACTGTCAGCTCTCTAAATGCAGAGGTGTTCATCAGTGGCCCTCTACCGCCAGTCAGAAGAGGAGTGGAGAGATTCAGCAGATTGTTTGCACTGAACACCTGGCTTTCAACTGTCTGTACTGACCATTCTGTCCATTTTATGGACAATTTTAACTTTTTCTGGGATCGCAGACATCTTTTCAAGGCAAATGGAGTTTGCCTGAACAAGTCAGGAGTGAAATTGTTTATCTCGAACGTATTCAACTGCCTGCGTCATCAATCTGTTCCCTCTGCCAAGGACAAGCGGCAAAAGGAATCAAAACATGAGAAAGACACAACACATCGCGCAGAAAACCCTGAAGAATTATCACTGCACCCGCCTGAGGAATGTTCTGATTATGGGAGACAAATGAGACACATGGAGGAGTCTCCACTGCCCGTCACCCCCCCCCCCCTGTCAACGCCTTTGAGTATACTCTTCATTCATCCCACAGCTCTCTCTACTCTCCGCTCACCCTTTCACCCTCGCCCACCCCCCTGGAGTTCGATGACCACATGAAGGCGAGACGCAGGGTTGGCAGCATGTCCTTTACTCCCGCCCCTCAACGACGCCCACCAAAATCACCGAAGCAGAGATGTGCACCATCTCCCCCGGCTTACAGTGTAGCCCTCACGCTGCCGTCCTATGATGAGAGGAGCAGGGTGGTGGGTCCTCCCTCCCCTTCAAAGCCTGATAGGGATGTGTGTGTACAAAACGCTGCAAACTGATATCGGCTGGGTCCAGGCTCAAGGGCGTTTGGCACTCTCAACTCTTTCCAGGACATGCCGGGCCCTGCCTGCCTGTAGCTTTGCCGATATCTGTGTTGATAGGTAATAGATTAAGAGCGGTGAATCATCTTAGATACAGGAAGCGCTCAAACGTTTGTGTGAGTTTATCTAATTTAGTAGTGATTCCATGTCAGCCACAGCTTGTTACAAAAAACCTGACTGATAGTGTGTTTAACGAACTTAAACTAGTTTTATTAAATGTCAGGTCTTTGGCGGGAAAAACATTTTTAATCAATGATTTTATCACTGAGCACAATCTCGATTTTATGTTTTTAACAGAAACTTGGATTGAACAAAATAACAGTGCAGCTGTTCTTATTGAATCAACCCCTCCCAACTTTAGTTTTATGAGTCAGGAAAGAATGCATAAGAAAGGAGGTGGAGTTGCTATTCTGTTCAATGATTCCCTTCAATGCAGGAAGACATCTTATGGGAACTTTGCTTCTTTTGAATATGTGGCCCTTCAGCTGAAATGCTCCTCTCGAGCTCTGTTCCTAAATATCTATAGACCACCCAAATATTGTGCAAGCTTTTTTGATGATTTTACCGAACTGCTGTCTATAGTGTGTATTGACTTTGACCGTCTAGTCATTGTTGGTGATTTTAACATCCATGTTGACAACCCCCAGGACAGAGGGGCAAAATAACTGTTTTGTGTTCTTGATAGCTATGGACTGACTCAGCATGTTACGGAGCCCACGCACAATAAGGGGCACACTCTGGACTTAATTATCTCAAAGGGTCTGAATATCTCTAAGGTTGTGGTGACTGATGTTGCACTCTCTGACCATTCCTGTGTTTTCTTTGAGAGCTCTATTTCTGTTCACAAAAATGTTGAGAAAGAGGTAACCACAAAGCGATATTTAACTGAAAATACTAGGGAAATGTTTACTCAGAATTTTTCTTCCACACGTGCCCCTGTTAACATCTCAGTAAATTAGCTAGTAGATCGTTTTAATTCAAAAATTTAAAATTGTATAGATGCCATTGCTCCAACCAAGGTAAAGGAAGTGACTGGGAAGAATATATCTCCATGGAGAAAGGCCATGACCGTGAAAACAGAAAAAAGAGAATGTCGAAAAGCTGAACGCAGGTGGCGAAAAACAAATCTCCAGGTTTACTTTGAAATCTATAAAGAGAGACTTGGCCTTTATAATTTGGAATTGAAAAACGCACGACAATCGTTCTTCTCTGACATCATTACCAAAAACAAAAACAATGCACGTGCCTTGTTTGCTACCGTCGACAGACTAACTAAGCCCCCAGTGTCAGTAGCCTCTGAATTTCTATCCACCAGGGCGTGCAATGATTTTGCCTTTTTCACTGACAAAATTCAGAAAATCAGACAAGCAGTCAGTGCCTCTGCATCAGGAACAGCAAATGTGTTGTCTCTGTGTCCACCTAATATCAATTCAAACACCATGACACAATTCCATCAGATTAATGATAAAAACCTAGAGGACATTATTCAACTTCTGAAATCCTCATCCTGCTGCCTTGATATTATTCCAACAGGATTTTTCAAAGATGTTTTGCCTTGCATGGCCTCCGATCTACTTCATATAGTAAACAAATCAATGACTGGATGTGTCAGAACTTTCTCCAATTAAACAAAGATAAAACTGAGGTAATGGTTTTTGGAGCCAAGGCAGAACGTATAAAAGTTAGCGCTGAGCTTCAGTCTGCAATGTTCAAAACAACAGATAAAGCCAGAAATCTAGGTGTAGTCATGGACTCTGACCTGAGTTTCAACAGTCACATTAAAACAGTTACTAAATCAGCCTACTATCACCTGAAGAATATATCTAGGATTAAAAGACTAATGTCACAGCAAGATTTGGAAAAACTTGTCCATGCTTTTATCTTCAGTAGACTGGACTACTGCAATGGTGTCTTCACAGGTCTCACTAAAAAATCTATTAGAAAGCTGCAGCTGATTCAGAACGCCGCTGCTCGAGTCCTCACTAACACTAAGAAAGTGGATCACATCACTCCTGATCTGAAGTCTTTACACTGGCTTCCTGTGTGTCAAAGAATAGATTTCAAAATATTGCTGCTGGTTTATAAAGCACTGAATGGTTTAGGCCCAAAATACATTTCTGACCTCTTGCTAAATTATGAACCATCCAGATCTCTCAGGTCTTCAGGGACTGGTCTGCTTTCTGTCCCCAGAGTCAGAACTAAACATGGTAAAGCAGCATTCAGTTATTATGCTCCAAATATCTGGAACAAACTCCCAGAAACCTGCAGGCCCGCTGCAACTCTGACTACTTTTAAATCCAGACTGAAGACTTTTCTTTTTGTCGCTGCTTTTAATTGAACTATTCATATCTTAGACTGCACTGTAACTTTTATCCATGTATTTTTTCTTTTAATGTTATTTTATTCGCTTTTCTTTTTAATGACTGATTTTAAATGCCATTTTCTTAATGTCTTTCATTTTTTGTAAAGCACTTTGAATTGCCTTGTGTTGAAAGTGCTATGTAAATAAACTTGCCTTGCCTTGCCTTATATAATGATTCCCAGTTTAATTGATCAATTTCAGTTTTTAATTTAGATATATTTTCTTCTACCGTTTTAGTTTTAACTTTAATCTGCTTTAAATGAATATATTGTTTGATTAATGATTCATATTTAATATTTTCTACATTTAAAATTTGAAAAAACGTTTTAACCTCATTTTTAATGTTTCCCATAATTTGATGTCAGAGTTTGTTAAACATCTCAATTGTATTATTTTTTGTATTTCCAGTTTTAGTTCAGTTGAGACACAAGTATTTTTTAGGCAAGCCATCTGCTGTCCTGACTTCAATGGGGAGCTCATTCCACCATTTTGGAGCCAGGATAGCAAACCCACGTGTTTTTGCTGATGGGAACTTGGGTCCCCCTCACAGTGCGGGTACAGCGGGCCGTTTGGCTGATACAGAGCGGAGTGCACGTGCTGGGGTGTACAGTTTAACCATGTCCTGGATGTAGGAAGGGCCAGATTCATTCGCAGCATGGTTCGCAAGTACCATTGTTTTGAAGTGGATTCTAGCAGTTACAGGAAGCAAGTGAAGGGAGCGGAGGAGCGGCGTGGTGTGGGAGAATTTAGGAAGGTTGAAGACCAGACGAGCAGCTGCATTCTGGATGAGCTGCAGAGGTCGGATGGCACATGCAGGTAGACCAGCCAGGAGGGAGTTGCAGTAGTCTAGGCGTGAGATGACGAGAGCCTGGACCAGAACCTGCGTGGCTTTCTGGGTCAGCTGGGGACGTATCCTCCTGATGTTGTAAAGCGTGTATCTGCAGCAGCGGGTTGTAGCAGCGATGTTTGCAGTGAAGGACAGTTTGTTATCTAGGATCACACCCAGATTCCTTGCAGTCTGAGTCGGGGAAACAACAGAGGTGCCGATGTTGATTGTCAGGTCAAGAGTGGGACAATCTTTTCCCGGAAGGAAAAGCAGTTCAGTCTTGTCAAGGTTGAGCTTGAGGTGGTGAGCAGACATCCACTGAGAGATGTCAGCTAGACAAGCAGAGATGCGTGTGACGACCTGGGTTTCTGAGCGGGGAAAGGACAGAATTAATTGGGTGTCGTAAGCGTAGCAGTTGTATGAAAAACCATGCAAATAGTTTTTTGGGATTGGAATAGGAAGATTGGATCTTATCTTGAAAGAAAGTGCTTTTTGCCTGAGAGATCGAAGCAGAGAAAGAGGAGAGGAGAGCCTGATAGGTTAGGAGGTCGTCATGGTGTTTGGATTTCCACCGTTTCCGCTCTGCTGCCCGAAGGATGGTTCTATTAGCACGCAGTGCGTCATTTAGCCAGGGAGCAGGAGGGGACTGACGAGCCTGTCGAGATGTGAGAGGACAGAGAGAGTCCAGAGAGGATGAGAGAGTAGAGAGGAGAGTTTCTGCAGCAGAGTTTGGAGGCAGGAGTTGGAACGAGTCAGAGGAAGGGAGGGCTGAGAGAACCGATGAGGCAAGGGTAGAGGGGGAGAGGGAACGAAGGTTACGGCGGGCAGGTGCAGGATTAGAAGAGATTAGTTCCTTATGTTTGGAAAGGGGTAGAGAGAATGAAATGAAGAAGTGATCGGATGTGTGGAGCGGGTTTACAGAGAGGTTAGAAGTAGAGCAGTTCCTTGAGAATATGAGATCAAGGACATTGCCAGCTTTATGAGTTGGTGGGGATGGAGACAGTGAGAAAGCAAAGGCGGTTAAAAGAGATGTTAGTTCAGATATCTTCCCTGTCTGGAGGTTGAAGTCTCCGAGAAGTACAGCGGGAAGGCCAGTTTCAGGGATGTGTGAGAGGAGATTATCTAATTCCTCCAAGAAGTCCCCCAAGGCGCCTGGTGGACGGTAGAGAACAACAATGGTTAATTGTATAGGATGAGTTACTGTGACGGCATGGAATTCAAAGGTGGAAGGAGTGAAATTAGGTAGCTTGAAGAGGGAAAAGCTCCATTTGGGAGAGAGCAGGAGACCAGTGCCACCTCCTCTGCCAGTGGGTCTGGGTGTATGGGAGAAGGAATATGCCGTGGAGTGAGGTGCTGGGGTGGATGTGTTGGATGGAGTAATACAGGTCTCAGTGAGAGCAAGGAAATCCAGGGACTGCAGGGAAGCGTAGCCAGAGATGAAGTCGGCCTTAGGAACAGCTGACTTGCAGTTCCACATGCCGCCTGAAACTAGATGTTGGATCTCAGTGGAGCATGTGGGATAGACGAGAGCAGGCCGGTTATATCGATTACGAGATACACGGGGCCAGTGATAATTGCGAGAGGACACATGAACAGGAATGGAGAAAATACACATGATTATAGCATGAGGGGCTAAACAACGAAATAAAACACCAGCGATACTTAGCTCAATCAAAGTAGGATTTGCCTCCTCTTTGCCACCCTTGTGACTCCCGCAGGACTCTAATGTCTTTGTCAGTCTTTGACTCCCGCAGGACTCTATTGTCTGACGCTCCAGGAAAGTGCTACCTAAAATGGACACCTGATTGTTGAGTTCTCACAGCTGTGGTGCCACGTCTCTTTAATTAGTTAACTCTCTGCAGCTGGTGGCCCTCAAAAGGAAATCGAGACTGGCTCCCTCCTGAGTTGTTATTGTATCTTTTCAGTGGCCCAATGGTTTTACAATTACATTAAACCCTAAGTTATAAAGTTATGAGTTTAACCCTTAATACAGTTACACCTACTCAATAAAGCTCTTAGTATTCTACAAATGTTTAAATCAAAGTTAACCCTAGCAGTCAGTTAGTTCAGTTTTAAGGTTTCAGTCAAATGACTTGTCCCAAGTTTCTGCCTGACAGATACTGCAGCGGTTTTGAGATTTAAAATCACAATTTCAGTCAGATCAACTACAGAGCATTTATACAGAGTACACACACTGAAACAGAGAAGTCTAAAAACAGAATGTTACTCACACAATTATAGAAGTCACCAGTTGTTATCCTGTCAAAATCGAGTTGCACACTGGCAGGTCAGTGACCAGGATGAGATTTAAATACAGTTTCTGGGGGGAAGTGGCCGCAGATCAGAGCCGATGGGCCTCAATCGAGACTGGCTCCCTCCTGAGTTATTATTGTATCTTTTCAGGGGCCCAATGGTTTTACAATTACATTAAACCCTAAGTTATAAAGTTATGAGTTTAACCCTTAATACAGTTACACCTACTCAATAAAGCTCTTAGTATTCTGCAAATGTTTAAATCAAAGTTAACCCTAGCAGTCAGTTAGTTCAGTTTTAAGGTTTCAGTCAAATTACTTGTCCCAGGTTTCTGCCTGACAGATACTGTAGCAGTTTTGAGATTTAAAATCACAATTTCTGTCAGATCAACTACAGAGCATTTATACAGAGTACACACACTGAAACAGAGAAGTCTAAAAACAGAATGTTACTCACACAATTATAGAAGTCACCAGTTGTTGTCCTGTCAAAATCGAGTTGCACACAAATGTAAAACTCAAACTAATTCTGAAGATTATGTTTCTTTTAGGACTAAAAGATGGAGAGAAACACTTATTTTCACTGAAGTGTTTACTGTGGAAAGATAATAATAATAATGGATGTAAAATTGTAAATAATGTTCGCTATGTCTGTAACCAATATTTATATATTTGTTCTCCCCTCCCCATTACAGGGTTGTGTTACACATGAGTTCATGTGTAAAAAGGGGGGTGTGTGTATAATGTCAAATTCAACATTTAAATGTTTCTTTTAGGGATTGAAAGAAACATGCCGCCCCAACCCAGATGTTCAAACTGAGCATTGAATGAGAATTTTAGAATGAACCTGATCCATATCTGGGGTTAAGATACTGTTTGATTAATGTTGACATGTTTCTAAATATTGATTGAATTATAACAGGTAACGCAAATGCAGAATCAGTGGCCAAGTGGCTACTGTGTGAGATACACTGAACAAAAATATAAATGCAACACTTTTGTTTTTGCTCCCATTTTTCATGAGATGAACTCAAAGATCTAAAACATTTTCTGTATACACAAAATAACCATTTCTCTCAAATATTGTTCACAAATCTGAAAAAATCTGTGATAGTGAGCACTTCTCCTTTACCGAGATAATCCATCCCAACTCACAGGTGTGGCATATCAACATGCTAATTAGACAGCATGATTATTGCACAGGTGTGCCTTAGGCTGGCCACAATAAAAGGCCACTCTGAAACGTGCAGTTTTGCTTTATTGGGGGGGTCTGAAGGGGTCCGAAAACCAGTCAGTTTCTGGTGTGACCACCATTTGCCTCACGCAGTGCAACACATCTCCTTCGCATAGAGTTGATCAGGTTGTTGATTGTGGCCTGTGGAATGTTGGTCCACTCCTCTTCAATGGCTGTGCTAAGTTGCTGGATATTGGCAGGAACTGGAACACGCTGTCGTATACGCCGATCCAGAGCATCCCAAACATGTTCAATGGGTGACATGTCTCCAGGAATTGTGTACAGATCCTTGCAACATGGGGCCGTGCATTATCATGCCGCAACATGAGATGATGGTCGTGGATGAATGGCACAACAATGGGCCTCAGGATCTCGTCAGGGTATCTCTGTGCATTCACAATGCCATCAATAAAATGCACCTGTGTTCGTCATCCATAACATACGCCTGCCCATACCATAACCCCACCACCACCATGGGCCACTCGATTCACAACATTGACATCAGAAAACCGCTCACCCACACGACGCCACACACGCTGTCTGCCATCTGACCTGAACAGTGAAAACCGGGATTCATCCGTGAAGAGAACACCTCTCCAACGTGCCAGACGCCATCGAATGTGAGCATTTGCCCACTCAAGTCAGGTCAAGACTCCGATGAGGACGACGAGCATGCAGATGAGCTTCCCTGAGACGGTTTCTGACAATTTGTGCAGAAATGATTTGGTTATGCAAACCGAATGTGGCAGCAGCTGTCCGAGTGGCTGGTCTCAGACGATCTTGGAGGTGAACATGCTGGATGTGGAGGTCCTGGGCTGGTGTGGTTACACGTGGTCTGCGGTTGTGAGGCCGGTTGGATGTACTGCCAAATTCTCTGAAACGCCTTTGGAGACGGCTTATGGTAGAGAAATGAACATTCAATTCACGGGCAACAGCTCTGGTGGACATTCCAATTGCATGCTCCCTCAAAACTTGCGACATCTGTGGCATTGTGCTGTGTGATAAAACTGAACATTTTAGAGTGGCCTTTTATTGTGGCCAGCCTAAGGCACACCTGTGCAATAATCATGCTGTCTAATCAGCATCTTGATATGCCACACCTGTGAGGTGGGATGGATTATCTCGGCAAAGGAGAAGTGCTCACTATCACAGATTTTTTCAGATTTGTGAACAATATTTGAGAGAAATGGTTATTTTGTGTTTATAGAAAATGTTTTAGATCTTTGAGTTCATCTCATGAAAAATGGGAGCAAAAACAAAAGTGTTGCATTTATATTTTTGTTCAGTGTATAATTCCAGAATGGAATACCAAAGAAGTTGACCTGTGATAATGAAACAATTTGGTAATATTTTAACAGATATTAAAGTAACTGAGGTTTGAAATGTAGAAAGAACATATTACAGTTAAGTTAAAGGTGGGGTAGGTAAGTTTCAGAAACCGGCTCGAGTGCACTACAATTTGAAAGTACACAGCCGAAAAGAATCCGCCCCTTCCTTCAGACTTCCTTACAGAGCACCTCCTCCAACACACATGAACGCGCACATGACGTCAGCAGAGTGGTGAAAGTGGCCGCCTGTTGCTGGCGAGTCATTGAAGTACTGCTGCAATGCACGCCCAATGATGGCACGCCCAATGAGGGCACGAGATACATTTGTGCGTGCACGAGATGGAAGGCTGACAGACAGGGCGGCAATCCAATTTACAGTACTACGACTTCCACAGATGACATTTTTTTATGGATTTTTTGTCAAAGCACTTCAGATATTCATTGCTATCGGGATGTTAAGAGCATTCCATGGAATATAACAAAAAGTGTATCTCGAGCCGGTTTCTGAAACTTACCTACCCCACCTTTAAGCTAAAACATAGTAATGTAATGAGACAGAATTTAATTTAGACATCATCTTGTAACTAGCCTGGTAAAGAATTAGAAGTAAAAGCCATAGATGTTATTGTTTAGGTCATTATGGGGATATAAATGAACATGAGGGCAATTTAAATTCATAATAGAAAGACATTTGACGACAGTATGTTGGAATTCTGTATTTATTTGTCAGCTTGATAATAGACAGGTAGAAGCAGTATTGCCAGGTGCAATTGATGGGATTTCTGCACACGATCCAAGCAGAGAATGACGTACCTTACAGGACAGATATACTCAGGAAATCATTCACTCTGACAGTATCATGACTTTAGTTGTTTTTGAATCCATAACATTAGTGTGTGTCTTTACCACAAACAGGAATAGTTCATTGTTATGTTTAGATTTTAAAAAAGAAAGATGTCAAGGATTTTATCGAGGAATAACACAGATGCTCATCAGACATTTCCGAGCTATTGAAATATGTATTTAGTTCACCATGAAGATGTTTTATTTTGTTTGTAACATATGCCAAGTAGTAAGATTCAGATATCAGCAGGTTCTGAATTAGTATTCCTCAGTCCCACAACTAACAAGAATGTGGATGGGGAGAACTATATCTGCTATAACCAGCAGAGATTCATAAATTACACCAGAGACACAGTAAAAATATGACTGTGGTTAATATTGTCTGCTTATCTGTATTATTGTGTTGCATTGTTGGAGAAGCCTGTGACCTAAGATTTTCAACGACATAATTACTCTGTGTTAGCTATGTTAGTTTGACAATAAAGAACCTTGAACCATTTCCGGTTAGCATTAGCATTAGCATGCATGCGAATGCTACGTTTTGAAACCGTGAATTGAAGGTGAAATGACATGTGATGTTGTACCCTAAACACTGGGTTTAACACTCATGTATTGACGCTGAAATAACGTTTATTAGGGAATGTTTAAATAACCACAGACATCAGAATGATGTAATTTAGCAGCAGAAAACGGCAGTGATTGCATTGGACCCGCCCCCGTCGACGCCGGCCAATAGAAGAAGACTACAGTTGATAACCTGTGAGCAACAGGAAGGATCGGTCTCTTTCCTGACCTCGGCTGACCCAACGCACACGCGACAGGCAACCAGCTGAATGGGGAGAGCGCCTCTGTATATCACCGCATAATTTGTGTAATTAAATGCTGTTAACTTTTATAAGCTTCCCTTGTGTTGCAGAAGGAGGGGGGTTTTTAGAACCCACCTTGTCTCTGTGTGTCTTTTGGCGAAAGGAGCAGAATCATAACAACGAGGGAAATCATAAAAACACACCAAGATGCCAGGTTAAACAATAATCTGTTTTAATTAAACAAGGTAATAATAGAATGCAATACAATATATTTAAAGGAAGTACTTCCTGCTCTTGTTCTCGTGCCGTTGAGATCCTTCGGTCGTTCACAGCCAGAGAAGAGAGATCGAACTTAATGCAACACTAACTTATATAGTCCAGAACAAGAGAAGAGGGGTGACTTGAATTTTCCTTCACCCCAGGTCATCCCATTGGGAGATTTAAAACAAGATATCTTCCCTTAGCAAATCAGCTCGTGCCAGCAGAGGTGATAAATTTGTTTCTGAGCTGACAATAAAACCTCTGGTGTCCGTTATCTCATCCTTCCTGCACAGGCCTTCTTCCCCCACCTTTCTACACATTCCAGAGGCTTTTTAATTATGTTTAACTTCTACCCTCTTTGCTTATTCAAAGATAATCTTTACATTTCTCCTATTTCCAGCTTTTGTTTACACACTGCTATTACTAATACAAAGTAATTAAACACACATATATAAAGTAATTAAACACACATATACTATTCAAGATAAGTAGACTTCTCTGCCACATGACATACTGGAGATCTTAAGCAGAAGAACTGTCATCCACACAGCCTGCTTAACTTCCCCTCCCCCAGAGCAATAAAACCTATTTAGCACCCAGGCACCCAGGCACCCAGGCACCCAGGAATGTTTGAAGCAAGTTTAGTCCTCACATTTATGAAAGGATAAAACAGAGAAATCAATACAAAAACACAAACACAGGTATTGTTTGAACAGTATTCACTTAACTGCTGCTATTGATAATTACCAGAGAAACTCCAGGGCCTCTTTCAATATCTGGAAATTGCAACAAGACTTTCTGCCATTTCTACTGTAACACTCTTCCCAAATATCAGATGATATAATCATTACTTGACTCTTTTCAGTTAATCCTGCTCTCAGGGTTCAAGAATTCCTACAGAACCTATACAAGTTAGGGATGTGCATCTCCATCACTGAGGCCGATGCGATGCGCATCTCGATACGTTGCCACGATGCCATACATTAACGATACATTTTAAGCACCAGGCGATGCGATACGATACGATTCACCCCTGTTGCGATACAGTTCGATACGATTTGATTCAACATTATGCGATTCGGGGCGATACGATTCAACACGATGCAAAAAGAATGATACTTCAATATGGTACGACAGAGGACTTTTGTTTTATTCCTTATATGCAGCAAATCATAAATTAACAAAAAAGTGCTTTCCATATTTGGTTCTCTCTACTGCGCATCCCATCATGCTGTTTCTTTTTTACCTTTTTTATCTTAAAAAAACTCTCCTTAAACAATTTAAGGATGCTGTTACAGCCGCTGTTACACCTTGTGCTGTTAACTCTGTCTTGTGTGTATATGTGAATGAGGTTCGCAGCCCGTGAAGCTGTTCAGGAATCATTAGGATTCAGTCCCGCGGAGCTGGTTTTCGGCCATACACCCCGCGGTCCACTTAAAATCCTACACGACGAGTTTCTTTCGGCTGATATTCCTCCAGATAAAAATGTATTGGATTACGTTAGTCAGTTTCGTGAGCATTTGCATCGAGCAAATTCACTCGCTAGAGAGGCGCTCTCCGCTTCACAAGCTGTCATGAAGCATAAATATAACCGTGCCGCTGTCCCTAGGCACTTTGAAATAGGTGACAAGGTCCTCGCACTCTTGCCTATCCCCGATGCTGCGCTCTCCGCTAAATTTCTCGGCCTGTATGTAACTCGGAGATGGTAAAGACATTGCCAGCTACGTTAGGTCATCTGCAGGAAGGGCAGCAGCATGACATAACGCAGTTGGTGGATCATTTCCCGAGTCTTTTCCATGATGTTCCGACACAAACTAATGTGATAACGCATGACATCGATGTAAAAGGTGCGCGGCCGATTAAACAACATCCGTACCGTGCCAATCCAACCTAGCGCGCGCTTATGAAACAGGAGGCTGAATACCTTATATCTAACGGCTTAGCTACACAGAGCTCTAGTCCATGGTGCTCTCCGTGTCTGGTAGAAGCTAAATCTGATGGATCTCCGTGCTTTATCACGGACTACCTTCAAGTGAATGCTGTTACGGTGACAGATTGCTACCCATTGCCGAGAATGGAGGATTGCATCGACAACTTAGGTTCTGCTAAATACGTCAGTAAATTGGATCTGCTTAAAGGTTACTGGCAGGTACCTTTAACGGACCGTGCCTCACAAATCTCCGCTTTCGCTACACCTGACTGTTTTCTGCAGTACACAGTCATGGCTTTCGGTATGTGTAACGCTCCGGCTACTTTCCAGAGATTGGTGAATACGGTTCTATCAGGAATAAGTAATTGTAATGCATATTTGGATGATCTAATTGTGTACACGCCCACCTGGGAGATGCACATGAAGATCCTGGGGCGGGTATTCACCCGGCTCGCACAGGCATCGCTTGTAAAGACACTCTTGAGTCATGCTCCGGTGCTCGCTGCTCCCGATCTTACTAAGCCCTTTAAACTCGAGGTGGATGGCCGGTGCTGTTTTACTGCAGGAGGATGCGGATGGAGTTGATCATCCTGTGTGTTATTTCTCCCGCAAGTTCAACAAACACCAGGTCCGCTACTCTACCATTGAAAAGGAGACCCTTGCTTTGTTGTTAGCTCTTCGGCACTTTGAGGTTTATGTCGGGTCCAGTTATTTGCCGGTCGCAGTGTTTACCGATCATAACCCCATTGTCTTTTTGTCCCGCATGTACAATCACAATCAGCATCTCATGCGGTGGGCTCTGATCGTCCAGGACTACAACCTGCAAATCCGACATAAGAAAGGGTCAGAGAACATGTTTGCAGATGCCCTGTCCAGACTGTAGTGATGTGTTCGTCGTGTATTGTGTTTTGGTTCACAAAAACCCTGTGGGGTTTGTGTCTTAAGGGGGGGGGGGGGGTGTTACAGCCGCTGTTACACCTTGTGCTGTTAACTCTGTCTTGTGTGTATATGTGAATGAGGTGTGCAGTCCATCAGCTGTTATTGGCCGTCCCGTCCTCGCAACATCCGCGGTGATTGGACGGACGTCATCCCATCCCCGCCCGCTTCTGCCACGTCATCCGGGGGAGGAGTACAAAGGCCGGGCATGGACTTCATTCTGGAGGCTGTGTATTATGGGACAGACGCCTCAAGCCTCTCGCTGTACCACCGCAACACTGTATGATTCGTTAGACTGCCTAGCAGTGTGTTTAGTAGGACTCTGTATTAGCTACCCTGAGTAGCAGTGTATTGTATTAGCGTGGTGTTTAGCATTCTTGTGTATATTGCTTCGATCCAGGTGACTAGCACCTGTAGACCAGCATTTGTGTGTGTCGTACTTAGATCCAGGTGATTAGCACCTGTAGACCAGTACTGTGTTTTCCCACAGCCCGGTTTGGCTTATTGTTTTGTTTCCACTTTTAGAAGTGAGATTTTCTTTCCTTTTGTATAGTACTGGGCAACTCTCTTTTGGAGACCCGTTGTGTGTAGATAGTAACCGTTTGACCTGTTGTTGGGCCAAGCGGTGTTGTGCATATCATTTTACTTACTTGCATCTACAAATAAACCGCTGGTAACACATACCAATTATACTCTGGTCGTGTCGTTTCCCTTTTGTCCCCCTAGCCAATTGGGAACGTAACAGATGCATTGCCCATGATTAACAATGTGCAAATAACAGCTACCATAGTGCAATGCCCATACAGCTGCCAGCATGATGTGCTTAACACTCATCCATAGGCTAACTCACCAGTGAGCAGAAAGCAGTGGTTTCTATAGGAACAATAACAAATACAAATAACCTTTCACAAACAGGTATTTCATAACTGCTTACAGTAAGGAAGACATTTAAACTATTATTGGCAGTCACAGGCTGTTGTAAACTAAACACCACTCTCTCTGACAGAACACCTCACTGAGTGATTGATTGTCTAACTTTCAGGTTTCTCTTTTCAGCCGCAGAAAATAGTGCCATATTCTGCCATGCCTGTAGAAATGTTGGGTCAAAAATAATGCATACAATAGCACAGATGCCTTCACCACGAATGGCTACAAAAAGATCTCATATCCCAAGCTTATCAACAAGCTAATGTTGCAGCTAAAATGTTCTCCAGGTCACAAAGTCAACCTCACATGATGATGTGATACCAGTTTTCAAGCACAGAAAATATTCTCTTCCCAGAGTATATGATGGGACCAAGGTGATGATTTAGTACATGGTTTTAATAATACTTTTGCTTTTCAAAGTTTGCCATTTTAAACCATCAGCTGGTTCAAATAATATTTGCCTTGATTTACAAGATGTTCTCATTTGTTTTATCAGTACAGCTTTGAAGCTTTTGTGCTTTTCTTTGCCACAGTCCACTTTGGACTATATGAGATTGCACTTTTAACTCACTTGAAATGTTCTCACTTGCTTGGTTTCAAAACATAACAAATGCCATAATCTGTTCATTGGGGACCATCAATGCTATTTTTCATTGCTGTTGCCGGCCACTATTGCTCATGTAAACCTACTACTGCTGCCCCCTGTAATCTCAGAGGCACCCTGAGTCATTTTGTTCTGGAACTGGGCCTGTACATGGCCATATACTAAACAAACTACAGAGCCCATTCCGTGTCCTGTTATTGTTTACTTCCTCTCTGCCTTCTTCTGGTGATTTATCTGACGTCCAGCGCTCCGTCTTTCAACCTCTTTTCCTTTCTCTTTCTTGATCCTCCTTAGCAACCTTCATTATAGTCCTTGACAGTGGTCTGTACTACTGTATTAACAACGTGTCACATGTTAAGAATTTACAATCCGAATCGAGTATTCAACTAAGACGTGTAATAAAAGTTGTTAGTAGCCTTAAGGGCCTACACAGTTGTTATGCTATACCACATTGCCCTTCACTGGATGTATAATGAGCTGCACTAAACTACATTTTAGCATTTAAAATACCTAGCCATTCTTTTGCGGTTATTTTGGTGAAAGTAACTCATTACATTTCAGAGACAGTAATATTGTAATGTAACTTATTACTTTCAAAAGACAGTAATATGTAATATATTATATTTTGGAAGTAACTTGCCCAACACTGGTCGCTAAGTTCCTCGTACTACTTGTGTACTTTAAAGCGGCACCGCATCGGTTACAATTTGCGAGCGATGTTTCAAGTTGACCGTCTTTCTTGAAAAATCCGAAGTGTTGCCAAACATTTGATTTGTAGGTATTTTTCGGTCCGCTGTGTTTCTCTTTCTCCTCGACTTGTTGATAACTGAGACTTGTGGCCTCCATAGTGCGAATCAAAGATCGTCTCTGCTGAGTGCTGACAGGATGAGAGGATATTATATGAATGAATCGTTTTTTTACCGATGCAAAGACACTACAATCGATGCATCGCGAGTTCAACCCAAACTGTAGCCGATGTGCACTCTTTCAACCGGTGCACTCGCATCTTGAACGTTTATGCCGGTGCACCGATGCAAATCGCTGAATTTTAACATCCCTAATACAAGTGAATGTTTCAGGCCTATCAATTAACAACAGGAGGGGTCACAGACATAAGACCAGCTGTTAAATAAAGCTCCTCTGACCTTAGCTGTCATGTGGGTATATATATTAATGCTGCCCATTATGGGCACAAGCAATTTTCATCCATTTATTAATTATATGTTTTAAATTTGAGTATTCCTATCCCCGAACCTCCAGGGATGTACACAGTTTAATACTGGCAACCTCTAATTGTGGGAAATACGAAAACGTCTTTTAAAACTACAATTCCCAGTAGAGACGTGCCATAGAACATTTTGCGAAACACACAATAGCCAGCATGTGTAGTTCTGGGGGGGGGGAGGCGGGGAGGGCTGGGCTGGACCCATCCGAGTCCAGTTTTGGAAAGTCTGCCGTGGTTCCATTCCATTTAAAAGAGCTGTTTGACGCTCGGCGTAACCTTGTCGCACTGCCACTCCAACATCCAATCACAGAGCTTGAGGACTATTCATGGGGTTTATAAAGGAAAGCGGATGTTGTAGTCCCAAACGATAGCTGAGGATTCTGTCTTTGGAAACTCTGTCGTGTCTAAACTCCAAAAGAACTATTTGTTTCTCCGAATCGAAGGTTAAAAACACAAAAGCATTGTACACAATTTAAACCAATCAATATTGTGTAATTAACAAGGATAAACTGTTGTTTTTTAGTGGATGAGTAATGCAGATATCACTGTGTAATCATTTGACAGTGAGGGGAATACTTCCGGTTTTGTTATGAAAACTTCGAGACCGGAAATACTGTTTTCACCCCGTGAGGGTTGACGCTAACTTTACATGGAAGCTGCCGCATATACACGTTCTCCTGGCGAGACCTCGAATCATCTTCGTAATATCTATCAAACTATAGATCCTACACATCCACTGGACGTAGATTATAAAAGTACAATATACACTTCTCGCTGTTATTATTATTTGTGAATAAGAGAACCTCCGGAGCATTTGCAATCAACGGGAGCGTGTTGTTTCTTACACGACTACACTTTAAAACGTGACTGGGAGGAAAGGACGTCCCATTGCTCTTAAAAACATATTATCTCACTTCCTCTCTCCTCACATGTTCCCATGCATTTTGTTGTGCAACAGTGTAATGCAAATGACAATAATGATCCTCAAACAAACAAACAAATGAAATAGTATACTTTAATAATAACTCATTAACATATCATTAAAACATCCAACCAAGTTATTGTGTTTTTGTGTATTCTCGGTACTCACGGTAAGTGGTAGGACAAGGCCAACAACATTAAATAATACGATAAATATAACCGAAAATGCATGAACAATGTAAGTAGGAGCTTTGACACTAACAGACAGTACTGTAACAATTTTTTGACCGAAAATGTTCCCACCAGCCTATAGTCCTGCAGCTGTATGACAGTTTGCAGATACTCTGTGAACACAGATTATGTATTCCCTGTCTAATGTAATGATTCAAGTCAATTTCAAGTTTATAAAAAAATATAATTGAAAATAATCATATCAGACTAAAACAAATAATGTATCTTGAGAAAATGAAATATTTTTTTATTTAAAGTGTCTCAATACAGCTGACTGGACAGATCGGTTTCCAGACACCAGAATGTTATGTCCATGTATACTGTATCTATATATACAGTTTCGACTCAAGACCATAATAGTAACCTGTGTGTGTATGAGCACATGTTCAACAATTGTTAACATGCAATAAGAGCTACAGCCACTGTTTCATGTGTCTCAATGCAGAAATGTGAGCAGAGCAGTGAGCCAGGTTCCCAGCCGGCAGCCCTTCACCCAGAGCAGCAGCTCGTACACACTGAGCCCGCACAGCTGCACACACTCGGCCAGCGTGACCTGCACCCGCCTGCTCCTGGACCGGGCCTTACTCCTCCTGTGCCTGTCAGCGGGGTCAAGAGTAAGGAACTGTGTAGTTTAGCAGGATAATCTACACATATTAACACCACTTTTACGATTTTTTAAAGTAAATTGCTGACGTTAGGCTATAAAGGAACTACAGCACAGTCACATGACTTCACGTCACCACAGCTAAGCTAAAAGCGGCTAATGATCAGCGTCTTGACCTTTAATATTCGCATTTAGTAAATTGTTAGCTGTTCTTATGAGTCATAGAAGCCTCAGACCAGTGGGGTATTTACTGACGTATTTTATGTCCTAGAACAAAACTCTTCAGCTTGGGTTAACCACAGACCTTATTTCAGGATAACAATCAACAACACATTTTTTTTTACTTTGAGCCAGGGGAAGTGGTAAAAGCTGACTAATTTCCAAGTTTTATTCCTGTTCCACGTCACTAGAGAGGAGAGAACAACTCTGCTGACCTGGCCATAGCACGTATGCAGCAGCGGGACATGTTAATGAAGGACGAGGACGAGGCTCTGGTCTGTAAGGTGGTCTCGATGCCCCTGAGCAGATCGTTGGTCTTCAGCAGCAGCAGCATCTGCCGGGGAACTCTGTTCAGCAGCTCGCTAATCTGAGGGAGGTACTGAGCCGCATTGGTCTGGATCTCTACATCCTGCCAGGGAAGACACATAGGAAGACAAGTTGTGTCTTTACTGGATCCACACATGTAGTGACAAGAATGAGAAAAAAAGATCACATACACTCCCACATTTAACGGATCTGCACTTGCTCCCAGTAAAATGTTGAACTCTTATTCTTTCCTAGAAAGCCCTTCATGTCAGACTCTATCCTATCATAACGAGCTCATAGTTCCATACTGTCCCAATAGGGCATAACATTCCAAGAACAGAATCCCAGTTTGTGTTTAGGAGTCAGACTCCCTCTCCACATCTAAAAGCAGGCTTAAGACTTTCCTTTTGAATAAAGCTTGTGGCATTGTGCCCTTGAGCAAGGAATTGGATTCAAAGGCTTTTCCCTACATTGTGTGGATACAAATCTAAAATTAGCGAAGAGTCTGATGACTGAGACAAAAAAGAGATGCACCGGGGACAGGTGGTGTTGATATCATGAGGAAAAAAGATTTTCCAAAATGTACTGAGGTTTGACCCTAGCAGAAATGACAACACACTATCAATCACAGCATAGAGGAAGGAAATGATGAAAGAGGGAATATTTTTGCCTCAATTATCACTATTTGTCTCTTTGATGTTGAAGATGTGTGTTTGAGTGTCAGTGTCCAGCTCTACTTCAAAGGCCTCTCCCTGCTGCACATCAACGGGCCTAAATCACACTATTAGTCATGGAACAAAGTGGAAAGCAAGCTTACAAACAGTTAGTTATTTCGAAAACTCAGACACAAAGTAAACCAGGAGTGGGAGGAGAAATACCTTTTTATAGCGTTCACCACTCTGAACGGAAGCACAAACAATATTTAGGTTTATATTTCCCAATAGGTACTGTAAAACGAACGTTTTTTTAAAACATCATCAACCCATGTGTCTGGACTGTCAGAGCAATTTTAAGCCACCATTAGCACCGTCTACAACAACAACATTAAACATCTTAAGAACGCTTTGGGTACACAGTGTGCAAACTCGACCAGATAGGATTAACTGCTGTTTCCAGAAACCTGTGTAAGTTCTATTTTGTTTTTAGACTTCTCTGTTTCAGTCTACTCTGTATAAATATTTTGTAGTTCATCTTGCTAAAATTGTGTTCTGGAATCTCAGAACAGCTAAAATACCTGTTTTTCAGGCAGAAATCTGGATAACTTATTTTACAGAAATCTTAAAACTGTACCATCTGCTTCTTAGGGTTGACTTTGATTTAAACAATTGTACAAATACTGAATGCTTTACTAAGGGTAATTGTATTAGGGTTAACTTTATAACCTCTGTAGCCAGGGTTTATTCTGAAATGTGTCTGTAAAAGTGCATGACAAAAGGCCTGGAGGCTCAACTGATTGTGTGAAGTGACACAGTTTCTACTGGTGCCCATCAGCTGCAGAGAGTTAACTAATTAAAGGGGCGTGGCCCCACAGCTGTGACAACTCAGCAATCAGGACTTGTGTCCATTTTAGGCAGCATTTTCCTGGAGCGTCAGACAATAGAGTCCTGCGGGAGTCACGAGGGAGGCTCATCCTACTTGGACTGAGCTAAGTATCGCTGGTGTTTTTATCCCCTCATGCTAAAACATGTGTATATTCTCTATTGATGACAAAATGAAGCTTTGAATGAAACATCGAACCACTTGGACAATTGTGTCGGAAATAGGTTAATTTCTCGAAGCTTCAGTTACAGCGACCTCTCCTGGCGAAGTGCAAGGCTGCAGTGGGTTTAACGTATCTTTGCCTTGAAAAATATTCGATGCACACACACACTAAGACTGAATATCATGTTCTATTTGCAATTAAAGATTGATAATTTAGTGTATTGGGTTATTGAGAAGAGACGAGAGAGTGCTTGACATTTTTTTGGGCTCAGAGGGCCTTTTATCAGTTATTAAAGTATTAAAGTTGAAAAGCAATGATTAAAAGTTCATCCATTCCAGGCTTTGAACCAGCTGCGCGGAGGTCATCGCCGCATTCGGGCCGCCGGCTCTATCCACTGGGCTATTTATTCCTTAAACTACTGAACTGTTTTTATATTACTCAATTTATTTGTTACTCAACTTCTCCACATTTCGAAGTGTTTCCCAGAACGACCTATCTTTCTTCCTGGCTTGCTCTATAATGATCCAATTCAAATGCAATACCAACAACAACTCAACAGCAACAACGCAAACTACGACAACAACCCACACATTGCGCATTGTTTAGAGTGGTTATAAAGTGTTGAAGCGCTCAAATTCGAAACTGTTTCAACCTGTCACCTGTCAGAATCGAGACGAGGCAGTGCATTGAATCACCTGATTGGACGGCGAACCAGTGAGTTGATTCATTCAGGAAATGAAGCAGTTGCTGCTTCGGACGTCACATGTCACGTGATTTGAAGCAGTTGCTGCTTCTGACGTCATATGTCACGTGATTTGAAGCCAGCTTCGAATCACTGCTTCTATGGAATAGGAAGTCCAGGGGTTGAAGCTCCGTTTGAAGCTTCAGCGTCAAACTGCCATCACTAATATTCTCCATTCCTGTTCATGTGTCCTCTCGCAATTATTACTGGCCCCTTGCATCTCCTAATCGATATAACCGCCCTGCTCTCATCTATCACACATGCTCCACGTGGCACTGGTCTCTTGCTCTCTCCCAAATGGAGCGTTTCCATCTTCAAGCTACCTAACTTCACTCCTTCCACCTTTGAATTACATGCCATCACAGTAACCCATCCTGTACAATTAACCATTGTTGTTCTCTACCGTCCACCAGGCGCCTTGGGGGACTTCTTGGAGGAATTAGATAATCTCCTCTCACACATCCCTGAAACTGGCCCTCCCGCTGTATCTGAACTAACATCTCTTTTAACCGCCTTTGCTTTCTCACTGTCTCCGTCCCCACCAACTCATAAAGCTGGCAATGTCCTTGGTCTCATATTCTCAAGGAACTACGTCTAACCTCTCTGTAAACCCACTCCACACATCCGATCGTTTCTTCATTTCATTCTCTCTACCCCTTTCCAAACATAACAAACTAGTCTCTTCTCATTCTGCACCTGTCTGCCGCAACCTGCGTTCCCTCTCCCCCTCTACCCTTGCCTCATCGGTGCTCTCAGCCCTCCCTTCCTCTGACTCGTTCCAACTCCTGCCTCCAAACTCTGCTGCAGAAACTCTCCTCTCTACTCTCTCATCCTCTCTGAACTCTCTCTGTCCTCTCACATCTCAGCAGGCTCGTCAGTCCCCTCCTGCTCCCTGGCTAAATGACGCACTGCGTGCTAATAGAACCATCCTTCGGGCAGCAGAGCAGAAACGGTGGAAATCCAAACACCGTGACGACCTCCTAACCTATCAGGCTCTCCTCTCCTCTTTCTCTGCTTCGATCTCTCAGGCAAAAAGCACTTTCTTTCAAGATTAGATCCAATCTTCCTATTCCAATCCCAAAACACTATTTTACATCTTCTCCACCAACTCTCCTGTTATCTCCATCAGAACAACCTTCTGGATCCGCACCAGTCTGGTTTCAAGGCAGGTCACTCCACAGAAACTGCTCTCCTTGCTGTCTCTGATGAACTGCACACGGCTAAAGCAGCCTCCCTCTCCTCTGTCATCATCCTTCTGGACCTGTCTGCTGCATTCGACACAGTGAATCATCAGATCCTCCTTCGCACTCTCCAAGAACTTGGAGTTTCAGGCTCTGCACTTTCCCTCCTCACCTCATACCTCAAAGACCGCACCTACAGGGTCACTTGGAGAGGGTCCGTGTCCGACCCTTGTCAACTACCTACAGGGGTCCCTCAGGGCTCTGTTCTTGGTCCCCTCCTCTTCTCTCTGTACACAAACTCGCTCGGATCGGTAATTAGCCAGCATGGTTTTTCATACCATTGCTACGCTGACGACACCCAATTAATTCTGTCTTTACCCCGCTCAGAGACCCAGGTCGTCGCACGCATCTCTGCTTGTCTAGCTGACATCTCTCAGTGGATGTCTGCTCACCACCTCAAGCTCAACTGAACTGCTTTTTCTTCTGGGACAAGATTGTCCCACTCTTGACCTAACAATCAACATCGGCCCCTCTGTTGTTTCCCCGACTCAAACTGCAAGGAATGGGTGTGACCCTAGATAACAAACTGTCCTTCACTGCAAACATCGCTGCTACAACCCGCTGCTACAGATACACACTTTACAACATCAGGAGGATACGTCCCCACCTGACCCAGAAAACAACGCAGGTTCTGGCCCAGGCTCTCGTCATCTCACGCCTAGACTATTGCAACTCCCTCCTGGCTGGTCAACCTGCATGTGCCATCCGACCTCTGCAGCTCATCCAGAATGCAGCGGCTCGTCTGGTCTTCAACCTTCCAACATTTTCCCACACCACGCCGCTCCCTTCACTGGCTTCCAGTAACTGCTAGAATCCACTTCAAGACAATGGTACTAGCGTTCCATGCTGTGAATGGAGCTGGCCCTTCCTACATCCAGGACATGGTTAAACTGTACACCCCAGCACGTGCACTCCGCTCTGCATCAGCCAAACGGCTCGCTGCACCCTCCACACACATGGATTAACATTGATTTAATACATTAATGTAGCCTTTGTTTCTGCTAAAAGAGGTGTCGACCAACCTAACAAATCGCTAAATAAAAAGATAAAACACTGGCATGTAATTTACGTTAGAATAAATAGAATGGTTTGAATAAGCCACAGTGCCTTAATATACCAGTGAAAGAGGCTGTTTGGATGATAATAAAAAAAAGTTTTTTCCAATCCAATCAGAAATGTAAGAAAACCATGGATTTTTGGATATTCAAAGAGCCCGATTACAATGGCCAGACAGGCAAACAATTACATTAAATAATTGGAAATCGACGATCGGGCTTGATATATGGTTAAATATAGCAATAGGCGATCGATGTCCATAGATGAGAGTAAAATCGACGTCACTTTACAGCCCCACCCACTTTTGGGGAAACCAACGCTGTCATTTGAATGGCGATCAAGCCTGAAGCCACATTGACAGAGCTCTTTTTTCACTGTCCATTTTTCTTAGAAGAAGTACAGAAAAACGTAACTCTGGATTTGTTTTAATGTTTGAGGTGCAATAAATGACACAGCAGCTTTTTGGCATGTTACAAACTATTAATTTCTGCCTCGCTCATGAGAGTAACAGCTGGCGAAATTACAGCCTCGCCTACTGATTTTAATTTAACTATATATCGAGCCCGATTCTCGATTTCAAATGTGTGCTCTAAAATGATATTTATAAATGACTATTATCATTATTATAAGCAAGACAATAAATGGCAAAGATATGTAGAAAATAAACGTATTTAAGATACGTTCATAACAAACGTAACGTGGGAGAAAATACGTTTCTAGTTAAACGTAATTGAGAATGCAGTTTAGTTTTGTGGGAACGTAATTTTTAGGAGACAGGTTTGGGACTTTTCTAGCTGGCCTGTTAGTAAATCGCCTCCGCATCCGCCTCTCTCCTGGGCAGGCTCATGGCTATGTCCATTCGGGTTAACCAGTTAAGGTGAGAGTTTTTTTTCTATGACAACATTTCTCAAATATTCTGTAGCCCTGTATATACCAGTTTTGAAACTGTGAGTGTGTGTATGACAGCAGCATTGTCAGAGCTGTCGGTTCAGATAACCAGAGAGTTGACAGGGACACAGAGACAGACAGCTAGTCAACATCCTGACACAGATAAACTGTTTCTGCGGTCTCTCCCATGGTCACAGGAAATACATGTTAAAAAACAACAAGGAAGCTCAGGAAACCCGAGTCAGTGCAAGTCCTGAAACAGAGAAAGCCACAGGTGAGGAAACTGTCCATCACAGCTATCAATTAATTTCCATGTGGAAGACATCAAAGGCTGCTATAAGCCTTGTAAGATTATTCTGAAGGAATGATTTCTAAAATGACCCCAGAGATAAAGATCCTTTCTGAATGGCATTTTAATCTGCTATTCATGTAGGCCAGCCTCTAACAGCAGCTTGATCTGTTGGACTTTGTGGTACTTCCATTACAGTTTTGTCCATGGTAGTCAAAATGTATATGCACGTTCATTCTCACAACGCGTCAGACACAAGAAAATATACATTCATTTACATCAGAATCACAAAGTTTTTATTTTGTATAATGGGACACAGGGTTCGGTCCGGATTGATTTGTAGTTCGGTCCGGAGTTTGAGAAGCCCTGCTCTGGGGGGTCCGGGGGCATGCACCCCGGGAAGATTTTTTTTCTTTAAATTGAAGTTGAATGCATCAATCTGTTGCACTTTGAGGGCAACATTAAGAGATTTATGGATACAGCTCTCAACACTCATATGAAACAGAACTGTATATATTTAAATAATCAAAAAACCATTAGAATATTCTCACAACCGATAACAAATCATTGATAAACTCCTCTCTCCTATCTTTATCATACCTAGTCTGCATTCTTTCTTTTTATTTATGCATATTTGACTAATCACTCCCCTTTCAAACTGTGTTTTTTATTTGTGTACTGACCTATAGTAGGAAGGAAGGATTTCTTAATTTATTTTATATTAGATGGAAATATTTGTTTACATAGATGACCGAACCGTTTGAGACCCACTGAGATAACTTAGACTAAAGTTTACAATCTAATCACTCAGAGTACTTTACCTCCCTGAGCTGAAGGTTATCTCTCTCAGTCCGACAGGAGAGGACTCTCCGGCCGTTTCTCAATCTTGAGGATACTGGCTTCCAAGCCAATATTTCAAGGATGCTACGCCATCAAGTGGGGCAGCAGGACCGTTCCAATGTCCAGCATCCTTGGAATTCCACCGAGGCCGCGTCCTTGGTTTGGGGGAAATTTCGAGGCTGCACATGGGTAGACTTTGCATCCTTAAAATCCCCACAATGCTTTTGCTGAACCGACACAGCACACATTTAAATGTAAGTATGTAGTGGCGTAGAACATGTGTTGGTAAATATGTTACTTTGTTACATTTGTTATCACCAAAAATGTGTTATAAGCAAGTTCATAATTAGATAGACGTCGTGAGGTATTTATTTTCGGTACAGTTTATGTTGAAACCGTTAGAGAGTGGCACACTTGTTAGCCTGTTCCATTCTTCTTCGTTTTCCGAAGCCGTGGCATGGAAGCTTACTTGCTTCGTTTCTGAAGGAAGTGACTTGGAAGTACGCGACTACCAAGCCAGCATCCTCGAGATTGAGAAACGGTCTCCATCTCCTTATTGTTGAAACAGCTTCTAATCTCCGTTAGCTCCGAGCTAGCACCAGATGCTAACAACAACCCCCGTAACTCTGTCAGTCAGTCAGTCAGTCAAATGCTAACAACCCCGTAACTCTATATGTCTCTTTCTATCTCGTGCCACACACACACACACAGACGCTCCTCCGTGACGATGACCGCTTGTGTAAAAAAATTATAATAAACACATTTAAAAAGTGGGGGGGGGCACAAATGGGATTTTGAAAAGTGGGGGGGAGATATCCCCCCTGTCCCCATTGGAAATTACGCCCATGATGGTGGTTGACGCTGGGTGCTGATGCTGTAATGGCTCAATATAAATATAAAGTAGTAGACACTACTTCCTGCACAAGCATTGAACATTGCTTTTAAACATAATTAGCAGATGAAAGACAGTTGCACACACATTTGTAGAAGATTGAGTTGTAGGGTGAGTTCTCCAACCCATATTATCCAATAATTGCCAACCCCATTGTCCTACTTCCCATATCTCAAATTCTTTTTTATTAACTAAAAAGACGTTTGTCGGTTTCTGCCTGTATCCTAGAAAGACCCCCCCGCCCCCCCCCCCAGTCCAAATAATAAGGGGCGGGGTGTTCAGAAGTGATCTGCCGAATCCTGCTTGGGGAATATCATTAGCAGCAATTATAGGAGGTTGGTAAGCAGGCTCACAGCTGTCAGCAGGACAGAGGAGGCGACGGTGCTCTCATTTGCATCTGAAAGCTTCAATAAGGACATATTGTATTGTGATTGTTGCAATAATAGGCCGTGCAAAAGGCAAAGGGAATGCGATTAGAAAGGGGGGGAGCTCTTCTCCCAAGTGCAATAGAGATTCTGCAGGATGATTTCATACAGCAGCTAGCAGATATTAAAACGTGATGGATATAGGCAGAGAAAGAATTCAATAAAATACGGGATATCGCACGTGCCATTTTTAAACTCATGCGACTTTACTCGGTATGGATGGAGGGACAGGTCTGTATCGTCTCCTCCTGACTCGCCGCTTTCCCCCTTCTCCTTCTTCTCAGCTGGCGGGGGACATTGGGGCTTCCGCAGGTTAGCATCGCCATGCTACAAGACAACCCAGTCTCATGGCATTTCGTGTTCACCAATACAATTTTTAATCTATTGATTCGTGTTCACCAACATGATTTTCCCCTTTTTTTCGTGTTGCACAGCACGATTTTAAAAGCAATGTATTTCTACTGGTAATATGTTTCGTGCCTGCAGCACGTCTTTTTCTTCGGTCGGGTCGTGGAAGACCGGAACCTGTGTGGTTCATAAAAACATGTTCTTACTCAATATCAAGCCACAATTATTGCTTTTATTTTAAATTGTATAATTTCGGACTTTTGTTGCCATCTGTGAGGAAAAGAAATGGGGCTCAGAGCCTCAGGATACTGAAATCTGTATTTTTAAATATTTTTTTCCTTCTAATTTGTTATTCTTTTCAAAATAACACACTGTTATTTACTCACCAATAACACACAATTATCCTTGCTTTTATTATTATTGGTTTAATTCCATAATCTTGGGCTTTTTTGGCGTCCGTCAGGAACTGAATTTCAAAATAAAAATAACCGGAAACAGACGTAGGCCTATAAGGGACATTTCGAGCATCATTGCGATTGTCAACATTTCTGAGTTTAGGATGGCCGAAGACACTACACTACCCATAATCCCCAGCTATCGTTTAGGACTATAGTCCCCGTGATTAATCTTCAAACTCTGGGATTGGATGTTGGAGTGGCAGTGCGCCAAGGTTACGCCGAGCGTCAAACAGCTGTTTGAAATGGAACGAAACCACGCCAGACTATCCAAAACTGGAATCGAACGCCCCCCAGAACTACACATGCTGGCTATTGTGTTTCGCAAAATGTTCTATGGGACGTCTCTACTGAGCGTTTTCGTTTTTCCCACAATTAGAAGTTGCCAGTATTAAACACATTGGTGTTATCAAATGTAAAACAAATTAATAAATGGGTGAAAATCGCTTGTGTCCATAATGCGCAGCATTAATATATACCCACATGACAGCTCATTGTTACTTTGTAATTCGACTCCACTACAATTCAGAGGTTAACCTGGTATTTTTACTCCACTACACTTATTTGAGTTACTTTGCAGATTCTGATTAATTATGTGAAATATAAACAACCCTTAAATCAGACTTTAGTTACAACTGAGTAAAATTCAGGTAAGGTGATTGTCAAGTGCCAACAATCAGGAGAGATATTTGATAGTTGGTGCTTGAGAAGACTAAACATTTATCTGCAATTGACATGAATGGAAACAAGTAATAAAGTATATTCATTACTCTTTATTCTCTACTAATAGTTGGTTAGTGGTAGTATCTCCACCATTAAACTCTCATTCTGCACATTTCTTATTCTATCTACATACATAAGAGTATAATTCATATGTATAATATCAGTTAAAATAAGTGCTTCAACATAGTTAACATTGCAGGAAAGCAATATATTAGACGTTAAGTACTTTGTCAGGCTTAATATAATATTAGAATAAAGGTTAATTCGTTTTTCTGTTTTGCACCTCCTCCTATTAATATCTTTGTACATCCTGCACTAAACTGTTTTATTGTAGAGATCACTTATAGTATCTTCTTGATTTTTTATATTCTATATTTCTATCACAGACCTTTCTACTTTCCCCTTATGAAAGTATGTACTCTTAATATTTTTTTAATCAAATATATAACACATAAAAACAATAATTCAATAACGTGCTTTAACCACTAGGCGGTGCACACAAGGTACACACAGCCATAATAACTTTTTTATTATATTATTAGTGTAGGACACTGATGTATGTACAACATCTGAAGGTGTAGTTTTATTCATGCTTTCACATAATTTTACAGGATATTGCTATACTATTTCAGACTCGGTATTTACATTCTTACATTCAAAGAAAATCAGTAATATCTTTAAAAACTACAAGTCCTTTTATATCAGCTGTGCACCGTTATGGTGTAAATATAACCTATCTATGAATTAGATCAAATGTAAAAGTCAGCCGAATTAGTGTTGATACGGCAAGGAGACGTATTGTGTGAAGAGAAATTGAAGATGTTGTTTAATTGTTGATATATTTATGATCCACGTCAAGTATTCAGTTTCGGCTGCATTTCTTCAGTTTTTCCAAAGGTCTTCTCATCAGGGCTCTATAAATAAAGAACTACGGCAGATCTGTAATATGTAATGCAGCCGAACCGTGTATTACAATGCCGTTATGTGATGACTTTCAAAGAGAAAAGCAAGAGCACTCGGAATGAAGTATTATTTTATTCTTTTAAAATGTTTTCTGGATTTCATATAATATAAACACCAAATCCCAGCATGCATTGCGGCTAAAACATCCAATCCGCAAGCTTAAACCATAGCTGAGGATCTTGGGTAATCGCTCGAAATGCCTACAGTCTGTTTCCGGTTATTCTTATTTTGAAATTCAGTTCCTGACGGACGCCAAAAAAGCCCGAGATTATGGAATTAAACCAATAAATAAAAGCAAGGATAATTGTGTGTTATTGGTGAGTAAATAACAGTGTGTTATTCTGAAAAGAATAACAAACTAGAAGGAAAAAAAGATTTAAAAAATATAGATTTCAGTATTCTGAGGCTCTGAGCCCCATTTATTTTCCTCACAGACGGCAACAAAAGTCAGAAATTATACGATTTAAAATAAAAGCAATAACTGTGGCTTGATATTGAGTAAGAACATGTTTTTATGAACCACACAGCTTCCGGTCTTCCACGACCCGACCGGAGAAAAAGACGTGGTGCAGGCACGAAACACATTACCAGTAGAAATACATTGCTTTTAAAATCGTGCTGTGCAACACGAAAAAAAGGGGGAAATCGTGTTGGTGAACACGAATCAATAGATTAAAAATCGTGT
Source organism: Harpagifer antarcticus (assembly GCA_902827135.1). Classification (NCBI taxonomy): domain Eukaryota; kingdom Metazoa; phylum Chordata; class Actinopteri; order Perciformes; family Harpagiferidae; genus Harpagifer; species Harpagifer antarcticus. The sequence goes on along the minus strand of CADEHL010001154.1, from coordinate 210,341 downwards.
TGGTGAACACGAAATGCCATGAGACTGGGTTGTACAAGAGGCTAACAGCTGATCTCTGGTGTAAACATGCACTTCGTTCACTGCACGTTAGATCCCCGGACACAGAAGTGTGCAAAAAAGTGTAAGAACCAATGCAAGCGGTGTGGTTTTTGCCGTCCATGGTTCACTTATAATTGAATCAGGGTATTTACGAAAGAAAGTGGAAAGTAGGATTAATAAATATATTTAAAAAATAGAAACTACTCAGCAGTGAGTAGGAGAGCTGTAACAAGGCAGCCACTTGAGAGGCGCTGGAAGTAGATCAGAAAACATACGTCAAAATGTGCTCAATTTGTCAAACACAGCCTGGGTAATGTTTTTACTAATTACTTGTTTTTAATATTGAGTAGAGAAGCGTTCATTAAAAGGATAAATATACCGGCATGGAAGACGGCAAAAAGCCACAGCTCTAAAAGCACTCACCGTTAGCTTAGTGAATAGGATCAAATTAACACTAATGGAATGCATAATCAGTTGCTAAAAGCTGAACTTTAACAATTATGTTAAGAGAGTGAATAGAGAGAAAAAAGGAAGGAAGGATATCTTAAAAAGGATAATAAAGAGAAAGTAGATGCAGAGCCTTCATCATTGAAGACGGAGGGAGAGGAGCAGGTCTTTCACACATTCTTACACTGGGATAAAACTATTATGGTTATGAATGCATAAAAATACTCACAAGACTAACATTGTCCCATGAATATTGACTTTGCAATAAAGAGATTCATATAAATACAACCTGTCCCCAAAAAGGACTCAGCTTCTTTTCAAGACTGGTGTAATTGAGTTGACCTCTGAAAGCCACCTTCTAAACACAGACCCCAGACCTGGTATACAATGGGTGCTAATAAGGGTTATTTATATTTTTGACTTAAATTAAGTTCACAAATCATTTCACAGCCTGTCTGTCACCTTTTGTGTGCATGGACAAACATTAGCATCCATCAATCTTAATGTGTAGGCTAAGAAAGTTTTGCAGCTGTCAATACAAAGCCAAGAAAAATAAAATAGAACAATTTAAAACAGAATGAGGCCGGTATAAAATACAAAAATAAAAATGTACAGTGCAGCATAAGTAATTAAGTTATTTGATTTATTAAAAAGCAACTGCAAAAAGAAAAGTCTTCAGCCTGGATTTAAAAATAGTAAGAGCTGCAGATGTTTCTTTTTGGCAGAGCTGTACCAGAAGACCTGCGAGTTCTGGATGGTTCATAATCAGAAGATCAAACATTTATTTTGGCCCTAAACAATTGTAATAAATAATTTGTTTTATAACCGTAGTATTACATTCTAATGATTGCTACTTCAACCTGTCAAGCCCTGAGCCTGTTTTTCAGGTCTCAGGCTCGAAAATGACATTCCCAGAACAAATGACTATATCTTCCCTTCTAAAAGGGGTAAATTGCACTATCGAGAGGTACACGTCAGGGGTGCCCTCTACCTCCAATACTATTTGTACTGGCAATTAAGCCCCTGGCTATCGCGGTCAGAACTCATTCTCATATCACAGGAATAACAGTTGGGGGCATTGAAATCGCCTGGCCCTTTACACTGATGTTATCGTTTTATTTATAGAAAATGTGTCTGTGTCATTGCCAGCGCTCAATAAACCGATAAAGGATGTTGGTACATTCTCAGGGTATAAGGTGAATAGTTGGAAATCTAACATTCTTCTACTTAAAGAATCTGAAAGACTTAATCCACCTCTTCAAACAGATTTCCAAAATTCCCTGGAAGGCTTTAAATATTTAGGAATGCAGATTACACCTGAAATAGAAGACCTTGTTCCAACAAACTATGACCCCATAATAGCTTCTGTGACGGATACAAAAAACCCTTTTGTCAGGAACACAGTTGATGTATGGTTCAAAGTACAAATCCACTTAGGTTTAAAGTCACAGATATCCTCTTTTACTCCAGTATGGGGTAACAGAAGATTTATACCAGGAACATATGACTCAGGGTTTAAGATTTGGGCCAACAGAGGCATCAATAAGATCAGTGATCTATACGATGACAACAAACTGATGACCTTTGAGATGCTAAGAAATAAACATCATATTCCCTCAACACATTTCTTTAAACTGTTAAGCCCCAGAGACCCCGGTACCAGGGCCCTCCCGCAACATCTTGCAGGAAACAGTGTCTGAGGGCATGTTAACATTTAAAGGGGATATATCATGCTATATTTGAACAATATATTGTAGGGCCATACCTATATAAAGTATATAAATATAGTTTTTATACTTTATATAGTATAACAACTATATTCGCGTTGGGCTCCTGATCAGCCTGTCGGTGTTCTTTTCCCCATAATGACCGCGTCGCTGCACATTATCCCTTACATATGATTATATAGAGTCATTATTCATTTGTTTTAAAGCAGGAGGCGCAAACGCTTGCCTCTGGGAGGGAGAAAAAGAGCCACAGGCACAGCGGACAATAAACAGAAGGGCAACCATGCGCGGGAAGTCTTCTTGGCTGCTTTTGTGGCAGACTGCAGCGCCACTTACAGGCCTAGCATATGTACTACAGCGTCTCCAGTGCTTTCGAGCAGCAATGGCAGGCCGTGGCACAACCTCTCATTCCCCTGATAGGTGGAGAATTGACCACTAAGCGGAGCACCCCTTTTGTGACGTAAAAAATAATTCAAATCTGGATCAGTCTGTATCAAATCCGTTACAGCCCCTTTTTTTTTTTTGGGTATAGAGGAAAAGAGAGAGGGTTGTATTTTCTGACACTTGGTGAGTTCCCTGACACACCGGGGACACATATATAAATGTTTTCAAAAAAAACAACACAATGCTAATGCTGAGCCTCTGAATTAGCAACGAGCAAAAAATGCTTACATATTACTGCACCGAAACTCACTCATAAAACCTTATTTATCCTTTCTGCACATCCAACACATCGATTCACATCGTGAGATGACACAGAATCGATGGGTACATATATTATCACTATATGATAAGAACTCGCGACTTTATAAACAAAAACAGACATCAAAACATGTGGCGCTAGGTAGCTAAAAACGCTAACATTCAATGATTCTCTCTTCTAAACCATCAACGTGTATATTAGACCCAATTCCAACTAAGCTGTTGAAGGAAGTTTTTCCATTAATTAGCACTTCTTTATTAAATATTATGAATATGTCTTTATTATCAGGCTATGTTCCACAATCATTCAAAGTAGCAGTGATAAAACCGCTTCTTAAAAAGCACAACCTCGATCCAGAGGTTTTAGCTGCATTTTGATGCAAATATTCCAGATCAATGTGTTAAATGTGATAATGATAAGGGAACACTGTTCCACTGCTTATGGGACTGCCCAAATATTAAATCATTTTGGAAAGATGTTCTGGGCACATTATCAAAAATAATTTCCGCCACATTACTAACTCCCAGACTTAATATCACTAAGAAAAGACTTGTAGTTTTTTCTCTTCTCCAAGCTAAACACACAATAGCTGTCTTTTGGAAAAACCCAGAAAACCCCTCGATCAATCACTGGTTAAAAATCTCTCTCATTGTTTAGCCTTAGAAAAATTGACATTTGCGATAAAGGGAAAGCCTGAAGTGCTCCATCAAGTATGGGGGGAATTCTTGGAGTTTCTAGAAATACATGTACCTCCTAATTGACCTTGTCTTCTATAATGGTTGGATGTAACTTTTAATGTTTAAATTACAATATTTACCACATGTGCACTTACATGTATGTATGTATGTATGTATATATATATATATCAGTGGTTGCTTTTTCGTTGTCTGGACAGGATCGTAACATTTCCGTCATAATCCATTATTATCCGTCATTTTATTTTTCATGTTTTAATGATGAGATGAGACCTATTTAATATTTATGTTTGGGTACTGAGCAGCAAATGTTCATTCATTCATGTTTTAATGATTCATACAGAACTTTTAAGGGCATGGAGAAACAAAAAGATGAACAGAGACACCGACCGTGTGGTCACTTTTCATGTCAAAACGAACATGAATGATTTATTTTTTCCTGCACTGACAGCACAGCAGAGGGGGCAGAGGCCGCTAAAAACACCGCGACCATTGTGCCTAGACAATAGCTACTTAATATACACACTCGCCACCAACTGGACAGGAATGTGAATGACTAAATAATAGTTACAGACTACAGTAGAGTACAGTAGATCGCCCTCAGTCTACCTGGCCACTAAGGATGTAATATAATGTGGGCCGCTGGTGGACATTTTGGCGCTGTTCCGAGTTGTGTTCTAATCTGTCAAAATTACGGACTGCTTTCAGATTTTTACGTCATTTTTTGAAAAAATCCGTCATTGACGGAAAATATTCGGTTAACGAAAAAATGAACGCCACTAATTACTTTAACGCGATTAACGCATGTGTATTTTTTGTCCTCGGTCGCCCCGTAGTTTCAGAGCGCATCGAGTTTAAAATACCATCTACAAGCTGATGCTGACAGCCCCGCTCCTGCCGCCCGCATGTGGCAGACCACACTTCCACTCTCACCGGCAGCAGGCACCGACTGGCCATCGGGAGGACCGGGAGGTGTATGTGCGGCGCGAGCGAGAACGCGCACACCTTACGTGTATTGTTGTTGTTGTTAGCATCTGGTGCTAGCTAGCTGCGCTAACGGATATAAGGAGCTGTTTCAATGAAAACAGAGGAGTGGCATTTCGCCGACAACTGCATCGAGCACTTGACTTTATGCAGGAAGCCAGACAGTGGGACATAGTACGAAAAGTCAGCACACTCAGCACGGATAGTGCGCGCAACATGATTGCAGCGTCCAGGCAGCTCCCGTTCGAGCACATGCCTTGAGTTGCACATAGCTCCAACGATCCAGTGTACACACACACACACACACACACACACACACACACACACACACACACACACACACACACACATTGTATGAGAGAGGTTCCAGGTTGAATTGAGGCAGATATTTGTAATGTTCAGAGGTTGTTGTGTTTAATATTAATGAGAATATTTGTCATTGTTCAAATGAAACAAACATTTGCATAAAGCATATTTGTCCACTCATATGATGATAAGAGTATTAAAAACTTGAAAATATTCCTCTAAGGAACATTTAGAACAGATAAAAAATGTGCGATTGATTTGCGATTAATCGCGATTAACTATGGACAATCATGCGATTAATCGCGATTAAATATTTGAATCGACTGACAGCCCTAATATATATATATATATATATATATATATGTATATACACATTATATATATATATATATATATATATTTATATGTGTATATGTTTATATATTTCTCTTTTTTTTTTCTTTCTTTCTTGTATTTTCTTGGATTATGTTTTTGATTTTTCTTTGTGGGGATATAGACTTGTGCAATGTCTTATGCTGAAAAAACGAATTACCAATACAAATATTTGTCCAAAAAAAGGGGTCAATTAATCATCTTTTTTCTCAAAGCAATGATAAACCTGTGAGTTGGATGTAGAAGTGTCAGAATCAATATAGATTTTTTTTTTTTTTTTAAAGTAAATTCAGATTGAACATAGTAAAAAAATTTTAAAATATTGTGTCCGTCCAAAAAGAAATACATTACTTATAGTGAAAACCACCCTTGAATGATGGGATAGTAGACTAAAAGCTTTAGGAATCCAAACTATAACATATAATAAGCACTCTGTATCAAGATTGATGCAAAACAAGTGAAATTTGACCTTTTTAGAGAGATTTAGAAAAAAACAAAAACACTTCTGGGGACATTTGGGTGCATTTGCCATATCTCTGGCCCCCCTCGTTCGATTTTGATGATTGACATCTCTTTTTAACCGTTAGAGCCAATAGAATCGAGGGGACGTACGTGATGCATAGCCAGAATGCCCCAGAACCGGAAGCTGCGATACACTCTGGTAGCTATTATTAGCAGCTAAAATGAAAAATAAAAATGGAATGATGGATTATCATTTCAAAGTGACACAGACACATTGTATTAACCTATGGATTAACCAGCGTTTTTATCATTTTAATGCCATTGAACACGACTTTTGATCAGAACAACAGCTAAGGTAAGACGATGTCCCGCGAATGCTCCATAAAGCTCTGTGTTGTGATGTCTATGTGTGCTTCCCATGTCGCGAGTTCTGATCGCTCAGTGATGATACTTATACCCCTAGAATCTGTGGAATCTCAGCTTGCTAATCGATATCTTGTTTGTGCAGATGCGATAAGTAATAAGGGTAAGCGTGTTAGCATTTTTTCGCTCAGGGCTCATTTAGACGCTTCTTGTGAGACTGTTTTGTTTCGGTAAAAACGGTTCGTATCGTCAGTTAGCTGAGTTTCTTCCCGTTAAATAGGTATGACACAATTTATTTTAGCAGCGTGCCAACGCTCGACAATTATCAACGGGGGGGGGGGGGGGGGGAGCCTCGCTGCGGGGAAGCAGTGTATGGACCTGTCAGCGCAACTTACATGATGCCGAATTTAACAAACACATTTAAATAATTGGTTTAAACGGCATAATAATAAGGACGATCGTCCGTTCTGTGATTCTCCAGAGCACACATGTTATGATATTAGGGTCATGCAGAGTGAGATGAGATCGCTGTCCCTTTTAAGAGAGAGAGAGAGAGGGGTGTGGCTTGTGCATGTGTGTTTGTGGATGGTAGAGCGACAGTGAGAGATTGCGGCATTTGTACAGCTCCTTATGGGTACTGCAATTAGTGAAGTGCTTTCCTCTCTGTGGTGAAACGATCAGCACCACGGAGGAAAGCGGCAGAAAGTCACCTGGAGTTAAAGAGAGCGGGTCTGCGCTGCGTTCATGGCTTCCTTCTGCAGGTAACGGGGAGACGCGCTCTGGCGGCGGTCTCGTTCATGATCCGAAAATACAATTTAAATATTTTGCACACTTATTCCACTTATTCCTAGTGTGCCACTGGTTACGGTGCCGCGTGCCAATGCTGGCACGCGTGACAGGGGTGCTCTATAAGGTCTGACAGTATACTGTACGTGGGGCTGAGCTATTGTTACATTTTGAAACATGTTCAGGCACATTCCACAACAAAAAAGTGTATACTTCTTTGTGTCAGTGTCATGTCAGCTCTACCTTATGATTTACAAAAATATTTTACCGAAAAAGACACACAAAGCTATTTATGTATTGGTCCCTGCTTAATTCTGCTTTGTATGGCCTGTCATGTGTGAGTGGGTAGACACTATAGCAGACTATAGTGTTGCACTTTTGCCAGCTTCAAACTGTTGCATAAGAGAGGTATAAATAATCCTCTTGAGCACAGATGGCGCTGTGGAACCCCTGTGGGTAATGGGACCAACTAACACACACAAACCAGCTTCATGTATGTGGATCCTAGAAACAATCATACCTTGAGGAAAATTTAGAATAACTGACAACTTTTTTAATTTGAATGTAGGTATTTTGGCGCCCTTGGCTTTGAAAGAAGTGTGACAAATATTTGGTAAAATATCCTGTAAAAACAACATGGCCAAAGGTCTGTGGATATCCTCCCACATGGGCATTAACGTGCTGTGATACAGCTCATCCAGAATGCAGCGGCTCGTCTGGTCTTCAACCTTCCTAAATGTTCCCACACCACTCCGCTCCTTTGCTCCCTTCACTGGCTTCCGGTAACTGCTAGAATCCACTTCAATACACTGGTACTTGCATACCATGCTGCGAATGGATCTGGCCCTTCCTACATCCAGGACATGGTTAAACCATACACCCCAGCACGTGCACTCCGCTCTGCATCAGCCAAACGACTCGCTGCACCCTCGCTGCGAGGGGGACCCAAGTTCCCATCAGCAAAAACACGTGGGTTTGCTATCCTGGCTCCAAAATGGTGGAATGAGCTCCCCATTGAAATCAGGACAGCAGATAGCCTGCACATCTTCCAGACTGAAAACTCATCTCTTTCGACTCCACTTCGAGCGATAGAACTATTAACAAAGCACTTATATACTAATAAAGGACTGGCTTATCTAAAGCCAGTTGAGTAGCACTTGAAATGTTTTAGCTCTATGAAACCTGATGTACTTATATGATTCTGTTTTCTTCAAGTTTGTATCTTGTTGGTCGAACGCACTTATTGTAAGTCGCATTGGATAAAAGCGTCAGCTAAATGCAATGTAATGTAATGTGATACAGACTTAAATTCAGCCATAAAAGCATATGTGAGGTCCAGCTGATGTCGGATGATAAGGTTCGCTCACATCGTCGGCTTTCCAGTTCAACCCGCCGCCATAGAGCAGACGCACATGAGACCAAGGCTGAGACCTGGTTCCAGTCCGACCTTTTCTGCGTGTGTTCCTTTCTCTCCCTCTTCCTTGTCCATCTCCTGCCCTATTAAATTAAAGGCTCTAAGAAAACCATTAAAAAAATCATTGAAAACAGGAACGTAAAGAACTTCCACCACTGAGAGGAAAACCAACATTCACAATTGAAAACTGTCAGCACTGGCTGCCAGTTCTCTACTGCACTACTGCTATTTGTTTTTGTACCTTGGAACTGTTCTCTATTTTATTAACGTGTGTTTTGTTATTTATTATGTTTGTCAACTAATTGTATTTGCCTTTTACTTGCACTGTCCCTATGCTGTTCCTATGGTGACATTTCTTAAATTTGACTTCATATATCATTTTTGACTTAATCCACTCTGCTGTGTAGTGTTGAGTCTGAACAGCTACAGAGACCAGTCTGATATTTGCAAGTGAAACAGCAATCTACCAGTACAGGTCTCCTATCATGCTATTTTTAGGCATATATTATAGGTCTCAGATATATAAATGAAAATATATAAAAAACATGTCTATGAAGTGTTTTGCTCAAAATACCAAACAGGACTGGGCGGTGGTGGCGAAGTACATAGGGACTTGGCTTGGCAACTGGAAGGTCACCAGTTCAAGTCCAGGCAAGACCAAGTGCTACCGAGGTGTCCCTGAGCAAGGCACCGGTCCCTATACTGCTCCCCGGGCGCCATTCATAATGGCAGCCCACTGCTCCTAACACTAGGATGGGTCAAATGTAGGGAAACCATTTTGTTACATTGTACCTGTACTATGTAATGACAATAAAAGTGCAAAAAAAACAAACTCTATTCCAGCCCTGTTACTAAAGTGCTGATTCTGGGTATAAAGCTTTTTAAAAAATGAAACGCCATATCATGTTCAAAACCACATCAAAGATTATTTCTGAAACAGTATGGAGCTCAAATGCTTTTTTTCTTGCGGGTTTACCACAAGCTGAGTACCTTTTTATATCTGGCTTTTTTACACATACTCTCTCTAGTACAGGTTAGCTCTGAGTGTTAGTGATGCTTGCTAATGTAAACACAGGCCATGTCAGACACAAAACATGTCAGGCATTGTTTCTGATACAGCAACGTTTCTGATAGGGCCGTGGGCTCAAGGCCAGCCCACATTTTAGTAATGTCATCATGACGCAGCAAATCTGGATCAGCTCCGTTGTACTCCCGTTTTTAGCGATGTGGGTAAGGAGAAAAAGAGAGAGGGTTTTGTTTTCTGACACTTTGTGAGTCTCCTTACACACCGGGGACACATATTTATATATTCGTCCAACTTGTGCCAACAGATTAAACTGATAGTGGTTTGGCTAATTGCCGTTGTCTAAACACAGTGTGGACAATAATACCGTGTCTGTATGTTGTTCAACATCCCACACTTTACATAGTGGGCTCAACATTTATATTTCTAGGCTATAGACATGTTTTATGGACTGTAACCTGTGCACTTTGTTAAATAAAGGCAATCATCTGAATAAATACTCTGAACATGCACTATCCGTCTGTTGGAGCTCATACAGTAGGCCTACCTCAGAGTGTGTGACAGGCACAGAGCTGATGCCGGCGTTCACAGCGGTCCAGGATCGAGCAGTGAGCACGCAGGCGAACAGCGCGAACAGATCTCCAGCCCCCAGTCTGCGGCTGTAACGCTCCACCCCCGACATGTCCCCTCTAATCAGAGCTTGCCACAACCGACAGTAGTCCAACCTGAAGTCTGGCTCCAGGACCTGGGGGTGTGGGGGGGGGGGTAAAAGTACCAGACAATTACATTATTCTGTAGAATGGTCCATTTCAGAATAATATATATGATATGTTTTATAATGATTGATCATGAAAGTGTTCTCAAAGCTGGTAAAGGTGCAGCTAGTTTGAATGGCTTTGTATACTGCAGGGTAGCTTGTGGATTTACTCCAGGTGGAACTAAAGTCTGATTCAACACTTGATTATATTTCACATCATTCATCCACATCTGTAAAGTAAATGAAGGTATTAAATACATGTAGTGGAGTCAAAGTACACCATTTACCTCTGAACTGTAGTGGAGTAGAAGAACCACATAGCTGTTTCTAGGTATGTTGACAAATAATCATTATCTAAGTACAAATCATCATAAGTTCTGCAAGTTGTGGGTGTGTTCTGTATGTCTTTATATTCATTTTATATTTACATTTACTCAAGGAGTGAAACAATATTCTACTCCAAAATGACAACTGTAATCAGAAGTCATAAGGAGTTAATTGGTACCATTATGGTTCCAGAAAAATATGTGTGTGTATTAGTTTGTTTGCTTGTGTGCGTGCATGCGTTTGTGTGTGCCAATTTTGAAGGACTACCTTAATTCTTTATGAATACAGGAACAAGCAGTTAACAAACTGAGTGTAACACAAGTGTTTGTAAGAGCAGTGTGAGTGTGTGTGTGTGTTTGACTGTATCACTAAAGCTGTGGTGCACACATCGCAACACAACATCCTGCACTCTGCTAAGCAGAACATCAAATTAGTTGTTTATCAAAAAGCTTTTATGGTGTTGTAGCTCTAATAGAAGTGTGTCTGCATGTGATAGTGTGTGCGGAAGCCATGATTTATTACGGGCACCTTGACTGTGTGTTTGCTGCTCTACCAATGTATGTGCCAAGGCTTTTAGCCTAGGCCAGCGGCATGAAAAATAGAGTTTTTTTATCTGCAGGCAGCCTGTAGATTTGTTACCTGATAAAGACCGTGATCAAGCAGGGTGATCTCGGTCTTCTTGCTCTTAGGACACTTTCGGACCAAGACGTTGCCCGGGTGCGGGTCACAGTGAACAAAGCCACGGACAAATATCATTTCACTATAGATCTTGCCCAGGTTCTCTGATATCTGTTGGAGACATGATATAGAAAGGAGAATAATTCAAAAATGACAAGTCACAACACATTTAGAATGTACTCGCTATTGTCTCACCTTTAGTGTGACAATCTTGGTGTATTTTTGATATTGTTAATAATGATTTATGCACTTAGTTATTTGGACATGAAGACATTTATGATTTGTGCATAGTCATGGTATTGTTGTGCTGATTAATTGGAAGTTATTGTGTGTATAGCTTTAAAGTGTGGCAAATGTAATGTTATTTTGAAACCCTTGGTTTGTCTGTGTCTACCCATATAGTACATGTTATCCCAAGATCTTTTCTAGGTGAAATACAGGGGCAGCAGGTGAACATAATGAGACAATCAGGCACAGGACGGACAACTCAGGGAGTAAGAAACCAGGAGAAAATAAATGTCAAAATAAAACAGGAAAACAGACAGACCGTGACAGATTTGGGTCTGGGGTTTGGTGAATTGGCTCATCGATGTCCACAGCTTTCAAAGTAAAGACCCCCCACTTAAATTATTGCATCGCTATATGTAACATTTGGAAACAAACAATATTTCCTAGACATAAGCTGCAAATCCAACAGGAGGTCCATGATTTCAAAATGTATGTGCAATTTATGCATATTTTTCGCCTTTGAACTCTAACAATGATAAAGATTAAAGAATAACTTATTGTGCTCACTTTCAGGTAAGTATTTGCATTTTGAGCTCCTACTAGAACTCCAATGTTGTCACCAAAATGTTAAGACGTTAACGATGCAAAACTGCAACGTTTTTCTCGTTTAATGAAACACTGTTGCATCATTCATCATGAGGGGAAGTTGTTTTTTAGGGCTAGCATGCCTAAAAAAACAACCTCTGTTGTCTGATATTGTTCTTGTGCATGGGGGTGTGCCACCGACTGTCAACAGAAGGTCAGCCTTTTGTCTAGAGCTACATAGTGAACACAGGGAGAATGCATTTAATTATAGATATAATAGATAGAGATATTGCTTGGGCAGCTATGGCGTTTCTCCACTTTCATCAATGATTTTTAAGTCATCAGTCTATGCTAGGCTGTGTAGACACACTGATTGTGTGTGTGTGTGTGTGTGTGTGTGTGGGGGTGTGTGTGTGTGTGTGTGTGTGTGTGTGTGTGTGTCTGTGTGTGTGTGTGATTATCAGTAAGTTTAGTATAAGCTTTGTAACCAACAGAGAGCAGGCAGTACCTCGTTGACATCGATGCCGTGTTTCTTCATGTATTCCCTGTCGTTTACCTGCCCCCCCTCAGCAAACTCCATGGTCAGAATCCTCTTTGTGGACAGATCCCAATGTATCTTGGGAACCTGTAAAGAGAGATCTAGGTTCAGATGGCCTGTCAGGCTGAAACAGGATAGACCTCTACTTAGAGCTAACAAACCTCTATTAAAATATAGAAAACTTTTTTAAATAGAAAAATAGTTATGTAGAAATCATTCTGGCAGGCTTTAAACGTATTAGAAAATATTCAATTTATTGGGAATACAACGTAATATTAGATAAGATAACATAAAATGGTACTTTATTGATCCCAATTTGGGAAATGTTTGTGTTACAGCAGCATAAAAAGCCCTGGCATTGTACAATACAAATTAAAGACTAGAAATAAACAAGAAAGTAGAAAATATACATGTTAAATGTAACAAGGTATTATATATCAAATCAAGTTTTATTTATAAAGCACATTTAAAAGCGATTTTTGGTCGAGCCAAAGTGCTGTACATGTAATATAAACACATTACTACAATCACAATAAAAGACAATACATTACAACAGAAATATAAATGCTCCGATCTGACTAGAATAACAGGGAGAAGAAGTGTCTCTTAAGTGTAGATTTAAAAACCCTTAGGGTCTGGGCCGACCTTACATGGAGGGGCAGAGTTTTCCAGAGCCTAGGGCCAGCTGCTGCGAAGGCTCTGTGCCCTCTGGTTTTGAGCCTGGTCTTAGGCACTATCAACAGCAGCTGGTCAGCAGACCTTAAGGCTCTGGCTGGGGTGTAGCGATGGAGGAGTTCAGCTATATAGGCCGGAGCCAGCCCATTTAGTGCTTTGAAAACAAATAAAATAAGATTCAATTCAATTCCCGAATTGGAAGCCAGAATTGGGGTGATGTGGTCACGCTTTTTGTGGCCAGTCAGAAGACGTGCAGCTGCGTTTTGGACTAGTGCAGTAGAATATTTGAATGTATTCATGTTAGCTCCAAATGTATAAGTTTAAAAATGAGTGATTTGGGTTAAAACTGTGACCTGGATTTTGAGCCCAAGCACATGTGACTTTAGAGAGACCATGTGGCTTTTGAGGACAAAGGACCTTGCGGGGGAGGGGGCAGCATGTGTTGACTTGCACTGTATGCAAATGCTCTTGCCACCTGAGAATGGAGAAACTCAAGATTTGGGGTGATGGGGACATTTGCGCTGCCAATCAAAGTAGAGAGATCGGATGACCCCTCCCATTGCTTCAGCATAAATACAGAGACGCAACTGGGTTCAGTCTCTTTCTGCTGGCCGGCTGACGTGATCACCAGGTTGTATGTATGTTTTGTGTTGTATGTTTTGTGTTGTATGTGTTTTGTGTTGTAAGTATTGTATTATTGTATGTATTCTTGTATTGAATGTAATGATTTCTGGTGCATTGTAATATTGCCATTAAATAGAGTATGGTTGACTTGGTGGCACTGAATTCCTTCCATACACAGCTCAGAAGGACGCGGGGATATTAGAAACGTGGTGCGTAAATCCATAATAATATCTAACAGATGGTGCCCCCGACGTACAAGATAATGAGCTGAGGAGGATTCAGACGACCGGATTGGGTCGAGAATAAGCGCTTTTAAACACCTCAGACAATCACGAGGGCCCTACACTACTCAAAGGTATTTCAGACTCCTGTTTGGTACATCGATTGTCTGTGATTGAATACACTAAAATGTTAGGATTGTCTGAAGGCGTTTCACAGTGTTTTTAAAGTTTAAATGGGATATACAATGCATATTTAGAAACATAGTCGTTGATCGCAGGTAGATATGAGTCCGGCGTGGCGTACATAGATTGATTACAGTTTGGCGCGGATCTACAGGTAGATAAAGTCCTGAGTGGCGTACATAAGAACGGTTTAGCGCGGATCTGTGGTAGTTCAGTCCACAGTGGCGTAGAGACGGTGCAGGGCTGGGGGTTGTGTGGTTTCATTCCCACACGCCAGACCTGGAAACCCGATATTTCAGATCGGGTCGCCGGCTAGAACTGAGGGGTTTTACAGCACAGACGAACGCTCTTTAGCTAAGGGCCGGAGTTCTGTGGTATGGTAATTACTCAATATTTATAGATCTCAATGAAGCACACGGATGAGTGAGGCTCATTTGTGGTCTGCTGCTGCCATCTAGTGGCTGAAAGGGGGTAGTACACCTTTGAAATTGTTATATGAATTTAGCTTCAAGCGCTGAGGTTAAATATTACATTGCTGACCGGTATTGAAGACGGGAAGCGCGTTAATAGTAACTACGACAATAGCCCAGTATATTAATACATGTGAGCACATGTTAATTGAGTCAGATAAATAAAAGCGAAGTGAATATGGAACGACAGAATGCTTAACACGATTCTGAAATTCCGGGTAGTTACCGGGTACAATGGGAACAGATTAAGAGATTGATTTTCAGAGAATTAAGTACATTCAAATTAAATATAATAGTGGATTATTCTACCTAGATTTGGACATACAAAGAGGACAATTTGTGTGTTATGAACTGGCCTTGTATGGTTTAATTGTTAGTGAACTCAGACTGCAAGCAGTGTGATTTCTCTCTGCACATGTTTGAGTCTCCTTTTCCCTGCCCCCGGTCATCCAAGTTATTTGACCCCATGTGGTCAAGAGCCATTCTGTTAGACTACAATCTTGGGTAAGACAAATCATTGTTCTTTTGTCACATTTTTGAATCACATAAGAGTTCATTTTGCTAAATCAATTTATCTTTAATTTGTAGTTGGTGTTTGTTAAGATTTTTAGGCAAATATAGCGCTAAATACAGTTAATTTTGTATTCTGTTACAAATCTAACCATGCTTGTAACACAACATGGATAGATTTAACTTAGATGAAAGACAGATTGTAAAGCAAATTGCACACCTAAACGAACAGAAACCCAGATGGTTTGCTCGTAGCAACTGGAACAGACAGATGCAGGCTCTAGATAGATTGAGGAGGGTTTGTCACAATGCTGCCCTCGCAATGATGGGAATTACAATTCCTCCCGTCACAGACCGAAATCTCCCGGGTGCAATGGCTATCCACAGCCCCATAGAAGCAGATGAATTTAACACTCTTCTGTTCCCTAGAACAATGCAAAATACTGTTGTCTCTAACTCAGATCACAAATCTCAAACTGAGCCCAAACTTCATTTACGATGAAGCAGGAGGCCAGTGTCGTAAAACAAAAACCTGACGACACTTTGAAGCAGGATGCCGGGGTCCTAAAGGTCCCAGGGCACAGCATGTGCCTCTGCCTCCTATGCATTACCATTCTTTCTTCATGTTTCTGAAAATGAAACCACAGTAAATGGGATTCTTTTTCAGAAAAGGGGGAGTAGTTGTTAGACAATGGGAATTTGATATTTACATTTTTATAGTCTAAAATCTATTGTAGTATTTTTTTAGGTATCATAAAACAACACTGTTTTAGCTTTTTAGGTCAAGTTAATTGAAGATTTGAGAATGTTAATTAGGCGTCCCTGAAAATGGTGGGATGTACGACACAAATTATCTGTTACATTCTGATTTTAGATTAATCAGATGACATGTCTTATTTTTATACAGTCCTTTAATGACAGAGGTTAAAATCCTGGACACTTATTTTTATTTTTTATGCATATACTGCCATCAGGCATATATTTAAATCCAGAGACAGATGCAGTCTCTGTTTTGAACAAATATCACAATGAAAAATAGTGGTAGCAAATCATCTTTATGTCAAATCATGTCGGGAAGAGATGAGGAGTTTGGTTTTGAAACAGAAGTTTGAACTGAGCCATGTTGGTTTTCAAAAAGCTGACTTTTCAAAATGAAACAGATCACTTTTGAGTGTACAGTAGCAGTTTGCATGGAGATTTATTTGTGAATACTACAGTAGCAGGATGTATTTACCTGTCCTAGGAAAGGGACAGATTATAAGTAAAAGACTGGTTAGAAATGGAAATAAGAAAAGGTTGTTGAAGGCTGAAGAGAAAAGAGAACAGATGGATAGAAGAAGACATCTGATTATTATGTCACACATAATAATCTTGACATAGAAACTAGCTATGAGTAAAACGTGTGGTTTTTATACCATTGTTATCATGAACTAAAAATAAATAGGGAAATAGTATCTTGTTAAAGATGAATGGATTTCATATCCTAGAGAGGATTAGTTATTGTGAATACTCCACAAGGTATCTACTAATGTATTTTAAAGAAACAAATTTAAAGAAATTGAATTGACTTGATAAATAAGTAAAGATAAAAAGTTGTGTTAACCATGAATTAATCAATTGGTAAATTAAAAATAGCAGTAAAGAAGACTGAAATAGATGGACAGGGCAAGATATTAAATGTGTTGAAGTGATATCTTGCTCAGAAGGATAAAAGGTGGTTAAAATACCACGAGTGAAGTTGGAAAAAGTATGTAGGAGAGAGAGAGAGAGACAAGACAATTAAGATGTTTGAAAAGATTAGAAAGAGTAAAAGTTATATAAAGTTAACTACTATTCTGGACAATGTCATATTGTTTTATGAGTAAAAAACATGGAATAAAATATATTACTAAGATATAAGAAAACATGTGAAGAGACAGGCATGAAATGGTTAGACGCATGGCCCCTAGTTCTTATGTAAATCAGGAGCTCAATTAACAAAGGGACAGGTTTGTCTCCTTTGAGCTCACTCATGGTCACCAGTTCCCAGGAGCCCTGAGCGTAGGGTTGAGGGATTTTGTATCAGATTTCTCCACACAGATTACAGAGGCAAAAGGGGGACATCAAACCCCAACTGGCTGGGACCCAGGTTCTCTGGACCCCATCGGGCGATGCAGAGGACATCTCACGCTGTCCGCTTGGAAGGGAAAGGAGACATCTGGTACCACTGGAATCAGTGTGCAGTGGGGAAACCTCCAGGAAGGAGGTGTGAAAGCTGTCATCCTCCTCCTCGTGCTGGGCCTGCTGTACCTGACCAAGCAAGGGTGGCGACTCCACGGTGTGGGAAGCGTATCCAAGGACGCAGTATCGGGAGTTCCGGGTCTCGCCACGGATGGAAGTACCTGACACTACGCAGACAGTGAAACCAGGAAAGTGAGTGTTCACCAGAGCGATAAAGAGGAGGAGCAGGCACTCGCCAAAGGGGGAGGGTCCCTAACAAACACTCCTGTCTACATCGACTGCAGTTAGACTGGCGGAGAGACCATCCTGGATACATCTGACTGTGAAGCTGTTTAAACCTGAAACACAGAAACTCGCCTCTACTGTGGTGAAGTCTGGCTACAAAGGGAGGTGTCCGATAGGGTCGCTTGTCTCAAACCAGTGAAGAAACCAACAGAACCCAGTGGAATTTAAAGAGTGGACGTGTGCAGGGAAACAGTAACGGGTCTGAGTGATAGAAACTGACGATGAACAGAGAAAGAATTGGACCATGGGGATTACATTAAAACATGTGCCTATACAATTTACCTACCTCAGCCGTTTGGGTACTTTTGTATATGAATTTTTGATCTTTTACAATCATTTGTATCTTTCCAGGTTCTATGTTAATCCGGAGTATAAACAGGAGGGATATTTTGGAGACATACTGTCTCCACTCTTTGGGAAGTTTTAATGCACTGATATCATGTGTGGCTCTGAACTGTATATGAATTTGACCTTGCAGCTGCCTCTCCTTATGATAGGAGGCAGGGCATTTCAGGTTGTTCATATTTATGAGAAGACAGACTTGCTGTCTCCTAAATATCTCATGTGTGGCTCTGAAACTAAAGCGGAATGAAGTATACATGAAGTAATGTTAAAGCTTGAAGACACTGCAATTTTGCCGATTACAGATTAATTGAATCACCACTGTGAAGGTTATAACTTATGACGATTGACTATACTCAATCAGAATGATTTAAGGGTTTTAACTTTGTGGTTACTAAGTGATGTAATTGATGTATGGAGTTATTTACATATTTTGGTATTTCTAACACGGTCATATGAAGTTGATATGTGGAGCCATTTCTGAACGTTTAAATAGTCTGAATCCCAGAACGAATGTGAATGTCTTGAAAGTAATTGATTTATTAGATTTAAATCAAAAGGGGGATTGCAGTAGAATATTTGAATGTATTCATGTTAGCTCCAAATGTATAAGTTTAAAAATGAGTGATTTGGGTTAAAACTGTGACCTGGATTTTGAGCCCAAGCACATGTGACTTTAGAGAGACCATGTGGCTTTTGAGGACAAAGGACCTTGCGGGGGAGGGGGCAGCATGTGTTGACTTGCACTGTATGCAAATGCTCTTGCCACCTGAGAATGGAGAAACTCAAGATTTGGGGTGATGGGGACATTTGCGCTGCCAATCAAAGTAGAGAGATCGGATGACCCCTCCCATTGCTTCAGCATAAATACAGAGACGCAACTGGGTTCAGTCTCTTTCTGCTGGCCGGCTGACGTGATCACCAGGTTGTATGTATGTTTTGTGTTGTATGTTTTGTGTTGTATGTGTTTTGTGTTGTAAGTATTGTATTATTGTATGTATTCTTGTATTGAATGTAATGATTTCTGGTGCATTGTAATATTGCCATTAAATAGAGTATGGTTGACTTGGTGGCACTGAATTCCTTCCATACACAGCTCAGAAGGACGCGGGGATATTAGAAACGTGGTGCGTAAATCCATAATAATATCTAACACTAGCTTCAGGCGTCTAATTGAGGCCTGGTCCATACCCATGTATAGAGCGTTGCAGTAATCCAGTCTTGAGGTAACAAAGGCATTAATAACCATTTCTAGGCCTTTAAAAGATAAATATGACTTGGTTTTGGCCAATAGTCTTATTTAAAAAGCAGGATTTGACTACGGTGCTGACCTGCTTGTCGAATTTAAAAGTGCTAGTGAAGGTCACTCCAAGGTTCATGACAGAGGGGAGGATGTTTTTATTGAGGGAGCCCAGAATATCAACCGGAGAGGCTGGCGGTTGGGGTCCAAAAAAGATGACCTCAGTCTTGCTCTCATAGAGTTTGAGAAAGTTTTGGCTCAGCCAGGATTTTATCTCTATCAAGCAGTCCATCAACTGCTGTAGTGAGTGTTTGACATTTGCTTTGAGAGGCAGATAGATCTGTACATCGTCGGCGTAGCAGTGGAAGGGAATAGAGTGGCGAAGTCCCTCCCCTTCCGGGCGAGCTCCATGGGACCTTATTTCGGAAAAGTTATGTATTGAAGTCAATGGAGAGAGAAAGATTATCTTTCGATCCCGTTTGAATTGTGCCACAAATTACTCATATGATGTTTGTCAATTTAAAAGATGATTTTGCAAGTCAAAAAAAAAAAAATGTGTCGTAAAACTGTGAAGTAACACATTTGTTTGTGTGAAACGTTCAATGAATTACATCTCTGGTCTCGCAGACTTTCACAACAACATACGTCACCAAGATGACCCTCACTACTGTCTTGTCAAAAAAGTGATTAACTACCCTCACTATCACCACAATGAAACACGTCCAGAAGAATGTCATGCAAAGCTGCCTGCCTTCCTTCCTTTGATTCTCTCTGAACTGCCTGGTCTTTTTAATGTTTAATGTCAACCATTTGTGCAGATAGCATGAAGTAGAACAGATCGCCGATGCTAATGTAGCGTTAGCATTTCTCCCCCGGGCTTAAATTGTGTATTATGGCGTGTTTCCACTACAGCGCGGAGCCCCGTTTAAGAGGGCTGTGATGTCAGCGGCCCGCTTTTGGTTGCGTTTCCACTTGGCCTAGTACCGGTTAGCGGGTCCTAATTCACAGTTTTTCTGACCCCATTAAATCGGGGTTCTAGGGCCAGGAACAACCAGGCTGTGACGTCACTCTCGACTGCTGATTGGTCAGAGAGAATTTTGTATCTGTTCTAAATTTACCTTAGAGGAATATTTTTCAAGTTTTTAATACTCTTATCAACATATGAGTGGACAAATATGCTTTATGCTAATGTTTATTATCATTTGAACAATGACAAATATTCTCATGAATATTAAACACAACAACCTCTGAACATTACAAATATTCGCCTCAATTCAATCTGGAACCTCTCTCATTCAATAATACAATACAAATGGTGTGTGTGTGTGTGTGTGTGTGTGTGTGTGTGTGTGTGTGTGTGTGTGTGTGTGTGTGTGTGTGTGTGTGTGTGTGTGTGTGTGTGTGTGTGTGTGTGTGTGTGTGTGTGTGTGTGTGTGTGTGTGTGTGTGTGTGTGTGTGTGTGTGTGTGTGTGTGTGTGTGTGTGTGTGTGTGTGTGTGTGTGTGTGTGTGTGTGTGTGTGTGTGTGTGTGTGTGTGTGTGTGTGTGTGTGTGTGTGTGTGTGTGTGTGTGCGCGCGCGCATTGGAGCTATGTGCAACTCAAGTCATATGCTCGAACGGGAGCTGCCTGGA
The DNA here is from genome assembly GCA_902827135.1 of Harpagifer antarcticus. Taxonomy (NCBI): domain Eukaryota; kingdom Metazoa; phylum Chordata; class Actinopteri; order Perciformes; family Harpagiferidae; genus Harpagifer; species Harpagifer antarcticus. The sequence goes on along the minus strand of CADEHL010001154.1, from coordinate 189,506 downwards.
CGCTGCAATCATGTTGCGCACTATCCGTGCTGAGTGTGCTGACTTCTCGTACAATGTCCCACTGTCTGGCTTCCTGCATAAAGTCAAGTGCTCGGCGCAGTTGTGGCGAAATGTCGCTCCTCTGTTTTCATTTAAACAGCTCCTTATATCCGTTAGCGCAGCTAGCTAGCACCAGATGCTAACAACAACAATGCACGTAAGGTCTCTCTCTCGCTCGCTCGGGCCACACATACACACACCCTCCCGGTCCTCCCGATAACCAGTCGGTGCCTGCCGGTGAGCGTGGAAGTGTGGTCTGCCACAAGCGGGCGGCAGGAGCGGGGCTGTCAGCATCAGCTTGTAGATGGTATTTTAAACTCGTTTTGTGCGTTAACGCGTTATTAACGCGTTAACTTGACAGCCCTAATATATATATATATATATATATATATATATATATATATATATATATATATATATATATATAGCGAAGCTTGCAGCATTTTTATGAACAGCATTTTTGTTAACAGAGGATCAACAAAAATGGCAAAGAAAAGCACACCGTGGTCCACCGAGGAAGTTACGACGTTCCTACACTTTCTTGCAGATGACGAGATCCAGCGGGAGCTCGACGGGACAACTCGTAATATGAAAGTGTTTCAGGAGGTCTCTACACTGATGTGCGGAAGCGCTTACTCGAGGACTGTCTTGCAGTGTAGGGAAAAACTGAAAAAGAGGAAGAGTGTGTATCGCGTAGTGAAGGACAACAACAACACGAGTGGTGCCAGTAGGAAAAACTGGAAGTGGTTTGACCTAATGGACACCATTTACGGCCATAGACCGGCTAGCGTTGGGAGGGAGGTCTGGACTCAGCAACAGTGTTACTGGAGGTTCTGCACGGTAAGTTGTTGCTAACACTCTGTTATTTGCTTGAAAGTGTTGTGTCCCTATCTGTTCTAAAGCTCACTTCTAACAAAGAAGTCTATTTTATCCATACATTTATGTTCGACAACCCATGCTTCATGGAGCAACGAAGGCTAGCTAACTAGCTAGGCAGATATCATTAGCTAGAGCTATTGTTACACTGCGTTACTATAGATACTACCCCAGTTACTAAACTGTAATGGAGACGCGCCATAAAGTGAGCCAGTCCTAACGAGCGAGCCAGTCCTAACGAAGTGAGCCAGTCCTAACGAGCGAGGCCGAATGATCACACCGGTGTGACAGTACTCTTCAAAGGGTTCACGAAATATGACTACTACTCTTACTGTTTAACATTTTGGGTTACTTAATGTTACTTCATGTTAAGGCTAATCATGTCTTCATATCGACCGGGTCACGACAAGACCTGTTGACGCAGCAACCACTGTAAGTTATATTCTTGTTTAATTCGACTTCTCTGTTTCATTTATTCTACTCTTTATAATTGTTCTGCAGTTATTTTACCTTGTAGAGAGATTTTTACATCTCAGATCTGCTCGGGGAAAGCTATAAATCTGCTCTCATCTCAGAAGGCCTGTCGATACCGCGTGAGAATATAGACGGCCTGCCCAGCTGATTGCGTGAAGTACACACGCTGTGAATTAATCATTTTCCAGCTAAAAAGCACTCAAATAGGCATTTAAAATCTGAAGAACTCAGTCTTCATATCGACCGGGTCACGACACGACCTGTTGACGCAGCAACCACTGTAAGTTATATTCTTGTTTAATTCGACTTCTCTGTTTCATTTATTCTACTCTTTATAATTGTTCTGCAGTTATTTTACCTTGTAGAGAGATTTTTACATCTCAGATCTGCTCGGGGAAAGCTGTCGAAGGCCTGTCGATACCGCGTGAGAATATAGACGGCCTGCCCAGCTGTCGCCCATCAGCTGTAGAGAGTTAACTAATTAGAGGGGCGTGGCCCCACTGCTGTGAGAACTCAGCAATCAGGCTCCTTTTTAGGTAGCTATTTCCTGGAGCGTCAGCTTCAGCGTCAGACAGCCGAAGACCGACAAAGACATTGGAGTCCTGCTGGAGTCTCTAAGACCGACAAAGACATTGGAGTCCTACGGGAGTCACGAGGGTGGCAAAGAGGAGGCAAATCCTACTTTGATTGAGCTAAGTATCGCTGGTGTTTTATTTCATTTGGTTGTTTAGCCCCTCATGCTATAATCATGTGTATTTTCTCCATTCCTGTTCACGTGTCCTCTCGCTATTATCACTGGCCCCGTGTATCTCGTAATCGATATAATCGGCCTGCTCTCGTCTATCCCACATGCTCCACTGACATCCAACATCTAGTTTCAGGTGGCCTGTGGAACTGCCAGTCAGCTGTTCCCAAAGCTGACTGGCAGTTCATCTCTGGCTACGCTTCCCTGCAGTCCCTGGATTTCCTTGCTCTCACGGAGACCTGGATTACTCCATCCAACACATCCACCCCAGCAGCTCTCTCCACAGCATATTCCTTCTCCCATACACCCAGACCCACTGGCAGAGGAGGTGGCACTGGTCTCCTGCTCTCTCCCAAATGGAGCTTTTCCCTCTTCAAGCTATCTAACTTCACTCCCTCCACCTTTGAATTCCATGCCGTCACAGTAACCCATCTTATACAATTAACCATTGTTGTTCTCTACCGTCCGCCAGGTGCCTTGGGGGACTTCTTGGAGGAATTAGATCATCTCCTCTCACATATCCCTGAAACTGGCCCTCCGGCTGTACTTCTCGGAGATTTCAACCTCCAGACGGGGAAGATAGACGAACTAACATCTCTGTTAACCGCCTTCGCTTTCTCATTGTCTCCATCCCCACCAACTCATAAAGCTGGCAATGTCCTTGATCTCATATTCTCAAGGAACTGCACTACTTCTAACCTCTCTGTTAACCCGCTCCACACATCCGATCACTTCTTCCTTTCATTCTCTCTACCCCTTTCCAAACATAACAAACTAATCTCTTCTCAGCCTGCACCTGTCCGCCGCAACCTTCGTTCCCTCTCCCCCTCTACTTTGCCTCATCGGTGCTCTCAGCCCTCCCTTCCTCTGATTCGTTTCAACTCCTGCCTCCAAACTCTGCTGCAGAAACTCTCCTCTCTACTCTCATCTTCTCTGGACTCTCTCTGTCCTCTCACATCTCGGCAGGCTCGTCAGTCCCCCCCTGCTCCCTGGCTAAGTGACGCACTGCGTGCTAATAGAACCGTCCTTCGGGCAGCAGAGCGGAAATGGTGGAAATCCAAACACCGTGACGACCTCCTAACCTATCAGGCTCTCCTCTCCTCTTTCTCTGCCTCGATCTCTCAGGCAAAGAGCACTTTCTTTCAAGATAAGATCCAATCTTCCTATTCCAATCCCAAAAAACTATTTTCCATCTTCTCCACCCTCTTGGACCCTCCCAAAGCCCCTCCCCCCTCCTCACTTCTGTCAAGCGACTTTGTTAACCACTTTGAAAAAAAGGTTGATGACATTCGCTCTTCTTTTTCTGACTCACCTTTACTCACCGCTGGGTCACCTGACCCTCCTTTCACCCTCACACTGACCTCCTTTTCCCCTCTCTCTCCAAGTGAGGTTCTTACCCTCATTACCTCTGCCCGCCCTACCACCTGTCCTCTGGACCCTATCCCTTCAAACCTCCTTCAGACTATTGCTCCTGATATTCTACCGTTTCTCACCCATTTCATCAACACTTCTCTAACTTCTGGTCACTTTCCAAACAGTCTCAAGGAGGCAAGAGTAAACCCTCTCCTAAAGAAACCCACTCTCAACCCGTCTGATGTTATAAACTACAGGCCTGTGTCTCTCCTCCCGTTCCTGTCTAAAACACTTGAACGCGCTGTCTTTAAACAACTCTCCTGTTATCTCCATCAGAACAACCTTCTGGATCCGCACCAGTCTGGTTTCAAGGCAGGTCACTCCACAGAAACGGCCCTCCTTGCTGTCACTGAGGAACTGCACACTGCTAAAGCAGCCTCCCTCTCCTCTGTCATCATCATGTTGGACCTGTCAGCTGCATTCGACACGGTGAACCATCAGATCCTCCTTCGCACTCTCCAAGAACTTGGAGTTTCAGGCTCTGCACTTTCCCTCCTTGCCTCATACCTCAAAGACCGTACCTACAGGGTAACTTGGAGAGGGTCCGAGTCCGACCCTTGTCAATTAACTACAGGGGTCCCTCAGGGCTCTGTTCTTGGTCCCCTCCTTTTCTCCCTGTACACAAACTCGCTCGGATCGGTCATTAGCCCGCATGGTTTTTCATACCACTGCTATGCTGACGACACCCAATTAATTCTGTCCTTTCCCTGCTCAGAAACTCAGGTCGTCGCACGCATCTCTGCTTGTCTTGCTGACATCTCTCAGTGGATGTCTGCTCATCACCTCAAGCTCAACCTTGACAAGACTGAACTGCTTTTCCTTCCGGGAAAAGATTGTCCCACTCTTGACCTGACAATCAACATCGGCACCTCTGTTGTTTCCCCGACTCAGACCGCAAGGAATCTGGGTGTGACCCTGGATAACAACCTCTCCTTCACTGCAAACATCGCTGCTACAATCCGTTGCTGCAGATATACGCTGTACAACATCAGGAAGATTCGTCCCCAGCTGACCCAGAAAGCCACCCAGGTTCTGGTCCAGGCTCTCGTCACCTCACGCCTAGACTATTGCAACTCCCTCCTGGCTGGTCTACCTGCATGTGCCATCCGACCTCTGCAGCTCATCCAGAATGCAGCGGCTCGTCTGGTCTTCAACCTTCCAAAATTTTCCCACACCACTCCGCTCCTCCGCTCCCTTCACTGGCTCCCGGTAACTGCTAGAATCCACTTCAAGACACTAGTACTTGCATACCATGCCCAGAAGGGATCTGGCCCTTCCTACATCCAGGACATGGTTAAACTGTACACCCCAGCGCGTGCACTCCGCTCTGCATCAGCCAAACGACTCGCTGCAACCTCGCTGCGAGGTGGACCCAAGTTCCCATCAGCAAAAACATGTGGGTTTGCTATCCTGGCTCCAAGATGGTGGAATGAGCTCCCCATTGACATCAGGACGGCAGAAAGCCTGCACATCTTCCGGCGCAGACTGAAAACTCATCTCTTTCGACTCCACTTCGAGCGATAGAATTACTAACAAAGCACTTATATACTAACATAGGACTGGCTTATCTATAGCCAGCTGAGTAGCACTTGAAATGTTTGGCTCTATGATACCTGATGTACTTATATGATTCTGTTTTCTTCTGGGCTGTGTCTTCCTGGTCGTATGTACTTATTGTAAGTCGCTTTGGACAAAAGCGTCAGCTAAATGCAATGTAATGTAATGTAATGTAATAAAAATTACAAGGCTAAGACTGACTGTAATGCTAACTAAAGTGCTTGCTACTAGCTAGGAAGCTAACTTGATCCAGCCAGCCACTCCTGGTCCTTTCATCAGACAGGAAGCGAAAGAACGAGCAAGACCCATTGCTGGTATGATAACAACCTGGTACTAAGCACACAGGCATCTTGTTAAAGTTATCTTATCTATCTCTTATATTTAGCGGAGGAAAAATAATTGTGACATCAGTTATGACATCACTTATGCGACTCTGGGATTTGTAGTCTTTCTAGTTGCATATTTTTCAGTCTTATATTTAAACAGTTTTACGACAAACTGTGACTTTTTTGACATGGAAATTATTTTTTAAGATTGACAAACATCATATGTGTAATTCGTGGCACAATTCAAATGGGATCGAAAGATACGTTTTCTCTCTCCATTGACTTCAATACATAATTTTTTCGAAATAAGGTCCCATGGACCGGAAGTAGATGGGCGTGACTTCGCCACTCTATATTGTGTTTAGTGATAATTGAACCTAGGGGCAGTATGTACAGTAAAAATAGGATGGGGCCCAGGATAGAGCCTTGGGGAACCCCACAGGTAAGAGGGGCTTAAGCATAGGAGAAGGCACCTAGTTCAACCTATTGATTGATTGATTGATAAATGTACAATGTGGTTTTATTCCATGAGAAACTATGGAGCAGAGAGTTCTCTGCCAGCCAGAGGTGATTTGTTATACAGTGTTATTGCAGTGGGCAGGAATGTTTTCCTGTATCTGTCCTTGTGTAGCAGTCTGTTGGAGAAGGAGCTGTCCAGCTGCAGGTGGAGAGGGGGGTTATCCATGATGGACAACAGCCTGTTCAGTGTCCTCCTCTCCACTACAGCTTCAAAGGGGTCCAGCCCCCCCAGCAGACCGCAGAAAAAAAAGAGCACTGGCCACAACAGACTGGTAGAAGATCTCCAGCATCTTGCTGCACACGTGGAAGGATCTCAGCTTCCTCAGGAAATAGAGTCTGCTCATCCCCTTCTTGTACACAGTGTTGATCCTCCAGTTCAGTCCGTTGTCTAAGTGCACTCCCAGGTATTTGTAATCCTCCACAACAGCCACATCCTCTCCTAGAATGCACAGGGGCTGTGTCCTCTTCCTCCTGAAATCAATGACCATCTCTCTGGTCTTGGCCACATTCAGAAGCAGAAGATTTCTTCCAGTCCACTCCACAAAATCACCCACCGGCGCTCTGTACTCCTCCTCCCGTCCATCCCTTATACACCCTACCACTCTTTTCAGAGTCATCTGAAAAGAGTGAGTGAGCACGCTGCAGCAGGTAAATAATAGCATCGTCCACCCCCAGGTGAGGCTGGTAGGCAAATTGCAGAGTGTCTAGAAATGATCTCACCTGCGGTCTGAGATGGGCCAAGAGCACTGTCTCCAGCACCTTCATCACATGAGATGTGAGAGCTGCTGGCCGATAGTCATTGAGCCCAGAAGGAGTCGTCTTTTTAGGGACAGGAACAACGCAGCACCGGGATGGTCTCCAGGTTGAACAGGTATTGGAGAACAGGAGACAGCTGGTGGGCACAGGTCCTCAGTAGGGGTGCAACAACTAATCGACTTAATCGATTAAAAGTTGCCAACTAATTCAGTCGTAGATTCGTTGGTGACGTCATCACGTGTGTTTTACGCGCCGTTAAGCTCCAACGTTATCGGTGCTGGAGACATTTAAAAAAGATTATGTCATATGTGTTATTGCTACATAAACATTATATCGCAGTCTTAGTGTCGCCAACTCGTTTCTAATTTTTTGACAAACAAATGCGTCTATGATGTATTTTCGATCTTTCCAATCCAGACGCGATCTCTCTCCCCCGTCTGTGTGCGAGGGGGCGGGGCCGTTTACACACACGCAGCTGCTACATGCATGCAACACACGGCGGGGATGGCGGAGAGAAGCCATCCAAGGTGTGGTTAAATGTTACCCGTCTCTCGGTGGACAATGCTTGTTGCCAATAGTGCAATAAGAGTTTAGCATGTAAGGGCGGTAACACGAGCAATTTGTCTAACATACATTACATTACATTGCATTTAGCTAACGCTTTTATCCAAAGCGACTTACAATAAGTGCGTTCGACCAACAAAATACAAACTTGAAGAAAAACAGAATCATATAAGTACATCAGGTTTCATAGAGCAAAAACATTTCAAGTGCTACTCAACTGGCTTTAGGTAAGCCAGTCCTTTATTAGTATATAAGTGCTTTGTTAATAGTTATATTGCTCGAAGTGGAGTCGAAAGAGATGAGTTTTAAATCTGCGCCAGAAGGTGTGTAAGCTATCTGCTGTCCTGATGTCAATGGGGAGCTCATTCCACCATTTTGGAGCCAGGATAGCAAACCCACGTGTTTTTGCTGATGGGAACTACATTCAGACAGAGAAATGCACCGGGTTCGACTGTCTTTCTAGTAGCTCTGTAGCCCCATCCACGTAGTACCCCTCACTGCAGTGCGCAGTACCTCAAGATCGCCCCTCCTTCTCAACCTTTGAGGCACGTGACGGGACGCCCCTCCTTCTCAACCTTTGAGGCACGTGACGTCCCGACTCCCCATGTTGTGTACTTACCCAGTCACAAAAGTAACATATTATATCTTATATTATTAATATATATATGATTCTGATGTCTGTGGTTATTTAAACATTCTCTGATAAACGTTATTTCAGCGCCAATAAAGAGTGTTAATCCCAGTGTGTTTAGTGTGCAACATCACATGTCATTTCACCTTCAATTCATGGTTTTCAAAACGTTAGCCACATGCTAATGCTAACCGGAAATGACGAATTTTCAGAATAAAAGTGTAAAGTTAATAGTTAGTGTGAACTTCCGTTTTTTTCAGAATAAAACTGCTTTATATTAAAACCCTGTATTTAATTTAAATTACGTCATATCAACATTGATTTTAATTTCTTGCAGTAGGAGAGGTTTAGGTTTGGGAGGGAGGAAGGAAGATTAGGATTAGGTAAAAAGGTAGGGAGTGGTTAGGGTTAGGATGGGGGGAAGGGAAGGGTTAGATTGAAGGGAGGGAAGAGAACTGCTACCCGGGAAACAGGATGCAACGCGTCATCTGTGAAGCTCCGCCCACGTTGAGCTCCCGCCCACATGGAGATCATTGAGGCACTGCGCAGTGAGGGGCTTCTCCCATCCATGAGTAACTTTTCCACGTCAGCAACACACGGAGTTAACACAATGATACAAACATGGGTTAATGATTAGAGGTAACTGAGTTATTTATTTAGTAAAAGTTTCAGCTATTCTGTTTACAATTCTGTTATCACATTTTTTAATACCATTTGTTAAAACATTGTTGTTTCTTTTGATGTGAAATATTATTTATTTAATTTAAATAAAAAGCAATGTTAATTTTGTTCACAATTTGTTCAGTTAATTTATAATATATGTATTTTTGAATCAAGTATTCATCTTTATTGTCTTCATTGTTAGTTTCCACATGCCTAAAACAACCTCAAGCTACATCTAAAAGTTGATGGCTAAATAAGAGCGTTTGAGAAATTGTGCAAGGCATAATAGTCTGAATAGTCGATTAATTGTTTAATTAATCGATAGATTAATCGATTATCAAATTAGTCGTTTGTTGCAGCCCTAGTCCTCAGGACCCTGGGGCTAATAGCATCCGGGCCAGCAGCCTTGCCTTGGTGGAGTTTTTCCATCTGACTCTGGACCTGTCCTGTGCTCACATGCCCCTTTCACACCAACGCGTTTTCAGCTCCGGCTCGGAGCTGGAGCCTGAAAAGTGCCGTTTTTTCCTGTTCACACCGCAGCGGTGCCGCCTCTTAGCTCCGGAATCCGGTTCACTTCCAGCTCCAAAAAATTGTCGGTCTAGAAGCAAGAGCTTTGGAGCTAAGAGGTGGCGTCGCTTACGTCTCCCTTACGTCGAGGCGTGAAGGAAACTAAACCCACTTCCCCTGAACATGGGTCGACTGTCATGCCTGCCTACAAGCAGTAGTTCTTATAAACACACTTTATAAAGTCAGGCAACACTAACCAGGCTTCGTGTGATTCTGTTTATTTGTACCTTACTTTGACCATCCGTTCACTGTTATTGATCATTGTGGAGAGAGGCAGACGTTTTGTTTTGTATCATAGCAGCTTCGGTTGCTATGCTAACATCACCCATTTTATACCAGAGAAACTTTCATAACAGCGTTGTGATGCCAAACAGCGTCAATTCAGACTGACACACATTCACTTAAGGGGAACTGGGGATATTTATCAGCTGCTTGTGTGAGTCGGACAGTGAATACTTTAGAGCGGCCGCTGCAGTGTGAGCTAACCGGGAGCTAATGGGAGAATAAACTTCCGTGGAATAGCAGCCAACACTGCAGCGGTCGGTAAATGCCGCAGAAACACATTCATAAACAATGAACCACGGCACTCTGGAGAAAAGCATAAGGTTGGAGAAGTCGTTATTTAATTTAATCTGGCTTCGTGTGATTAAAAGCAACGTCATGACGCAGCAGCGGCAGCACCAGTCGGGCTCTGGGCGGTGTGAACAGAGCGGGAGCAGAAAAGGGAAACCGGAGCTGAACCAGAAAAGCTCTAGCTCGGAGCTAGAAAGGGAAAAGCGCTGGTGTGAAAGCCGCAACAGTGAAGCGAGGGGGGGGGGGGGGCTTGATGTCTCAGTGGAGGGGAGGCACATCAAAGGTGAGGTGGTAAAGTCCAGTGTGCTTGGCAGGGGGGATAGAGGGGGGTCAGAGGCAAGGTGAGCAGAGGGGGGATGCTGAAGCCAGGCTGAGTGGTGGAGGTGAGGTGTGAAGTGGAGATAGAGGAGACAGCAGCGGGCGGGGAGCTAAACCTATTGAAGAAGGTGTTCAGCTCGTTGGCCCTCTCCAGGGTGCCCACAGTCAGTCTGTCTCTCCCTTTGAAGCCAGTGATGGCCTTCATCCCAGCCCAGACATCCCTGCTATTGTTCTGCTGGAGCTTGGCCTCCAGCTTCTTCCTGTTGGAATCTCTGCCCCTCCTCAGCTTGTCCCTCAGCTCTTGCTGGATACTCCTGCTACCGGTCACCTGCAGAAGTTCTCTGACAACTCCGCCATCATAGGCCTCATCTCCAACAGGGGAACTGACACAGGACTTCACCCTCTGGTGCCAGAGGAACCACCTCCAGGTCAACGCAGGCACTCTCATAACGTTATTATGAGAGTGCTCTGATACTTGTTTGTTTCTGAAATTGCAGGGCTCGACAGTAACGGTTGCCAGGTTGCCATTGGCAACCATTCAGAAAAAATGTCAACCACTTCTTGGCCTTTGGTTGCCACTGGTTGCCAGTTTTTAACAAAGAAATAACGACAGCAAACAGCAAAATGTGCACCTCAAAAGAGATAAATGTAAATGATTTGTTGTTAAGAGTGATATTTAATTATTGTTGTGACCAGTCGGAACCTGATACTTAACCTGTTAAGCCCGAAGGTCCCCAGGGCATCTTAATATTTAAAAACCTATGAATGTGTTATACCAGATTAACGAGAAGAATCTCAGCTAACTGACGATACGAACCATTTTTACCGAAACAAAACACAAGGCTCACAAGAAGCGTTAGCATTAGCCTTTAGCTAAAACGGGCCGGTGCTAACTAGCAAAAACGATCTTTAAAACTTAATATGTTCTGCACAAACTACATATCATCTGAAAGCTGATACTCCACAGATTATTTTGTTATAAGTATCATCACTGTAGGACAAAAACTCACTGAGCTAGCAGCCAGAACAGAGGAGAAAAAAAACAACAGTTTTCAAAACCATAACAATAATTATGTCTTACCGTTGCTGTTTTGTGATCAAAAGTCGTGTTTAAGGGAATAAAAACGCTGCTCAAGGTTAATCCAATGTCTCTTAGTCACTTTAGAATTGTTCCTGATAATCTATCATTACATTCATGGCAGCAGAGTAGGTATAAAGTTTCGCAGTCCCGAGCTAATGCTGTCTCACGTGCTGTTTACGCAAACCTCTCTCTACTTGACGTAAGTGTTTAGCGGGACTTACTAACTGTCACTTGATTCTATTGGCTCTAACGGTTCAGAAAAGGTGTCAATCACCCAAATCGACCAATGGGTTCCAAAGATATGATTCTGCGTAGTATAAACTACGCCCGCTCCGGCTCCATTACACATTACGCAGCAAGACCGCACCGCAGCAGGACAGCACCATAGCAGGACAGCACCACAGCACGCAGCGACGATAGCAGTTAACAGGAAACAGAGCACATTTCAAGGACGTTGATTTCTTTGCTTTTAGATCTTTTTCTTGTGTATCCTCTTTCCATTTTAGCAAATAATGGCAGCCAGAAGGGAGAGCTTCACCATCGAGCAGGTGCTAGAGATGCTATGATCATACCAGATGACTCTTCGTCGGATGATGAAGATCTCCTCCAGCCAGACCTGGATCCGGACAGTAGTGACTCGGATGTTGAACTTCCACCACGGGAAAGGTATGTAATCTCTGTTTTTATATATTACTTATGTGTTTGGTGGAACTGCATCACAGTGCTAGCTTAGCCAAGAAGCTACAGGAATGATTAGGCAAAATGCTAAATAGTGTTACTTGTCTTTTTGGAGTTACATTTTCTAAATGAATGGCCAGTGAATGAATATATACATGTGTTTACTTATTCATTTATAGTCCAATATTATCCTTTTTATATATTACTTTTGTGTTTGGTGGAACTGCATCACAGTGTTAGCTTAGCCAACAGGAATGATTAGCCAAAATGCTAAATAGTGTTACTTGTCTTTTTGGAGTTACATTTTCTAAATGAATGGCCAGTGAATGAATATATATATATATGTGTTTACTTCTTTATTTGGTGTAATGTTATTCATTTATAGTCCAATATTATCCTCAGTTCAGTAACAGTTTCAAGGGGACAATATGTAAATATGTAGAGGAAATGTGTAAAGTCTTGGGAGGCGAAATATATATGTACATTCTAGTGATGTGTCAAAGAGCCGGCTCTTTTAAGTGAATGACGCGAGTCGGCTCGCGCCTGCGAACAAGCCGTTTTAAAAAAAAAATGTAAGTAATACAAGACAGAATGATATGATGATCTCCGCGCTACAGCTGCTCCGTGCATGCATGCAGTGACATGTAATAGCCAAGGATTAGAGACTGTTGGATGCTGCTGTTTTGAGCATTGCAATACATTTATTTTTATTATGTTTTTTTATGATTAGAGACGGTTGGATGCTGCTGTTTTGAGCAGTGCAATATATTTATTTTCACTATGTTATTTATGATTATCCTTGGGCTCAGCAAAGATTTGATGTCAGCTGTTGCTGTCTTTTTTTCTATAGTTAATAGATACTGAAATAGAGCCCTGCTGTTTTGTCAAGGCCTTTTCTTTAAATATAAATTTGAAAATGTCGATACAGTAGCCCCTTTTTTTAAATGTCTATGCTTAACTTTTTATGGGTGTTGCTATCTGCTTTGTGTAGCATGGTTCTACAAGCAAGTCAGTGCATTCATTGGGTGGTATCAGAGAGTTACAAGGGTCTGTAAATGCAATGAAAACATTTGGCCACAGCAAATCATTTATTAAACATGTCATTTTTACTTTTGAATACTTCAGTACAAATGATGTATTGAATAATTTAAGTGATATATGTGTACACATACAAATCATTAGTCAAAACAGGGCTACATTTGATTTAATTATAAAAGGTATAATATGTGGTAAACTGAAGAGCCGTTTGGGAGCCGAAAGAGCCGGCTCTTCTTGGTGAGCCGAGCCAAATGATCCGGCTCACCAAGAAGAGCTGGAATTCCCATCACTAGTACATTTTGCTACGTTCCTTGTCTATTCACTTCCGGTAAAAGTTCCTAGAAAATAAGAGTCCCGATCTTATTACTACCAAAATAAAAGTGCAAAACGAAACTTTACCATAGGGAAATATTGGCATAAAAATATAATCACTTCTATAAAAAGGTAACACATGTTAAATATATTAAAGGTAATTTACAGCAATAATAATTAATATCTAATTCTTAACTGTGAATGGTTTTCATTTATTTAACATTAGAAATGTATTAGTCTGGCCAATGACCGAACCACAATCAAGACTTCAATGCTGAAGGTGTCACAGTTCTGTCTAGGTTTGGGTGTTTTCACTGTTCTCTGTCATGTTTTCCTCCTGTCGTTAGTGTCCCTGTGTGTTCTCCTCCCTCCTCACCTGTGTCTCGTTAGCTAATTGTGTTCACCTGTGGCTCTTGTGTTTTTCTCCTCCCTCCTCACCTGTGTCTCGTTAGCCGATTGTGTTCACCTGTGTCTTGTAATTATCCCTCCCTGTATTTAGTCTTGTCTCGTGCTGTGTTCAGGGTCGGTGCTTCTTTTGTTGGTGACGGACTTCACCGGTGAGTGTTCTGTTTTTGTCTGTATTCGTTCCATTTAGCCTTGAAATAAAGGTTTATCAAAGTTATCTGCGCTTGGGTCCTGCTTCCTTCACTCAACCGTGACAGAAGGGCCAATGGATCTATGGTGGGGGTCAGCACAAAGGTCAAGAAAACCCAAATTTGAAAGGGAGACAATGGATGACCAAGAAACTAGTGACTTGCTCAATTCATTTTTGGGGGATCTGTGAAGAACATGACAACATCTGCACTATTGGGGTTTAGTATACCAGTAATTGAGGGTGGACAAGTTTACTACCACTTAAGTTTCAAATAATTGTGTTAATTACTTATTGTAAAGCATTTGAACATTCTTTTGAGTCACATGTCACATTAAGTTGATGTTTAACTTTACAGTTTCTTCATTATTTAAAATATAAGGTGACTAAAAATGGCAACCGTATTTTCAGTTTTGGCAACCAAAAGCTGATGCCTGGTGGTTGGTAACCACTTTTAAAAGTTATTGTTGAGCCCTGAATTGTATATATTTATATCCAGATCCAATGTGTTTTTAAACGGAGCAGAATTAGAACTAGTCCCCCACTTCAAGTATCTTGGAGTCATACTGGACTCGAACTTGACTTTTAAGAAACATATTAAGAAAGTATCCAATACCGTTAAATTCAACTTGCAACATTTTAAACAAATCAGACCTTTCTCCGGTGAACACAGTCACTGACAAACGACGAACCAACACTGAACACAGGAAGAGACAAGACTAAATACAGGGAGGGGTAATCACAAGACGAGAAACAGCCGGGCAGGGGAGGAGAAACACAAGGGCCACAGGTGAACACAATCAGACAACTAGACACACCAGGGAAACTAACGACAGGAGGAAAAACACAGGGAAAAGGACCAGACAATATACCAAGAGGAAAACATGACAGGGAGAACAGCAAAACACCCAAAACAAGACATACAAAACGTGACATAACACAATAATCGTAACACATGTAAGCAAAGGCAAGGCAAGTTTATTTATATAGCACTTTTCAACACAAGGCAATTCAAAGTGCTTTACAAAAAATGAAAGACATTAAGAAAATGGCATTTAAAATCATTAAAAAGAAAAGCAATTAAATAACATTAAAAGAAAAAATACATGGATAAAAGTTACAGTGCAGTCTATGATATGAATAGTTCAATTAAAAGCAGAGACAAAAAGAAAAGTCTTCAGTCTGGATTTAAAAGTAGTCAGAGTTGCAGCGGACCTGCAGGTTTCTGGGAGTTTGTTCCAGATATTTGGAGCATAATAACTGAACGCTGCTTTACCATGTTTAGATCTGACTCTGGGGACAGAAAGCAGACCAGTCCCTGAAGACCTGAGAGATCTGGATGGTTCATAATTTAGCAGGAGGTCAGAAATGTATTTTGGGCCTAAACCATTCAGTGCTTTATAAACCAGCAGCAGTATTTTTAAATCTATTCTTTGACACACAGGAAGCCAGTGTAAAGACTTCAGAACAGGAGTGATGTGATCCACTTTCTTAGTGTTAGTGAGGACTCGAGCAGCGGCGTTCTGAATCAGCTGCAGCTTCCGAATAGATTTTTTAGTGAGACCTGTGAAGACACCATTGCAGTAGTCCAGTCTACTGAAGATAAAAGCATGGACAAGTGTTTCCAAATCTTGCTGTGACATTAGTCTTTTAATCCTAGATATATTCTTTAGGTGATAGTAGGCTGATTTAGTAACTGTTTTAATGTGACTGTTGAAACTCAGGTCAGAGTCCATGACTACACCTAGATTTCTGGCTTTATCTGTTGTTTTGAACATTGCAGACTGAAGCTCAACGCTAACTTTTATACGTTCTGCCTTGGCTCCAAAAACCATTACCTCAGTTTTATCTTTGTTTAATTGGAGACAGTTCTGACACATCCAGTCATTGATTTGTTCAATGCACTTACTCAGTGTTCGAATTGGAGCATAGTCTCCTGGTGAAATTGTTACGTAAATGTGTGTGTCATCCGCATAGCTATGGTAACTTATTTTGTTGTTCTTCATTATCTGAGCCAGTGGTGGCATGTAGACGTTAAAGAGAAGGGGCCCCAAGATGGAGCCTTGAGGTACCCCACATGTCATATTTGTCAACTCAGATGTGTATTTACCTATAGAAACAAAGTTGTTTCTGTATTTTAAGTAGGATTCAAACCAATTTAGAACTGTTTAGTAATATGCTGTGGTCAACAGTGTCAAACGCAGCACTGAGATCTAATAATACTAACACTGAAGTTCTGCCACTGTCTGTGTTTAAGTGGATGTCATTAAAGACCTTTACAAGAGCAGTCTCAGTGCTGTGGTTTGGACGAAAGCCTGACTGGAACACATCCAAACAGTTATTTAAATGCAAGAAGTTACTCAACTGTTGAAAAACAACTTTTTCAATGATTTTACCTAGAAATGGGAGGTTTGATATGGGCCTGTAATTGTTCATTACTGAAGCATCTAGATTATTTTTTTTTAAGAGCAGTTTAATGACTGCAGTTTTCAGGGCCTGTGGAAAAATACCTGAGTGAAGAGATTTGTTTACTATATGAAGTAGATCTGAGGCCATGCAAGACAAAACATCTTTGAAAAATCCTGTTGGAATAATATCAAGGCAGCAGGATGAGGATTTCAGAAGTTGAATAATGTCCTCTAGGTATTTATCATTAATCTGATGGAATTGTGTCATGGTGTTTGAATTGATGTTAAGTGGACACAGAGACAACACATTTGCTGTTCCTGATGCAGAGGCACTGACTGCTTGTCTGATTTTCTGAATTTTGTCAGTGAAAAAGGAGGCAAAATCATTGCACGCCCTGGTGGATAGAAATCCAGAGGCTACTGACACTGGGGGGTTAGTTAGTCTGTCGACGGTAGCAAACAAGGCACGTGCGTTGTTTTGTTTTTGGTAATGATGTCAGAGAAGAACGATTGTCGTGCGATTTTCAATTCCAAATTATAAAGGCCAAGTCTCTCTTTATAGATTTCAAATTGAACCTGGAGATTTGTTTTGCGCCACCTGCGTTCAGCTTTTCGACATTCTCTTTTTTCTGTTTTCACGGTCATGGCCTTTCTCCATGGAGATATTTTCTTGCCAGACACTTCCTTTACCTTAGTTGGAGCAATGGCATCTATACAATTTTTAATTTTTGAATTAAAACGATCTACTAGCTCATTTACTGAGATGTTAACAGGGGCAAGTGTGGAAGAAAAATTCTGAGAAAACATTTCCCTAGTATTTTCAGTGAAATATCGCTTTGTGGTTACCTCTTTTTGAACCATTTTGTGAACAGAAATAGAGCTCTCAAAGAAAACACAGGAATGATCAGAGAGCGCAACATCAGTCACCACAACCTTAGAGATATTCAGACCCTTTGAGATAATTAAGTCCAGAGTGGGCCCCTTATTGTGCGTGGGCTCCGTCACATGCTGAGTCAGTCCATAGCTATCAAGAACACAAAACAGTTATTTTGCCCCTCTGTCCTGGGGGTTGTCAACATGGATGTTAAAATCACCAACAATGACTAGACGGTCAAAGTCAATACACACTATAGACAGCAGTTCGGTAAAATCATCAAAAAAGCTTGTACAGTATTTGGGTGGTCTATAGATATTTAGGAACAGAGCTCGAGAGGAGCATTTCAGCTGAAGGGCCACATATTCAAAAGAAGCAAAGTTCCCAGAAGATGTCGTCCTGCATTGAAGGGAATCATTGAACAGAATAGCAACTCCACCTCCTTTCTTATGCATTCTTTCCAGACTCATAAAACTAAAGTTGGGAGGGGTCGATTCAATAAGAACAGCTGCACTGTTATTTTGTTCAATCCAAGTTTCTGTTAAAAACATAAAATCGAGATTGTGCTCAGTGATAAAATCATTGATTAAAAATGTTTTTCCTGCCAAAGACCTGACATTTAATAAAGCTAGTTTAAGTTCGTTAAACACACTATCAGTCAGGTTTTTTGTAACAAGCTGTGGCTGACATGGAATCACTGCTAAATTAGATAAACTCACACAAACGTTTGAGCGCTTCCTGTATCTAAGATGATTCACCGCTCTTAATCAATTACCTATCAACACAGATATCGGCAAAGCTACAGGCAGGCAGGGCCCCGGCATGTCCTGGAAAGAGTTGAGAGTGCCATACGCGCTTGAGCCTGGACCCAGCAGATATCAGTTTGCAGCGTTTTGTACACACACATCCCTATCAGGCTTTGAAGGGGAGGGAGTACCCACCACCCTGCTCCTCTCATCATAGGACGGCAGCGTGAGGGCTACACTGTAAGCCGGGGGAGATGGTGCGCATCTCTGCTTCGGTGATTTTGGTGGGCGTCGTTGAGGGGCGGGAGTAAAGGACATGCTGCCAACCCTGCGTCTCGCCTTCATGTGGTCATCGAACTCCAGGGGGGTGGGCGAGGGTGAAAGGGTGAGCGGAGAGTAGAGAGAGCTGGGGGATGAATGAAGAGTATCCTCAAAGGCGTTGACAGGGGGGGGGGGGGGGGGGGGCTATAAATTATAGCTACGTTGACGTAACTTTGAATCGCGCGGGTAAGCTAAACCGTTAGCAAGTAGCTATAGCTAGCCAGATATATTAAATAGACACTTTGTCATACAATCTAAATGTTGTGTTTTTTAGCGTTACCTGGTGATTTCAAAGAAAGCTCTCTGGGAAATGTTGACTGACTGTCAGTGTTCGACATGAAGCTAGAAGCTACCTTACAGTACACAGTTGATCCTGAGTCCTGTCAGTTAAAGTGTTTCATAGTTAGCTTAGCTAAGCATCAACCTAGCACTGAAATATATGGATGTTATGTGACGGTATTTCTGAAGAAAAGTCAGCTGAAATGGTGTCATAGTTGCCACTGGGTGTCACAGCATGTTTGAACATATTTTCAGCAGTAAATGTGGCTGGTTGGCCACTGACGTTGCCATAACAACACCTGCATTTAAATATACAACCTCTTTTTATGACAGAGGGCTTTTTTCCTCATTATCATGTCAAATTGTACAGCTTTCCTTAGTTTTGAATGCAGAAAGATGACTATATTAGAGTATTAAGTGAAAATGACTATATTAGAGTATTAAGTGAATATATTAAGTGAATTACTCAAACTGCATTTGTATATGAATGATTCTGTCCTATTGGCAGATTACTACTCTTAACAGTGATATCTACAAGAGGTTTCCAATGTAAATGTGACTATTTTCAATTGGTTAGTATTACATTTTGTGACAGTGTGGTGACACTCATTTTAATGAAGACAAATTTGTGTGTATCTTGAAATTCATTTAGTTGACAGAGCTGGAAACTGATTGACTTACATACTTGTTTGTGTTTACCTACACAGTCATCACAGATGAGTCAAACAGAGTAGAGGATGAAGAAAGGAGAACAGGAGAAAGGGACACACAAGAAGGAGACACAACAGACAAGAATGACAATGGAGACAACAATGAACAGGAACACCAGAACAGACAAGAGTCAATGGGTAACATGACTGATTTAGGGATTGCAGATACAGGGCCAAGGCAAGTGAGACATCACTGCTTTCCATCCAGCATGTTTGGCCAGCAAAAGAGATCATTTCAACCGCAAACAGCAAGTGATGAGGGAAGCTGCAAGTGATGAGGGATTATTATGTCCTCCTTCCATCCCTTTTTTCTGTTTAATCTGATTACTAACAACTTCTAATAATTTGACATAGTTTATGATTTAATGGGAAAATGAAGTGTTCTTAAATAATAAACCCGTTTCTGATTTTGCGATTTTTTTTTTGACATATGGGTGTTGAGAGATGTATCCATATCTCTTAATGTTGCTCTCAAACTGCACAAGATTGATGCTTTTAACTTCAACATTTAAAAAAAATCTTCCTGGAGGACCCCAGAGGAGGTGAGTTCCCCTCAAAATAGCACTTTATCTCTGCTTATGTAACTCCTGTGTAGTGTCCCCTCGGCAACAGATCACTCAGAACATGTTTTTCACACAAAAAACATGTTGCTGTGACTGTGAGCATTAAACAATTAACATTAAACTAAACAAACAGAACAGTATGTTATTGTCCTTATAAAATAAAAACATACATTTTGTCCACCGAGATAATACAGGCACCTTACCCTCAAGAGATCCTCACGTGCTATGAGAATCTCCCACAATCCATTGCCGTAACAAAGCTAATGCAGGCACACGTTTGTGACACCAGATGGCGCAATTGTGTATGTGCGTGTGGGGAGCCTTGCAGTAAAAAATTCGACTGTAGCACTGCCACTGTGGGCTAAGCCTAAGCCCCGAATGTTTCCAGGTCCAGGCGACGCCCCTGGTCAAGACACTTTCCATCTGATGAAGGCAAATGCTTTCCCAGATGGAAAAAAGTAGAAAACATTACATTCAGTTATAACTGCCAAAACAAACATTATTTACACTATTATGGCCCCTGTTAAAAAATGTTGTAATGTTATCTACTGTAAGTTGGTCGAACGAATGCCTCCTTATCCGGAAGCTGACCGAGCAGATCCGAGCAGCAGTCGAGAGGAGCCGACCGCATCCGCGAAGCACACAAAATGGCGACGTCAGAGTTCCCGTTAGCCAGCAAATCGAAATCTCTTCGGTCAAAATGTCTGGTCAAAATAATTTCCCTTTAGCGCAATACCGCTTCAGTTGCGCCACTTATGTGACAGACAAGAAGAGTATGTGACAAACAAGAATAGTCAATTATAATGTCTAACACTTAATGTGGAGAAAGAGATGTCCTGTATGGGTTGATTGTGCGTTGATCTGTTGGTAATGCCTCAGGGTTCCGGTGGGCATGTAAACAAATGCATAATGCTGCGATATACTTTGTGGTCTCACCCAGTTGCATAGCGACGCTTATTGTTTAGGTGTCTTTTAATAAGCAGGTAGTCATATCATTAGCTAGAACGAGCTGGATCTGATCGATATGGACATAAACGCGAGTGAAGTCTAATCTGACTGGAGAGAAAGATCAGCTGCTGCTGACGAGTCGACACGCAGCTCTGCATGATCACATGCAGCGGTGAGCGGACGAAACACACACTTCAGGTTAGAATATCACACGTAGCTATTTTAATGACCTCTCAAACTACCTAAACTAGTTATAGATATGTTTAGTTTTACTGTCGGGTCACTCATTACTGGATCCGCGAGCTGCATGATACTGGCATAATAGATTGCCCGATCGGGCAACCAGCAGGTGAGGCTTCATTGCCCGAGGTAAATACTAGATGGCCCCGGGCCATCGGGCAGTCCTGAATGTTGAGTCCTGGGGGTATCTCCTCTTGCACTTTATGTAGCTCTTTTATCTCCTCCTGCACTTTATGTCTCATAGCTGCTACATTGTACTGCCATGTGGTAAATGCTTGTATGCTGCTCATGCTCTTTCTGCATATCATGTATTTATTTTTTTATGTCATGTTCTTATATGTTGTATGTGACGGGACTACGGATGGAAATTAGCTCAAAGCTAAAATCCAGCTCATTTACACTTGTAAGCATTATTTTGTTTTAAAGTGTTCATCAATGTGCACTGTCCCGGTTCAAATAAACGATTAAATAAATAAATAAAATATATATATATAAATATATATGTGTGTGTGTGTGTTTGTATATGTCCGCATCTGTAGCCTGTTATTGTCTCAATATACCGCACTGTCAATTAATTACAAAAATATAGGATATTGGAACAACGAAATTGCCATTACAGTAAATATATAAGTCGTCATGAACACATCTGTCCATCAGACAGAGGGCTGCTGTGCCTCCTGTCATCATTAATGGACGTCTCTTTAAAATGACTGCTCAGAGGAGAGGAGTTCTCATTTCTCTAACCGCCTGCTGCTTCCCCTCCTCTCTCCTCGGTTCCCCTCCTCGACTCCTCCGCTCGCATCTCCTGTAGGCGGGACTAAGATGTGAGGATAGGAGTCAAGGAGAGGAGTCGAGGAGGGGAAATAAGATAAATGGGAAAGATCCATTGTGTTCACCTGTTGGCCCTGTGCTTCACCTCCCCTCTCCAGCTGTGTCTTGTCCTGTGATGACCCCTATGTATTTAGTCTTGTGTTCCCTGTTCGGTTGTCGTCATTTTCCGTGGGGTCGTCTTATCCTGATGTTGTGTCTAGATTTCCCTGGTCTACCCTCCTGTATTTTCCCGGTTTGTTTGTTACTTTTCCCTTTTGTTCCTCTTTGCCTGCTCCTGCCGTTTTTTTTATGTGAACAAGCTTTTTATTTAATAAAAGCTTGGCTTTTGTTTGCTTCCCCACACCTGCCTCCCTGTTTTTACTGCTTTTGGCACTTCCAGGGTATATGTTTCTTACCAATATGCCAACTCATACAAGTAGTAAAAAGCAGAACAAAACTGAACCAAAGAGGTTTTAGGTATAAGATGTAGCTTGGTAGAAATCTTTTAACTGCACTCGTGTGTGTACCTTGAGAAAGGGGAAGTGGGCCAGCATGTTGGCCACCTTCTCAGAATTCTGTCCTTCTCTAAGAAAGTCCAGCTCCAGTGGCATGTTCTTTTTGGCCTCATCCACCAACCACATGAAGGCAAATTCTGGGCAGAGCCAATGGACCGCTTTCACCAGCACCTTGAAATGACAAATTAGAATCAGTTTCCAAATCCAATAAATTAGGAATTTACACATATGCTGTCTGTCTGACAGCATACAGTTGATCAGGAAAAGTGCTGTTGATGGGATTCAGCACTGGGTAATTCAAGTCAGAGGAAATAAATCTACTATAAAGAAGCTCTATATACCTACAGTATATGATTATGTATGTACAGTGGGGCAAACAAGTATTTAGTCAGCCACCAATTGTGCAAGTTCTCCTACTTAAAAAGATGAGAGAGGTCTGTAATTTTCATCCTAGGTATACTTCAACTATGAGAGACAAAATGAGAAAAAAAAATCCAGAAAATCACATTGTCTGATTTTTAAAGAATGTATTTGCAAATTATGGTGGAAAATAAGTATTTGGTCAATAACAAAAGTTCATCTCAATACTTTGTTATATACCCTTTGTTGGCAATGACAGAGGTCCAACGTTTTCTGTAAGTCTTCACAAGGTTTTCACACACTGTTGCTGGTATTTTGACCTATTCCTCCATACAGATATCCTCTAGAGCAGTGATGTTTTGGGGCTGTCGCTGGGCAACATGGTCTTTCAACTCCCTCCAAAGATTTTCTATGGGGTTGAGATCTGGAGACTGGCTAGGCCACTCCAGGACCTTGAAATGCTTCTTATGAAGCCATTCCTTCGTTGCCCGGGCGGTGTGTTTGGGATAATTGTCATGCTGAAAGACCCAGCCACGTTTCATCTTCAATGCCCTTGCTGATGGAAGGAGGTTGTCACTCAAAATCTCACGATACATGGCCCCATTCATTCTTTCCTTTACACGGATCAGTGGTCCTGGTCCCTTTGCAGAAAAACAGCCCCAAAGCATGATGTTTCCACCCCCATGTTTCACAGCAGGTATGGTGTTCTTTGGATGCAACTCAGCATTCTTTCTCCTCCAAACACGTCTAGTTGAGTTTTTACCAAAAAGTTCTATTTTGGTTTCATCTGACCATATGACATTCTCCCAATCCTCTTCTGAATCATCTAAATGCTCTCTAGCAAACTTCAGACGGGCCTGGACATGTACTGGCTTAAGCAGGGGGACACGTCTGGCACTGCAGGATTTGAGTCCCTGGCGACGTAGTGTGTTACTGATGGTAGTCTTTGTTACTTTGGTCCCAGCTCTCTGCAGGTCATTGACTAGGTCCCCCCGTGTGGTTCTGGGATTTTTGCTCACCGTTCTTGTGATCATTTTGACCCCGCGGGGTGAGATCTTGCGTGGAGCCCCAGATCGAGGGAGATTATCAGTGGTCTTGTATGTCTTCCATTTTCTAATAATTGCTCCCACAGTTGATTTCTTCACACCAAGCTGCTTACCTATTGCAGATTCAGTCTTCCCAGCCTGGTGCAGGTCTACAATTTTGTTTCTGGTGTCCTTTGACAACTCTTAGGTCTTGGCCATAGTGGAGTTTGTAGGTGACCAAATACTTATTTCACCGAGGAATTGACCAATTAATTAATACAAAATCCTACAATGTGATTTCCTGGATTCTTTCCCCCCATTCTGTCTCTCATAGTTGAAGTGTACCTAGGATGAAAATTACAGGCCTCTCTCATCTTTTTAAGTGGGAGAACTTGCACAATTGGTGGCTGACTAAATACTTTTTTGCCCCACTGTATGTATATAACAAAATAAATGCATGTGCGTGTATATAAAACTGAATTTCCCCCTCAGGGGATCAATGAAGGTCCTTCTTCTCTTCTTCTCTGCTGTCGGCGCCAACTGCGCTGAAGCTTCAACTCCCGCTTTAGCCTGGTGCACCCTCTATTGTTGTCCCCCAGGCCAACAGTGCCCAACACTTAATGTAATAATTCACAGAGACACACTCACCTCCATCATCACTATGTCCTTGACACTCTGGCTCTGGACTTTGGGGTGTTGAACCTTGATGGCCACTGTCCTCCCATCATGCAACAGTGCCTTGTGGACCTGGGCTAAGGAGGCTGCACCATGAGGCTTCTCCTCAAAGAACAGAAATAACTCTGACAGCTGAGGGAGACAGAAAGGGATGAAGAATATACGAGTAGGAAAGAGCAGTATGAATTTCATATGCCATGAAAACAGGGGCACCGCCAGGGATTTTGAGCCCCATGAAAAGATATCACATTGGTTACTTAAACATTTTTTTCTTAATGTTCTAAAATAGTTGTTAAAATAGTAGGCCCCTGTCAGTCACAGGCCCTTAGAATCGTCCTAACTTTTCACCCCCTTACGTCACCCTTGCATATAAATAACACAATTTCAGCTGACACAAGGTAAACTGATTTGCATTTAAGCACACTTTTAACGGTTCAATTTAACCCCAGTTGTTGATAGGCAGGAGAGTGTGTGACGTTCAGTGAGATTCTTTTTTTGTGTCTCGAAAGCTAGGGGAGGAAGAGGAGCAAAAAACCCAAAAGTTTAACCATCTATGTAATACAAGAGGAACTTACATTATACAAACCTTTATTATGTAACTATGTTGCCAAACATTGTCAAATAAACTGAAAATATATATACATTCATGGAGACATGCCGACATGTGCATCGGGGAAGCTACTGGTGTGGCAGCTACTTTCAGTAGGAAACCTCAGGCTAAACGCCGGTCGAGTGTGCTACTGAATCATAGTGGCAAACAATAAATTGTGCTTGTGTAACAGTGTAAATAATGAATGTTTGTTTTATTAAAGGTCACCTATCATGCTATTTTTAGGCAATAGCATAGGTCTCAGATTAAAAAAAACATGTCTATGAAGTGTTTTGCTCAAAATACCAAACAGATCACCCATTCTAGCCATGCCTCATACCCTTCTATTTCATTTCCTGTTTCAAAAGTGCTGATTTTGTGTATAAAGCTTTAAAAAAAGAAAATGTATAAAAAAGAGGGGCGGAGCTTATGCCTGCTCATTCGGGAGATTCTACCGGCAGATAATGCCGTGAAGAAACGCCATATCATGGATTATCAAGGATCATTTCTGAAACAGTATGGAGCTCAAAGGCTTTCTCTCTTGCCGGTTATACAACAAGGTGAGTTCCTTTTTATTTCCTGCTTCTTCACACACATGCTCTCCAGTACAGGTTAGCTCCGAGTGTTGGCGATGCTAATGTAAACACCGACCATATTACGTCCAAAACAGTCGGGCATTGTTTCTGATAGCAACGTTTCTGATAGTGCTGTGGGTCTGCTGCCGATATGACGTCAAATCGCCGCAAATCTGGATCAGCTCCGTTGTAGCCCCGTTTTTAGAGATTTGGGTATGGAGGAAAAGAGACACACCAGCGACACATATTTATGTATAAAAGACATCAAAAAGAGCATTTTGCATGATAGGCCCCCTTTTAAATCCTGGTAAACTGGGACTACAGCCATAGTTTTGCCATTTTATTTTGAGAAGCCGCAGCCGGAAGCTAGTGTTACGCTGAATGTGGTGCATTTTGGAAATCCCTCAGTGTCAAAGGATTCTTAGCTGCGGGTGAGTTGTTGCTCTGTTCACTCAGTTGTAAATATGATAATAATTGTGATCTACGTGTACTATTTTGTGTATAATATATCTGCATTTACTAACTAACTAAATGTCTTTAGTAGTTGTATCACTTATTAAAGAATTGTATATAAACTGAGATTGAGCTGTCCATACATGCCAACCTTTCCAAATCCAAAAGAGGTAGATTTGCGCGCGGCAAATGTGCACGCCCAAATTAGGTAGTCAGAAGAAATGGAACCCCAGTGATTACATGTATAAACCATGTATTTAACATATATTGCATCATTTTAAGCATTTTTCAGAAAAAGTGGTAGTTTGGTAAACAGTGACATCAACGACATGTTTGGTCTGTAAAATGCCCGAAAAGTAAAAGAATGGGAGATAAATATCCCAAAGTCTCCACATTTTATTATATTTTTAATGTGTTTCTGGTCCTCTTTCAGTTGAGACAGTGTAGATCAGTATTTCTCAAACTTTGTCATACCAAGGACCGCTTAACCAATACAAAAACACTCGCGGACCACCTAACTCCACAAATATCCAAAAACACATCGTTTTTTACAAATTGCCAGAAAACGGTACAAACAAGTGGCCACATGTGTGATGAAGGTGTTGCACTGGGCTATATCATGCAATCGAAAGTGAAACTTAAGCTGGCTCCATTGCGGAGATATTCCCGCGAGAGTGCGGAAAACTTAAATTAATTTGTTTATTTCAAATGTGAAATGTTACCAATATACTCACGGACCACTAGGAGGCGATTACGGACCACACTTTGAGAAGCACTGGAAGGATGTGTCAGGATGTAGAACTCTTGTGTGAACATTGGATAAAGCCAGGTTCATATTCTTGTTTCATGTTGTTGACATATTAGAGTCAAAGGTTTGCACAGAGCGAAATATCTTTGTGTCGCGCCATAAATCAGAAAATACTGCATTAAAAAAGTTATTTCCTGCATTTTTCTACTGATAAAGTGTGATATAAATAATGTACAGGCTTTCAGATTGCTGTAGCTCACTAAACAGAGACATTAACGACATGTTTGGTGTTGAAAATGTCAGAAAAAGTGAAAGAATGGGAGATAAATATTTATATAAAAATTATATTTTGTGTGTGTTTGTGGTCCTCTTTCAGTTGAGACACTGTAGGTGAAGGATGCTTCAGGAAAAGACCAAACACTGGATGTCTTTCAGTCGCCAACATGTGTTTTCGAGACACTGATACTAACGGGGAAATCCTGCAGGACTCAAATTCCTCGTCTCTGTTCCCTTAAACCAGGGGTCGGCAACCCCTGGCACGCGTGCCAGCATTGGCACGCGGCACCGTAACCAGTGGCACACTAGGAATAAGTGGAATAAGTGTGCAAAATATTTAAATTGTATTTTCGGATCCTGAATGAGACCGCCGCCAGAGCGCGTCTCCCCGTTACCTGCACGCAATACAGCCCCACTCTCTTTATCTCCAGGGCCCACGAGTTCAACATTTTTAATCCCTATCTGATCAAATCAGATTTGGATTTTGGGGAGTTAAAAACCAAAAAACAGGATAAGGATCACTTTGATATCCGATCAGATCAGGAAATCCAATCCAAGCTTTAATCTGGATCAAATCTTCAAAACGGGTAGTTCAAACCGACTTCAGCAGGTTAGTCAGAAAGTAGTACATTACATTACATTACATTGCATTTAGCAGACGCTTTTGTCCAAAGCGACTTACAATAAGTACATACGACCAGGAAGACACAGCCCAGAAGAAAAACAGAATCATAAAGTACAGCAGGTATCATAGAGCCACACATTTCAAGTGCTACTCAGCTGGCTATAGATAGGCCAGTCCTATGTTAGTATATAAGTGCTTTGTCAGCTGGCTATAGATAAGCCAGTCCTATGTTAGTATATAAGTGCTTTGTCAGCTGGCTATAGATAAGCCAGTCCTTTGTTAGTATATAAGTGCTTTGATAGTAATTCTATCGCTCGAAGTGGAATCTAAAGAGATGAGTTTTCAGTCTGCGCCGGAAGATGTGCAGGCTTTCTGCCGTCCTGATGTCAATGGGGAGCTCATTCCACCATCTTGGAGCCAGGATAGCAAACCCACGTGTTTTTGCTGATGGGAACTTGGGTCCACCTCGCAGCGAGGGTGCAGCGAGTCGTTTGGCTGATGCCGAGCGGAGTGCACGCGCTGGGGTGTACAGTTTAACCATGTCCTGGATGTAGGAAGGGCCAGATCCATTCGCAGCATGGTATGCAAGTACTAGTGTCTTGAAGTGGATTCTAGCAGTTACCGGGAGCCAGTGAAGGGAGCGAAGGAGCGGAGTGGTGTGGGAAAATTTTGGAAGGTTGAAGACCAGACGAGCCGCTGCATTCTGGATGAGCTGCAGAGGTCGGATGGCACATGCAGGTAGACCAGCCAGGAGGGAGTTGCAGTAGTCTAGGCGTGAGATGACGAGAGCCTGGACCAGAACCTGGGTGGCTTTCTGGGTCAGCTGGGGACGAATCTTCCTTATGTTGTACAGCGTATATCTGCAGCAACGAGTTGTAGCAGCGATGTTTGCAGTGAAGGAGAGGTTGTTATCCAGGGTTACACCCAGATTCCTTGCGGTCAGAGTCGGGGAAACAACAGAGGTGCCGATGTTGATCGTCAGGTCAAGAGTAGGACAATCTTTTCCCGGAAGGAAAAGCAGTTCAGTCTTGTCAAGGTTGAGCTTGAGGTGATGAGCAGACATCCACTGAGAGATGTCAGCTAGACAAGCAGAGATGCGTGCGACAGAACGCTATGTACAGAACATTATGACTCAACTAAGCCCATCTCTTAGTGCCCCTCTGACCAATACTGCCACCTCACCAGTAAATGTGTCACGATCTGTCCGTGTTGTGTTTTGTCTGTCTGTTTCTGTCTTTGGTTTCCTGTTTTATTTTGTAAAGTGTTCACCCCCCGTTCCTGCCTGTCGCTTTCTGTCTGTTTTCCCTCCCTGATTTACCCGATTGTGTTCACCTGGTGTCCCTGTGTTTTCTCCTCCCTCCTCACCTGTGTCTTATTTGTGTGATTAGTCTTGTGTTTATTTAAGTTCTGGTTTTTCTGTCTGTCTTTGTCGGTTCGTCTTGTGTCATGTCCTGGTCTTCGGTGAGTGTTCTGTTCTGTCTTTGTGATCAATTTAGCCTTGAAATAAAGGAGTCATTTTTTGTCACTATAATCTGCATTTGGGTCCTGCTTCCCACACACACCGTAACATTACGAACCGACCAATAATGGACCCAGCAGATGATCCTTTTGAAAGGGAGCTGCTTTCATTCACCTACTTGCTGGCTTGCAGCTATGGTGAATGGAGGGGAGCGTCCGGGGTTCAGCAGCGAGAGGCAGCTCTGGCAGAGGCTCGCCAGATGGCTAAGGAGAAGCCAGGCTTGGTGAAATTCTTACCTGGCTGGATTTTGGATTTCCTCTCGGTGTGTTATCCCCTGCCTGCTAGCCCCAGGCATGCTAACTCCATGTCTCCCAATTCCCAACCTGGCACCATACGCCTTGGTGGGTTCCGCCTGAAGTCAACCCGTGCTTCTGCCCCAGTTCCTGCTCCTGTCCAGGAGTTGTATTACGGAACTCGTCTGGCTTATGGAGGTCCACGGAGTATTCAGGCGGCTGCTAAGAGGAGTCGTCGCAAGGCCAGGTTAGCCCGAGCCCCAGCAGCCATGGTTCCGGCTACAGAACCGGCCCACACAGCGATGGTTCCGGCCCCAGTTCTGGCCCCAGCAGCCATGATTCCAGCCCCAGTACAGGCCCCAGCAGCCATGGCTTCATGCTCCAGTACCGGCCCACGCAGCTTTAATTCCATACTCCATTACCTATCTTACACAGCCAGGGTCCAGGCTTCCGCTCCGCGCCCAACAGCCAGGGTTCCAGCCCCAGTTCTGGCCCCAGCAGCCATGGTTCCGGCCCCAGTTCCAGCCATAGTTCCGGCTCAAGTACCAGCCCCATCAGTCATGGCCCCGACTCCAGCTCCTCGTTACCGGCCGACTCCAGCACCTCGTCTGCTGCTGGCTCCCCAGCCAACACCAGCTCCCCGTGTCCTGTCGGCGTACCGGCCGACTCCAGCACCTCGTCTCTTGTTGGCTCCCCAGCCAACACCAGCTCCCCGTGTCCTGTCGGCGTACCGGCCGACTCCAGCACCTCGTCTGCTGCTGGCTCTCCAGCCGACGCCAGCTCCTCGAGTCCTGTCAGCATACCGGCCGACTCCAGCACCCCGTGTTCTGTTGGCGAACCAACTCTCTCAAGTCTCCCCTCCAGACACTTCTCAAGTCCCCTCTCAAGTTCCTACCGGAGTCCCCTCTCGAATTCCCTCTCTAGTCTCCTCTCGAGTTCCCTCTCGAGTCTCCTCTCGAGTTCCCTCTCAAGCCCTCTCTCGAGTCCCTTCTCAAGTCCCCTCTCGAGTCACCTCTCAAGTTCCTACCCGAGTCCCCTCTCAAGTTTCCCCTCAGGTCTCCTCTCGAGTTCCCTCTCAAGTCCCCTCTCAGGTCCCCTCTCGAGTTCCCTCTCAAGTCCCCTCTCAGGTCCCCTCCCGAGTTACCTCTCGAGTCACCTCTCAAGTCAACTCTCCAGTTTCCTCTCGAGTTCCCTCTCAAGCCCTCTCTCGAGTCCCTTCTCAAGTCCCCTCTCGAGTCACCTCTCAAGTTCCTACCCGAGTCCCCTTTCAAGTTTCCCCTCAGGTCTCCTCTCGAGTTCCCTCTCAAGTCCCCTCTCAGGTCCCCTCTCGAGTTCCCTCTCAAGTCCCCTCTCAGGTCCCCTCTCGAGTTACCTCTCGAGTCCCCTCTCGAGTTCCTTCTCGAGTCCCCTCTCCAGTCCCTTCTCAAGTCCCCTCTCGAGTCACCTCTCAAGTCAACTCTCCAGTTTCCTCTCGAGTTCCCTCTCAAGCCCTCTCTCGAGTCCCCACTCAAGTTCCTACCCGAGTCCCCTTTCAAGTTTCCCCTCAGGTCTCCTCTCGAGTTCCCTCTCAAGTCCCCTCTCAGGTCCCCTCTCGAGTTCCCTCTCAAGTCCCCTCTCAGGTCCCCTCTCGAGTTACCTCTCGAGTCACCTCTCGAGTTCCTTCTCGAGTCCCCTCTCCAGTCCCTTCTCAAGTCCCCTCTCGAGTCACCTCTCAAGTCAACTCTCCAGTTTCCTCTCGAGTTCCCTCTCAAGCCCTCTCTCGAGGCCCCACTCAAGCCCCTACTCATGTGCCGTTGGAGGTCCCGCAGACTAGTCTTCTGCCGGGGGTCCTGCCAACCCCATGTCCTGTACCGTTGGAGGTTCCGCTGGGGGTCCTGCCAACCCCATGTCCTGTCCCGTTGGAGGTCCCGCCGTCTACTCTCCTGCCGGGGGTCCTGCCAACCCTTTGTCCTGTCTCGTTGGAGGCCCCGCCGACTACTCTCCTGCCGGGGGTCCTGCCAACCCTGTGTCCTGTCCCGTTGGAGGTCCGCAGACTAGTCTTCTGCCGGGGGTCCTGCCAACCCCATGTCCTGTACCGTTGGAGGTTCCGCTGGGGGTCCTGCCAACCCCATGTCCTGTCCCGTTGGAGGTCCCGCCGTCTACTCTCCTGCCGGGGGTCCTGCCAACCCTTTGTCCTGTCTTGTTGGAGGTCCCGCAGACTAGTCTTCTGCCGGGGGTCCTGCCAACCCCATGTCCTGTACCGTTGGAGGTTCCGCTGGGGGTCCTGCCAATCCCATGTCCTGTCCCGTTGGAGGTCCCGCCGTCTACTCTCCTGCCGGGGGTCCTGCCAACCCTTTGTCCTGTCTCGTTGGAGGCCCCGCCGACTACTCTCCTGCCGGGGGTCCTGCCAACCCTGTGTCCTGTCCCGTTGGAGGTCCCGCAGACTAGTCTTCTGCCGGGGGTCCTGCCAACCCCATGTCCTGTCCCGTTGGAGGTCCCGCCGTCTACTCTCCTGCCGGGGGTCCTGCCAACCCTTTGTCCTGTCTCGTTGGAGGCCCCGCCGACTACTCTCCTGCCGGGGGTCCTGCCAACCCTGTGTCCTGTCCCGTTGGAGGCCCCGCCGACTACTCTCCTGCCGGGGGTCCTGCCAACCCTTTGTCCTGTCTCGTTGGAGGCCCCGCCGACTACTCTCCTGCCGGGGGTCCTGCCAACCCTGTGTCCTGTCCCGTTGGAGGCCCCGCCGACTACTCTCCTGCCGGGGGTCCTGCCAACCCTTTGTCCTGTCTCGTTGGAGTTCCCGTCGTCTACTCTCCTGCCGGGGGTCCTGCCAACCCTTTGTCCTGTCTCGTTGGAGGTCCCGTCGTCTACTCTCCTGCCGGCCCCATGTCCTGTCCCGTTGGGGGTCTTGCCAACTCCTTGTCCTCTTCCGTGGGGTATCTTGCCGACACCTGTCCCACCGGTTCCTGTCCAGTCGACACCGGCTCCTGCCTGGCCTCCGGAGCTGTCTGGTCTTCGCTCTCATGCTCGGCCCCCTGAGTTCGCCCGCTGTGGCCTTCGCCCCTCCATGGTCTCTGCCTTGCCCCCGGGCCGTCCGCCTGAGTTCCCCACCTTGGATTCTGCCTTGCCCCCGGGCCGTCCGCCCGAGTTCCCCACATTAGACTCTGCCTTGCCCCCGGGCCGTCCGCCCGAATCCCCCTTTTTTGAACTCTGCCTTGCCCCGGGCCGTCCGCCCGAGATCCCTTCCTGGTCCTCTGCTGTGCCCCTGGGCGGTCAGCTCAGTCCCGTCCTCCGGACCCCCTCCACCCACCCTGCTTGAGGTTTTGGACTTTTGTTTGTTTTTTTTGGGACGTCTGGGATCCGTCCCTTGAGGGGGGGGTTCTGTCACGATCTGTCCGTGTTGTGTTTTGTCTGTCTGTTTCTGTCTTTGGTTTCCTGTTTTATTTTGTAAAGTGTTCACCCCCCGTTCCTGCCTGTCGCTTTCTGTCTGTTTTCCCTCCCTGATTTACCCGATTGTGTTCACCTGGTGTCCCTGTGTTTTCTCCTCCCTCCTCACCTGTGTCTTATTTGTGTGATTAGTCTTGTGTTTATTTAAGTTCTGGTTTTTCTGTCTGTCTTTGTCGGTTCGTCTTGTGTCATGTCCTGGTCTTCGGTGAGTGTTCTGTTCTGTCTTTGTGATCAATTTAGCCTTGAAATAAAGGAGTCATTTTTTGTCACTATAATCTGCATTTGGGTCCTGCTTCCCACACACACCGTAACAAAATGTTGACATGTCGACTTCAAACATGCTTGTTGCCTCTCACATGGAGCTTGTATCCCACAGAAAGTTAAAAGATCCCCCATGCTTTAAAGGAGACAGCTCTGATCTCACTTTGGTAAGAGAGTGGGAGGAACTCATGAGGGCTTTCATTAGGAAAAACAACCTGAGACCTGAGGAATAGGCTGAAGAGATCCTTACCCATCTAAGATGCAAAGCAAAATACGTGGTCAGGTTTGGTACCAGAAACTGTGACATAGACATCACACGTGAACCTGAAGCTATCTATGGTCTCCTGAGAAAGCACTTTGACTCTGCACCAGGCTCACTGCTCCCTTTAGCAGACTTTTAAAGGGGAGGATGCATTTGACTACTGGCTCAGGCAGCACCGTGCTGTGGACCTTGCCATTGAACGTCTTATGGAGCAGGGCAAGATGCTCGATAGCCCTGGCACAGAGGTAACTCGAATGTTCATAAGGAACTGTCCCTCCCTTGAGCTTTCTATGACATTTCAGTCCAAGGCGATGGACAAATGGACTGCTCATGAATTTCAGGACATCTTAGATGAGTATTAGTCAGTGAAGACATCCAGGATGAGCAAGGTAACTGAAGAAAAGGTAAAGGTGAACACACTACCCCTACACCACACATGCAACCTACCGGCGAACAGGGTGCAGCACCCGCTACAGACTCTGCTTCCCTGGATCGTCTTATTAGCATGCTGGAGAAGGTGCTTCTGCAGAGGCCTGTTCAGTCGAGTCCAGCCAGACAGTCTGGCCCACGACGTCCCAGGATTGAAAGGCTGCCTGACGTTTGTCATGACGTTGCTCACTCTGCTTTCACCCACTGTCGTGACCATAGACTCTGTTTTCAGTGCCACTCACCAAACCATTCTAGGCGTACATGTCCTGGCCGGAAAACTAATTGGTCTGCACTTCGGGGAGGACAGTGTGGATCATGACAGTGACCCTCCCAGCTGTGACAGTGATGACTTGGTGTCTTTGTATGAATCTCTTTGGTCCTTTACACCGTCTGGAAAGACCGTCATTTTCCAAATTACGCAGAAACTTCAGAAATCCGACAGCTTGTTCTACACAAATATTAGTGATGCAAGTGGAGTTCAACTGAAAGCCATGATAGATAGTGGCTCTATGTCATGCTCTCTGAGCGAAGCTACAGCTGCACGCCTCTTGCAGCATTGCCCTAATTTGAAGAGAAGTCCTGCTGACGACATTGTTGTTGTAGGTGCTGGTGGTCACCATATATACCCGACAGCAGTCTATGATTTGGAGGTGACAATCTATGGTTTCAAGTTGCTCATCCCAACACTAGTCATCCCTGGACAAACAGACGACATGATTGTTGGTAGTAATGCTATCAAGATTCTCATACATCTAATGAAAAAGTCTGACGATTATTGGAGACATCTGGCTACACCAGTATACATTGCAGATGACTGTTGCCAATTTTTGTCCCTGCTCTCCAACACTGAGAAATGGCGTGGGGGACCCCTGCCTGACAGGATCAAGGCCCAGAAATGTGCTGGTCAGTGTTAATTTTGGCAGCTATTTTTGATTTAGTCTTAGTCTAAGTTTTTAGGCGAAAATGGTTGTTAGTCACATTTTAGTCCTTTTTATCCTCCATAGTTTTAGTCTAGTTTTAGATTGGAATCAAGGTGACAGTATCAGGTGTTGAAATTCGTAAGGCAACATTTCACTCTCTTAACACTTGTGTAATATCTAGGGATGGGTATCGTTAACGTTTTTTAACCTGTTAAGCCCTGAGCCTGTTTTTCAGGCCTCGAAAATGATATGCCCAGAACAATATATTGATATCTTTACTTCTAAAAGGGGTAAATGAATAATCTTTTTTCTCAAAGCAATGATTCACCTGTGAGTTGGCTGTAGACGTGTCAGAATCAATATAGCTGTTTTTATTTTTAAAGTAAATTCAGATTGAACATAGTAAAGAAATGTAAATTATAGTTTCCGTCTAAACAAAACCCATTACTTATCGTGAAAACCACCCTTGAATGATGCGATAGTAGACACAAAGCTTTAGGAATCCAAACTATAACATATAAGTACCCTGTATCAAGATTGATGCAAAACAAGTTAAATGTGACCTTCTTAGAGAGGTTTAGAAAAATAAAGTCCAGACGGACTCACCTCTGGGTACATTCGGGTGTAGTTGCCGTATATCTGGAAGCCATTGGTCGATTTGGGTCCTCTTTGTAATTGTTAGAGCCAATAGAATCGAGGGGGAGTTCCTAAATCCACCAAAACATTACCATTGAGGAGTGAGAGTGATGCACGCGTAGCTTGCCCAAAACCGGAAGCTCTGTTACACTCTATGAAAAATAAGTTTATTGCCATCAATGTTATGATGGATTATCAATCATCATTTCAAAGTGACACAGAGACATTGGATTAACCTTCAGCAGCGTTTATATGCGTGTTAATGCCCTTGAACACAACTTTTGATAAAAAAACAGCAAAGACCTATTTGCTATTTTGGCTACGTAAGGTGAAGTTGTGTGTTGTCTTTCCTGGCTTTCGCTGCCATGGGTTTTGGTCGCACAGTGATTATACTTATACCAATGGAATCTGTGGAATCTCAGCTGCCATATGTTATCTAGTTTGTGCAGATAGCATGAAGTATAAAATATCTCTACGGTGAGTTATGTGCTAAGTCCGTTAGCATTTGTTCGCTTAGTGCTAATTCAGAGGCTTGGTATTACCCTTGTGTTTTGTTTAGCTAAAAATGGTTAATATTGTCAGATAGCTGATTTTCTTCCCATTAAGTGGGTATGACACATTAATAGGTTGTTAAATGTTAAGAAGCCCTGAGACACAGTTTCGTGCAATATTGTTGCCGGCCGGAGCAATCAGGCTTAAGAGGTTAACGGTACCACTACTCTTATCAATCAGGTAAGGTATTCTTATCGGTACTTTTTGTTATTTTTTAAAGGGAAAAACTAAAGAAATTAAAAAAACAAATTAACATTGCTTTATTTAAATGTGAAATAAATGAAATATATATAATTATGTTATTATATTGTACTGTACTTGAGTAAAATGTTGAGGTACTTGTATTTAAATGCATTTGCATGTCCGATAGTCCACCATTAACACCTTAGTCTCGTCTCGTCAACGAAAACTAAATATACATTTCGTCAAAGTTTTTATTTTCAAGAATCTATGTTTAAATTATCTATGTTTAAATTAAACAAAGATAAAACTGAGGTAATGGTTTTTGGAGCCAAGGCAGAACGTATAAAAGTTAGCAATGAGCTTCAGTCTGCAATGTTCAAAACAACAGATAAAGCCAGAAATCTAGGTGTAGTCATGGACTCTGACCTGAGTTTCAACAGCCACATTAAAACAGTTACTAAATCAGCCTACTATCACCTGCTGCGACATTAGTCTTTTAATCTAGGATTAAAAGACTAAAGACTAAAGACTAATGACTAATGCTTTTATCTTTAGTAGACTCGACTACTGCAATGGTGTCTTCACAGGTCTCATTAAAAAATCTATTCGGAAGCTGCAGCTGATTCAGAACGCTGCTGCTCGAGTCCTCACTAACACTAAGAAAGTGGATCACATCACTCCTGTTCTGAAGTCTTTACACTGGCTTCCTGTGTGTCAAAGAATAGATTTCAAAATACTGCTGCTGGTTTATAAAGCTTTGAATGGTTTAGGCCCAAAATACATTTCTGATCTACTGCTAAATTATGAACCATCCAGATCTCTCAGGTCTTCAGGGACTGGTCAGCTTTCTGTCCCCAGAGTCAGAACTAAACATGGTAAAGCAGCGTTCAGTTATTATGCTCCAAATATCTGGAACAAACTCCCAGAAACCTGCAGGTCCGCTGCAACTCTGACTACTTTTAAATCCAGGCTGAAGACTTTTCTTTTTGTCGCTGCTTTGAATTGAACTATTCATATCTTAGACTGCACTGTAACTTTTATCCATGTATTTTTTCTTTTAATGTTTATCCATGTATTTCTTCTTTTAATGTTTATTTTATTAGCTTTTCTTTTTAATGACTGATTTTAAATGCCATTTTCTTAATATCTTTCATTTGTTGTAAAGCACTTTGAATTGCCTTGTGTTGAAAAGTGCTCTATAAATAAACTTGCCTTGCCTTGCCTTGCCTTTAGCTCGTCATCATCATGTAAAAAAGGTTGTTGACAGAAACATTTCGTCATAGTTTTCATTGACGAAATTAAGACTGGTGCTGGTTGGCCGTGTTGTCACACCTCTGTGGGGTGACAGGTGGGTTCCCCTCAAACTAATTAACCCAAGCAGTGAGCCAGTGACTCTGAGATGAAACTGTAAGATTGCAGATGTCTTCCCATGTGTTGCAGTTGAAGAGCTGCCCCCAGCTGAAAAGGTTTCTGTCACTAGCAAGTGTCTCAAAGTGCTCTTCGACAACAAAGACCCCGAACAAAGAAAGGACGCTCTAAACTAGCTGGGGCTACAATATTTGGACTTGGAGAGTTGTGAGGTGTCTGAGCAGTGGAAATATAGACTTTTGCAGCTTCTTGAGAAGTATGAGTCCATCTTTTCCAGGGACAAGATGGATTGTGGGGAGGCTACAGACTTTGTCCACAAAATACACCTTGTGGACGAGAGGCCGTTTCGCTTGTCTTACCGCCGAGTTCCACCAAGCCAGTATGAGCAGCTGAGCACTACACTAAATGAGATGGAGGAAAGAGGCATAATCAGGAAATCTCACAGTGAGTATGCATCCCCATTGGATGGCAGAATGCGCATTTGTACTGATTTCAGATGGCTCAATGCAAAGACTGTAAAAAACGCACACCCATTGCCTCATCAAGCAGATGCCCTTGCTGCACTGGGAGGAAATGTCTTCTTCTCTACCATGGACTTGATTTCTGGGTTCTACAACGTGCCACTTCATGAGGAGCACAACAAGTACACAGCCTTTTCGTCACTCTTCGGCCTCCATGAGCACAATAGGATGCCTCAAGGCCTGTCCAACAGTCCTGCAACCTTCATGCGGATGATGTTGTCAATATTCGGAGAGGAAAACTTCAGCAGCTTACTCTCTGTTACCTTGACGACGTGATGGTTTTTGCCCCTAATGAACAGCTGGCTCTTGAACGTCTGGAAATGGTGTTCCTCCGTCTGAAAAATCACAAACTCAAGCTGGCCCCTAATAAATGTCATCTCTTGACGAGTTCAGTTAAGTTTCTGGGTCATATTGTTTGTCCAGATGGGGTGAGAACAGACCCTGATAAAGTGAAGACCATTGCTGATGTGGGGGAGGCTGAGTTGATGGAGAGCGATGGTGTCACGCCTTCCTGGAAGAAGATCAGGTCATTCTTGGAAATGGTCTTCTATTATCAGCATTTTATTGCCGATTGCTCTGCAAAGGCCAAACCTCTGTTCAGACTCATATCTGGCCGACAAGTTCAATCACATGCGAAGAAAGGCAAGAAATTAAAGAAAATGTCCTCTGCCCCAGCAGCTCATACGTCTAATGATTGGACACCTGCATGTCAGGAATCATTGCAAACATTGAAAAGTGGTGTCACGTTGGCTCACCCGAACTTCAATGAGCCTTTCATCCTCGCTGTTGATGCTTCTTTTGATTGTATTGGAGCCGTCTTGTCACAAATGTCACCTGGTGAGACAGTCGCACAGCCTGTCGCCTTTGCAAGTAAGACGCTGACCCGGTCTCAAATGAACTATTCAGCACACAGGCTGGAGTTTTTGGCGCTGAAGTGGGCTGTGTGCGACAAATTCAGCCATTGGATGAAAGGGAGACACAACCCCCTTTCGTACATTCTGACCAAACCACGTTTGGATGCCTGTGAACAAAGATGGGTGGCCAAGCTTGCGGCGTACAACTTCGATCTTAAGTACGTTCGCAGAGTTAAAAACATTGTTGCAAATGCCTTGAGCCGTGAGCCTTTTGTCCAGTCATGTGTTGGTCAGATTGTTAAAAGAGTCATATGTCGCACTACTGGACGAAGTCAATGGAGTTGTCAGGGGCAGAGTGCAGGATGCTTTTCGGCTAACAAACAACTGCCAGGTTGTCCAAGGCACGCGGTCGACCTTGGTGCTGGGCCTGTCCCCCAGCCTGTGGGAAGTTCCATCAGCTCAGAAGAAGTATCAGCTGCATTGAGTGCTCATGGTGATCGTGGCCTACCCATTGCTAACTTACCACTGCCACAGCTGCCTGAGGAAGACTCTTCCACTCCTATTCCTCAGGGCCAGCCATCAATCAATCAATCAATCAATGTTTATTTATAGAGCCCAATATCACAAATGTTACATTTGTCTCAGTGGACTTCACAGTTTGTACAGAATATGAGTATGACAATACGACACCCTCTGTCCTTAGACCCTCACATCGTACAAGGAAAAACTTCCGGAGAAAACCCACAGTTTAAAGGGAAAAATGGGAGAAACCTCAGGGAGAGCAACAGAGGAGGGATCCCTCTCCCAGGACGGACAGACGTGCAATAGATGCCGTGTGTAAACGAAGAGATAATACATTTTACAGCGTAGGTAGACCAAATGTTTAGAAAGACCAAATGTTTGGAAATGCATGTGTCTATAATAAGAAGATGAATCCACGAGGATGTCAGCAATCCTGTCTCCAGGAGCAAGACAAGACAATAAGCAGGATCCTGTTCTATATGCATCGAAAGAGGAAATCTACCAAACGTGTGGGAACATCTGAACCTTGCGGCGTCAGAAAACTTCTCAGGCACTGGAGAAAGCTAAACCTGTTAAGCCCTGAGCCTGTTTTTCGGGGTCTCAGGCTCGAAAATGACATTCCCAGAACAAATACTATAGCTTCACTTCTAAAAAGGGTTAAATTAATAATCTTTTTTCTCAAAGCAATGATAAACCTGTGAGTTGGATGTAGAAAAATCAGAATCAATATAGATTTTTTTTATTTTAAAGTAAATTCAGATTGAACATAGTAAAACAATTTAAATTATAGTGTGGGTCCAAAAAAAAACATTGCTTATATTGAAAACCACCCTTGAATGATGGGATGGTAGACTAAAAGCTTTAGGAATCCAAACTATAACATATAATAAGTATCAAGATTTGGGAGGTTAAAGTCCAAAATGGATTTCTGTACTGAATGAGAACATGCCATCGACTGAACAAAGGCTTTTCCAGTTCATTGTGCCGGATGATCTCAAGCCTCAGATTCTTCTTGGCCTCCATGACAATGCTGGTCATCAGGGCTGTGCAAGAACACTGTCAGTCAGTCAGTCTGCAAAACATGTCGCTTGCCGGTTATGGAATGCTTTCTTCTGTGTATACAGCTTCCCCAAGATAATCCATTCAGAACTGGGTGCCAACTTTGAGAGCAGACTAATTAAGGACCTTTTGGAGATGGCGGGGGTGCAAAAGTCACACACCACACCTTACCACCCCATGGGTAATGGCGTAACAGAACACTTTAACAGGACGCTGGGGAATATGTTGAGAACCCTTCCTCCAACAATGAAAGCCAGGTGGCCCCAGGTGTTGCAGACGCTGACCTTTTGCTATAACTGCACAATACATGAGACAACCGGCTTTGCCCCGTTTTACCTCATGTTGGGCCGGGTGCCACGTCTCCCTATTGACATTATGTTCCAGCATGGGCTTCAGGATTAAAGAGATCAGCCATAATGAGTTTGTCTCTCGGTTGAGACAGGATTTATGTGAAGCTTCAAGGATTGCTCAAAACCACAGGCTTAATAAGCAAGCCCGTCATGCTTGGCTTTACAACCGCAAAGTCAAGGGTTCTCCGCTGGCTGTGGGTGATCGAGTTTTGTTGGCCAACCGTGATGAGAGGGACAAAAGGAATTTTGCTGACAAGTGGGTTTCTACGCTCTATGATGTTGTGTCGGTGAGGGCTGGGATTAACGTGTACAGGATAAGAGATGCCCAATCTGGAAGAGAGAGAGTTGTACATCGGAATCTGCTTCTCCCAGTTCACTTTCTTTCCATGGACGAGGGTGAAACCTCTGCCTCGCTTGTCAACTCAGATAATGGGGATGAGGAATGTGGAAGTGGTCAGTCTCTGTGCATGTGGACAATGTAGATGGCTACGATCACACTGTGGACTGGCTCATGAACTCACCTGACTAAGTTTCCGTCAACGAGGTTCACTCACCTGACCCAGTCCCTGCCAGTGATGCTCACTCACTTGACTCAGACGCTGACAGTGTGACTCTACCAACTGACCCAGACCCTGACAGTGTGACTCTACCAACTGACCCAGACCCTGACAGTGTGACTCTACCAACTGACCCAGACCCTGCGAGTGCTGCTGACTTGACTGACCCAGACCCTGACAGTGTGACTCTACCAACTGACCCAGACTCAGTTGGTGTTTACCATTTAACTTCCACAGAAGTTGTTGATGAAACCAATGCTATTTGCACACAGCCTCATAGTGTTCAAGCGGGCTGTGGTGGTTTAGCTACTACTAGATGTGGGAGGCATGTCAGACCTCCTACAAAGTTGATATATGAGATGTCAGCACAGAAGGTTGAGGATACCTCATCTGTTTCTAGTTCAGTTTTTGCATTCTTCCATAAGATATTTGAGGTTTAGGCAGTCAGGATAGTTTTTTTTGTATGGGTTATATCTGAGTAGTATTTGAATGTGTTTGTAGATTTGTGGGTATGCTATGTGTGTTGCCTTAGATGAGATGCTTTGAAGCTGTAAATGGCATCTTCTGCTGGTCTGAGAAAGGTATTGGGCCTTTTTCAATCCTTACGGGTGGATTTTGTAGCGACTGTGTTGTAGAAATGTATCATTAAGTCTAATCTAATCATAAGTATTACTGTAACTTAATTATCTGTTTATTTCCCACGGTTTGAATTCACATCTAGCCTCTAATTCCCACTTCCTTAGAACAGACAAAAGTCTGTCTCTACAACCATTGGTTTGTAATTAACATGTATGCGAGTTAAACTGTCTGGCCAAATGTTTTCCTGTAATGTATATTGCATAGCTGTATGTAAGTTTCAACCGTCTGTCACGGTTGTCATGTCAGGTCACGGGTCTATGTCTAGGTTTGGGTGTTTTCACTGTTCTTTATGCCATGTTTTCCTCCTGGGTTATTGTCTGGTCCTTTTCCCTGTGTTTTTCCTCCTGTCGTTAGTTTCCTCACCTGTGTCTCGTTAGCTGATTGTGTTCACCTGTGGCCCTTGTGTTTCTCCTCCCCTGCCCGGCTGTGTCTTGTCTTGTAATTATCCCTCCCTGTATTTAGTCTTGTCTCGTGCTGTGTTCAGTGTTGGTGCTTCTTTTGTTTGTGACCTGGTTCACCGTAGAGTGTTTTGTTTGTTGAAAGTTTATGTATTAGATAAGAGACCTTGAAATAAAGGTATTATCAAGTGTTATCTGCGTTTGGGTCCTACCTGCTTCACTCTGCGCTATCAGAAAGCACCAACCAGAAAATGGGCCCAGCAGATCCGTTCGAGCTGGAATTATTGAATTTTTCCTTTTTTTTGGCTAACTGCTCGGATCGATGGAAGAGAGCACCCGGAGTTCAGCAGCGAGAGGCTGTGTTGTCGGAGGCGCGCCAGATGGCTAGAGAGAAACCAGGTTTGGTGAAGTTCTTACCTGGCTGGATTTCAAAGATCCTCCCGGTGTGTGATTCCCGGCCTGCTAGCCCCAGGCATGCTAGCTCCCTGCCTCCCGATTCCCAACCTGGCACCATACGCCTTGGTGGGTTCCGTCTGGAGTCAGCCCCGGCTTCTTCCCCATTTCCTGCTCCTGTCCAGGATCCGTTCTCGGGTACTCGTCTGGCTTATGGAGGTCCACGGAGTATTCAGGCGGCTGCTAAAAGGAGTCGTCGCAAGGCCAGGTTAGCCCGAGCCCAAGCAGCCATGGTTCCGGTTACAGTTCCGGCCCCAGCAGCCATGGTTCTGGCTCCAGTACCGGCTCCAGTACCCCTGGTCGCGACTCCAGTTTCGGCTCCAGGACTGGCTTACCGGCCAACGCCAGCTCCCCGAGTCCTGTCGGCATACCGGCCGACTCCAGCACCTCGTCTCTTGTTGGCTCCCCAGCCAACACCAGCTCCCCGTGTCCTGTCGGCGTACCG
This sequence comes from Harpagifer antarcticus, assembly GCA_902827135.1. Taxonomy (NCBI): domain Eukaryota; kingdom Metazoa; phylum Chordata; class Actinopteri; order Perciformes; family Harpagiferidae; genus Harpagifer; species Harpagifer antarcticus. The sequence goes on along the minus strand of CADEHL010001154.1, from coordinate 146,460 downwards.
GCCGACTCCAGCACCTCGTCTCTTGTTGGCTCCCCAGCCAACACCAGCTCCTCGTGTCCTGTTGGGTCCCCAGCCAACTCCAGCTCCCCGTGTCCTGTCGGCGTACCGGCCGACTCCAGCACCTCGTCTCTTGTTGGCTCCCCAGCCAACACCAGCTCCCCGTGTCCTGTCAGCGTACCGGCCGACGCCAGCTCCTCGTGTCCTGTCGGCGTACCGGCCGACTCCAGCACCCCGTGTTCTGTTGGCAAACCAACTCTCTCAAGTTTCCCCTCCAGACACTTCTCAAGTCCCCTCTCAGGTCCCCTCTCGAGTCTTTTCTCGTGTCCCCTCTCAAGTCAACTCTCCAGTGTCCTCTCGAGTCACCTCTCAAGTTTCCCCTCAGGTCTACTCTCGAGTCCCCTCTCAGGTCTCCTCTCGAGTTACCTCTCGAGTCACCTCTCGAGTTCCCTCTCAGGTCCCCTCTCAGGTCCCCTCTCGAGTCTTTTCTCGTGTCCCCTCTCAAGTCAACTCTCCAGTGTCCTCTCGAGTCACCTCTCAAGTTTCCCCTCAGGTCTCCTCTCGAGTTCCCTCTCAAGTCCCCTCTCAGGTCCCCTCTCGAGTTACCTCTCGAGTCATCTCTCGAGTTCCTTCTCAGGTCCCCTCTCAGGTCCCCTCTCGAGTCTTTTCTCGTGTCCCCTCTCAAGTCAACTCTCCAGTGTCCTCTCGAGTCACCTCTCAAGTTTCCCCTCAGGTCTCCTCTCGAGTTCCCTCTCAAGTCCCCTCTCAGGTCCCCTCTCGAGTTACCTCTCGAGTCACCTCTCGAGTTCCTTCTCGAGTCCCCTCTCAGGTCTCCTCTCGAGTTACCTCTCGAGTCTCCTCTCGAGTTCCCTCTCAAGTCCCTTCTCAGGTCCCCTCTCGAGTTATCTCTCGAGTCAACTCTCCAGTGTCCTCTCGAGTCACCTCTCAAGTTTCCCCTCAGGTCTACTCTCGAGTTCCCTCTCAAGTCCCCTCTCAGGTCCCCTCTCGAGTTACCTCTCGAGTCACCTCTCGAGTTCCTTCTCAAGTCAACTCTCCAGTGTCCTCTCGAGTCACCTCTCAAGTCAACTCTCCAGTGTCCTCTCGAGTCAACTCTCCAGTGTTCTCTCGAGTCACCTCTCAAGTCAACTCTCCAGTGTCCTCTCGAGTCACCTCCCAAGTCAACTCTCCAGTGTCCTCTCGAGTCACCTCTCAAGTTTCCCCTCAGGTCTCCTCTCGAGTTACCTCTCGAGTCAACTCTCGAGTTCCTTCTCGAGTCCACTCTCCAGTTTCCTCTCAAGTTCCCTCTCAAGCCCTCTCTCGAGTCCCCACTCAAGCCCCTACTCATGTCCAGTTGGAGGTCCCGCAGACTAGTCTTCTGCCGGGGGTCCTGCCAACCCCATGTCTTGTCCAGTTGGAGGTCCCGCAGACTAGTCTCCTGCCGGGGGTCCTGCCAACCCCATGTCCTGTCCAGTTGGAGGTCCCGCAGACTAGCCCTCTGCCGGGGGTCCTGCCAACCCCATGTCTTGTCCAGTTGGAGGTCCCGCAGACTAGCCCTCTGCCGGGGGTCCTGCCAACCCCATGTCCTGTACCGTTGGAGGTTCCGCTGGGGGTCCTGCCAACCCCATGTCCTGTCCAGTTGGAGGTCCCGCAGACAAGCCCTCTGCCGGGGGTCCTGCCAACCCCATGTCTTGTCCAGTTGGAGGTCCCGCAGACTAGCCCTCTGCCGGGGGTCCTGCCAACCCCATGTCTTGTCCAGTTGGAGGTCCCGCAGACTAGTCTCCTGCCGGGGGTCCTGCCAACCCCATGTCCTGTCCAGTTGGAGGTCCCGCAGACTAGTCTCCTGCCGGGGGTCCTGCCAACCCCATGTCCTGTCCAGTTGGAGGTCCCGCAGACTAGCCCTCTGCCGGGGGTCCTGCCAACCCCATGTCTTGTCCAGTTGGAGGTCCCGCAGACTATCCCTCTGCCGGGGGTCCTGCCAACCCCATGTCCTTTCCAGTTGGAGGTCCCGCAGACTAGCCCTCTGCCGGGGGTCCTGCCAACCCCATGTCTTGTCCAGTTGGAGGTCCCGCAGACTAGCCCTCTGCCGGGGGTCCTGCCAACCCCATGTCTTGTCCAGTTGGAGGTCCCGCCGACTAGCCCTCTGCCGGGGGTCCTGCCAACCCCATGTCTTGTCCAGTTGGAGGTCCCGCAGACTAGTCTCCTGCCGGGGGTCCTGCCAACCCCGTGTCCTGTCCCGTTGGAGGTCCCGCCGACTACGCTCCTGCCGGGGGTCCTGCCAACCCTATGTCCTGTGCCGTTGGAGGTCCCGCCGTCTACTCTCCTGCCGGGGGTCCTGCCAATCCTATGTCCTGTGCTGTTGGAGGCCCCGCCGACTACTCTCCTGCCGGGGGTCCTGCCAACCCTGTGTCCTGTCCCGTTGGAGGCCCCGCCGACTACTCTCCTGCCGGGGGTCCTGCCAACCCTTTGTCCTGTCTCGTTGGAGGTCCCGTCGTCCACCCTCCTGCTGGGGGTCCTGCCAACTCCTGGTCCTCTTCCGTGGGGGATCCTGCCGAAGCCTGTCCCGCCGGCTCCGGTTCCTGTCCGGCCGACACCGGGTCCTGCCCGGCCTCCGGAGCTGTCTGGTCTTCGCCCTCATGCTCGGCCCCCTGAGTTCGCCCGCTGTGGCCTTCGCCCCACCATGGACTCTGCCTTGCCCCCGGGCCGTCCGCCCGAGACCCCCACCTTGGACTCTGCCTTGCCCCCGGGTCGTCCGCCCGAGTTCCCCACCATGGACTCTGCCTTGCCCCCGGGCCGTCCGCCCGAGACCCCCACCTTGGACTCTGCCTTGCCCCCGGGCCGTCCGCCCGAGTTCCCCACCTTAGACTCTGCCTTGCCCCCGGGTCGTCCGCCCGAGTTCCCCACCATGGACTCTGCCTTGCCCCCGGGCCGTCCGCCCGAGACCCCCACCTTGGACTCTGCCTTGCCCCCGGGCCGTCCGCCCGAGTTCCCCACCTTAGACTCTGCCTTGCCCCCGGGCCGTCCGCCCGAGATCCCTTCCTGGTCCCCTACTGGGCTCCTGGGCGGTCAGCTTAGTCCCGTCCTCCGGACCCCCTCCACCCACCCTGTTGGACTATGTTGGATTTTTTGTTTAGGGACGTCTGGAATCCGTCCCTTGAGGGGGGGGTTCTGTCACGGTTGTCATGTCAGGTCACGGGTCTATGTCTAGGTTTGGGTGTTTTCACTGTTCTTTATGCCATGTTTTCCTCCTGGGTTATTGTCTGGTCCTTTTCCCTGTGTTTTTCCTCCTGTCGTTAGTTTCCTCACCTGTGTCTCGTTAGCTGATTGTGTTCACCTGTGGCCCTTGTGTTTCTCCTCCCCTGCCCGGCTGTGTCTTGTCTTGTAATTATCCCTCCCTGTATTTAGTCTTGTCTCGTGCTGTGTTCAGTGTTGGTGCTTCTTTTGTTTGTGACCTGGTTCACCGTAGAGTGTTTTGTTTGTTGAAAGTTTATGTATTAGATAAGAGACCTTGAAATAAAGGTATTATCAAGTGTTATCTGCGTTTGGGTCCTACCTGCTTCACTCTGCGCTATCACCGTCTGGTCAACACTTCTTGTAATGTAAAGTGTTTGTATTTTCTGTTGTCAGATCTTGTACGAACTTCTTGGTACAAGACTCTGTCCTTTCAGCTGAAATAGATTAACTATGTTAAATGCTTTTTGACTTTTATTGACTTTATTAAATAACACAACTTTGATTTAAACTTCTATTATTTGTTAATTTCTAGCCAACCAGGTTGTTTCTGTTTTTAAAGTGGAATTTCCTCCACAGACTGTAATTGTGTCTTTCATTTAGTTTCACCTCGAACAGCAACGACAAATATTTATTTTCTTTTTCTTACCCTCTTGTCTTGATGATGTTCAGTATTTGCCTGGAGAAGGGGGGTGTATGTAACAGTGTAAATAATTAATGATTGTTTTATTAAATCCTGTTAAACTGGGACTACAGCCATAGTTTTGCCATTTTATTTTATTTTGAAAGGAAGTGTTGCGCTGAATGTGGTGCATTTTGGGAATCCCTCAGTGTCAAAGGATTCTTAGCTGCGGGTGAGTTGTTGCTCTGTTAACTCAGTTGTTAGTATGATAATAATTGTGATCACTGAGGATGTGTCCAGATGCATCAGTCGATGTATGTTTACAGCTCACACTCTGATTTATCAGTGACAACCAGGAAAGACTGGGTGACAACCAGGAAAAGTGTGACGACAACTGGGGAGTCAGTGACAGCTCGGAAAGACGGCGACCGGGGCAGAACGGGCTGGCAACCTAATCTGCTTCTTCTGAGAGGAAGACACCCACAAAAAGCTACGATGAATCTAATAAATAAATACCCCCAGGGGTGCCCGAGAGGGGGGGAGGATGAGCACCCCAGTCTGACAGACACAACGGCATCAGACCCAAGCAATGTACAAACGACTATGAGCAAACAGTGTGAATGTGGCAAAATCTGCAAGAATAATCGTGGCTTGAAGATCCATCAAGCAAGGATGAAGTGTCTGGTGGGAGCAGGAGCAGCACAACGCACAGGTGTCCAACCTGGTGAGACGCAGGAGGAGCCAGGCCCAGAGTCACCCCACAGTGCCCGGAACCTCCAAGTGTTGCACAATAATCCCTTGAGCACAAAGTCTGAGAGGCGACGGATCAAATAGCCGGCAGCAAACATGACCTCACAGTGGAAGCAGTTTGATGATGATGTTGACCAGATTCTGGAGGCAACAGGGAAGGAAGTAGCAGATCAAAAGCTGAAAGCCATGACAGTAATCATTGTCAGTATTGCAGGCCCTAGAACAACTTAACGTAAAGAACCAACGAGCTGTAAGGATCCAGAACATCAGGAAGGAGTTGAAGTCACTGAAGTCCCAGTTCTAGGAGGCGGGAGAAGGGGAGCGCAATGGCTTGGCTCAGCTGACGTGCATCCTCCAGGTCCTTCGTCGGGCTGAGTGTCATCGTAGGCGACAACGAGAACGTGCTGCCTTTGTTGCCAACCCCTTCAAGTTCACCAAGGGGTTGCTGGGACAGAAGCGCAGTTGAAGACTGGCATGCACCCAAGAATAAATCGACAAACATCTTTAGCAGACATACAGCGAGCCAGAGAGAGAGCAGGAGCTGGGAGAATGCAACATCCTCATAGATCCTCCTGAACCAAAGGTGCAGTTTGACTCGTCAGAGCTGCAGCTTATGGAAGTCAGGGAGGTTGTTCGCAAAGCAAGGGCAAGCTCTGCTCCAGGACCAAACAGCATTTCTTACAAAGTCTATAAGAACTGTCCAAAACTCCTGCTCTGTCTTTGGAAGATCCTGCACGTTTTCTGGAGAAGGGGGAAGATACCAGTTCAGTGGAGAGTGACGGAATATAGATCCAAAGGACGAAAACTCTACCAAGATAGACCAGTTCCGCATCATGTGCAAATGTATGCCGATGATGCGGTCATCTTTGTATACGGGAAAAATACAGAAATAATCTCATGTTGTCTCTCAAATGCTTTGGACAAGGTTCAACACTGGCTGAACAACATTTGCTTACAGTTAAATGCAAAAAAAACAGTATCCATGATGTTCAGTAAACGACCAGTCAAAATCGAAGGATCCAATGTGTTTTTAAACGGAGCAGAATTATAACTAGTCCCCCACTTCAAGTATCTTGGAGTCATACTGGACTCGAACTTGACTTTTAAGAAACATATCAAGAAAGTATCCAATACCGTTAAATTCAACTTGCAACATTTTAAACAAATCAGACCTTTCTTAACTGTCATGCTGCAAAGTCATACCTCCACTGCATGATTCTATCCCACATTGAATACTGTTTTAGAAACTGGTCGTTTGCTTGTGCCACAAACCTAAAACCCATAGAACAGCTGTACAAGAGAGCTATCCAGGTCAGGGCTCGACATTATAAATGGCCCGCTGGCCCGGAAGCACTATTTAGACACCCCGGGCCAGCATAACGTACTTTCCACTTGCCCGCTCGGGCCACTACAAATATTGCTTTCAAAAAATTGTCCTTTGGTATTGGTATTTTGACTAGAAATTGTGTTAAATTGTTTCGTTTATCAACGCTACAACATAGCGTTCCGTGAGTCGGTTGTCGTTGTTGGCGGAAAAGCAAACAGCTGTTTGCTGCGGAGTACAGTGCGAGCAGGCTCCCGTGAGCGGGAACGCGCTCCTTCACTACAGACTATCGCGCCACCTAACCATTAGCCAAAATGTTTTTAATACCAGCGGTCACCGTCCAAGCTCCGGGCAAAAAATTATCTAAATAAAAGAAAGTCACCGGAGGAGTTAAAGGAGAGTGACAGCGAGCATGAGAAGAAGAGGGAGAGAAAGTTTCAGCTTGCTGGATGGAGTTGGCTTCTAGTGGTGCAGTGACGCGTCCTAAAACCCTTTTATAATCTATCGATTAGATTTATGATTCGAAAATTATAAAAGTAGGGTAGACATGTGGATATTATCCGGCTGTCCCAGCAGTTTAGGATAATGAAGGTTCTAATCAAATCAATTACATAGCCATTACATTTCTAACTCCTAATGACAGGAAGGCAGAAAGTGCATTATACAAATAATAATACTCATAATAATAGCAGACATTTTTTAACAATGACCACAATATCATTATTTTAATAAACCAAATATGAACAATTGAGGAAAATGAGGAGGAACTGATGATTCAAATGTTGTAGTCCAAGTAGTAATGTAGTTAGTGCATAAATTAGGCTACTATTGCAACAAATGTGTTAATTTTCTTCATTATTAGTCGATTTTTTTTTTGGTGGACGAATGCTCCGGGCCAGTGGTTACAATGGTGGGGCCAGTGATAATACAATTCCACCGGCCCGGAGGGCCAGTGGCATTTTACCCTTAATGTCTACCCCTGCAGGTGTTTGACAGAAAGCCACATTCATACCACCACTGTACCATCCTTGAGAAACACAATTTCTTTTGACCATTTTAAGTCTTTTAAAAGTATGTGTTTTTTTTATAAATGTTTACATGGACTGCCCATCCCCCCTTAGGGGAATTCATCCACAAAAACACACTGGACGCTGCACTAGGTCAGAAACCAGAGGAGACTGTGAGGTCCACCGCAGACGGACCACTTTTGGACAGAATGTCCTCTCCGTTAAAGACAGCTCTTTGTGGAAGAGCCTCCCAACTGAGATACGCGATTGTCCCACTCTCAATAGCTTTAAAGGTCAACTCAAAGAATGGTTGAGAAACAAACAGACGTGCAATCACCGCTAAATGCACTTTAATACAGGGGTAACTCCTCTTGAACTTTATGTATCATAGCTGCTACATTGTACTGCCATGTGGTAAATGCTTGTGTATGCTGCTCTTGCTCTTTTTGCATATCATGTATGTATTTGTTGCTATGTTTATAAATGCAGGGGTAGACATTAAGGGTAAAATTCCGCTGGATGTAATGGCTATGTAATAGCCTAGATTAGAACCTTCATTATCCTAAACTGCTGGGACATTTCGCCCTTCTTTTATATTGTCTACTCTTCACTTACTTGTCAGCATAGGTCGGCATTGATGTACAGAGCCGACAGAAGACCTTGTTTATATTGGCATCATATTGAGAGGTGCAGTGACGCGTCCTAAAACCAGGAAGTAAGCTGCTGGTTCCCTCGACAGAAAGCAATGGGATTTCTCCACAGGGTTTTGGAAAATAGCTGGAAATAAGGTCTGTGGAAAACAAACCTGTTTGATAAATGCACGTTTTGTTCAGCCGGATAATCTCCACATGTCTACCCTACTTTTATAATTTTCGAATCATAAATCTAATCGATAGATTATAAAAGGGTTTTAGGACACGTCACTGCACCACTCTATAGAAGCCAACTCCATCGATCAAGCTGGCTGAAACTTTCTCTCCCTCTTCTTCTCATGCTCCCTGTCACTCTCCTTTAACTCCTCCGGTGACTTTCTTTTATTTGAAGATTGTTTTTTGCCAAGTGCGCAGAATTTACGTAATTAATCATATATTTTCGATTATAAGGAGTAGAAATATGAATCAGATATCCGCGGAATCGCTGGAAGAGTAGCTTTCCAGCGGTATCTCCTGTGAGACTGTAACCAGGGCACAGCAGCCAATATCGCCGCTCAAAGCAGCTTGACTTTACACTGTGTGGGATTGGTGGATTTGTGTGTCCGTCAAGGAAATCTCGGCCGGCAGCCATATTGGTCTGAAATGACCAATGGACATCGAGAAATCACTAAGGACCTACCTTCCCACCAAGTAAAATAAACATAAACCACGTGTCTCCCATCAGTTTACCTCTGTGAGGAGAGAGAGAGAGACAGAGAAAATGGCTAAAAAAAACTTTACAGTTGCCGACTTCGCTAGAGATTTTTTTCGCTAGCAGCAGTGAAGATAGAACCTCAGAACCTGAAGTCTTTGACTCTTCTGAAGAAGAAGAATACAAAGACAACAACAAGGATCCATTTGGACATGGGTAAGTGTAAATATTACAGTAATAGTGTACTGGCAATGTGTGGGGAATACCGCGAAAATGAACAAGAGGTTTATTGATATATATTTTTTATCGATAGTCATGAACTTTTTATTGGGACAAAATAGACTCTCCATTAGCAAACGGTTACTCTGTGTTAACGTTATATTGGTATGTAAAAGTGAGATTACATGTGTAGATGATTAAATTAATCATTTATTCGTCACACAACGGAGACATTTAAAGTGGCTATAGACATGTTTTTGCCATCGATTATTTTATCATACTGTTCTGTACAGATGAGACTTTGTCATAGATGTATTTATATGTGTGCCTGTTATTATTTTACCGTCCTGTACAGATGAGACTTTGTAATCAGATGTAGCCTATGTATCTGTGTGTCTGTGATTTTATACTGAATGTAAAGTAACTGGAAATACCTGTGTGTGTGAGAGAGAGAGAGACTCCTGTCCAACCTCCCAAACTTTCTTTTTATGTGTGAATTGTTATTTGTGCTTGAGCAACATTTTACTTGAACTTTATTTCAATGAAATTAGTTGTAATTATTGTCCTACATTTTAATTTGTTTTACAGAAATGTTTCTCTGTCTGCTCACAGCAGCCAGCCCCACTGTCTTGGAAGACAGACAAAGACATTAACACTGTCTTGACATTTATAATGAAGAGTTGGTTGAAAGTTCTGATGTTCAATATTGTAAATAGGGAGATTTTCCAGTTTCTTATATTTATATAAATAGTTGGTTGAAAAAAACATATTTATAATAAATTGTTGGTTGAAAAAAAACGTTTGAATGCTCAATTTGTATTTGTACACATCACATGAACCTTGGTATGTCATATGAAGTCATTATTCAGTCCTAATGTATCTCAGTCCCTGCTGTGGTGAAAGTAGAGTGATAAACGCCTATTTTACTCAAAATTCGAATTAATTTGTTTTCATTTTAGACATGTATTGTTATGATTCTGTTTAGTTTTGTTTTTGTTGTGTGCTTTTGTGTGCTTTTTCCTGTCTCACCCCTCTCTTCTCTGTTTTCCTCTGCAGGGCTGGTGTCTGACAGCGAGTTGGCTGGCTCCTCCCAGGAGCAGACGAGGCACACCTGTTTCCACTCACCTCTTCACCTGTAGATATAAAGGCCCGGTCCTCATGCCACTTCCCTGCCAGATAATTCCTCTGTGTTTCGACCCTCCGGTGTATCTCGCTGCTCTCCTCGTCTTTTGGATTCTTTGTGTGTACAAGCGGCCGAGATGGGTTTTCTCCGCAGGGTGGCTGGTGTCTCCCTTAGGGATAAGGTGAGAAGTTCTGTCAACCTGGAGGGACTCAGAGTTGAGCCGCTCCTTCGCGTCGAAAGGAGCCAGTTGAGGTGGTTTGGGCACCTAGTTAGGATGCCACCTGGGCGCCTCCCTAGGGAGGTGTTCCAGGCACGTCCAGCTGGGAAGAGACCAAGGGGTAGACCTAGGACCAGGTGGAGGGATTATATCTCTTTGCTGGCCTGGGAGCGCCTTGGGATCCCCCAGTCAGAGCTGGTTGATGTCGCCAGGGAAAAGGAAGTTTGGGGCTCTCTGCTGGAACTGCTACCGCCGCGACCCCACGGATAAGCGGGAGAAGATGGATGGATGGAGTAAATATGTGTTTTCACAAGAGTTTTGACGATTTTCCAAAAATCGGATGTCAAATTTTAAGCTTTTGAGCTACTTATCGCATCACACAGTGCTCTAAGGTGAGTAATTTGCATATATAGCAATACCAGAGATTGCCCTGAACATTTTGATATTCAACACATGGGGTGCCATGTTAGAAGAAATACATTTAAATGGTGATTTAAGAAAACATCTAAAAATCGAGAAAATACCCTTAGACTCCAGAGGGTTAAAAACATTTTGGCGAATGGTTAGGTGGCGCGATAGTCTGTAGTGAAGGAGCGCGCTCCCGCTCACGGGAGCCTGCTCGCGCTGCGCTCCGCAGCAAACAGCTGTTTGCTTTTCACCCAACAACTACAACCGACTCACGCAACGCTATGTTGTAGCGTTAATAAACGAAACAATTTAACAAAATTGCTAGTCAAAAATACCTATACCACAGGACCATTTTTTTAAAAAAAAGCAATATTTGTAGTGGCCCGAGCGGGCAAGTGGAAAGTACGTTATGCTGGCCCGGGGTGTCTAAATAGTGCTTCCGGTCGAGCCCTGAAATGTCATTTTCTTATATGTTGTATGTGACGGGACTACGGATGGAAAGTAGCTCAAACCTAAAATCCAGCATATTTACACTTGAAGCATTATTTGTCTTAAGTGTTCATTAATGTGCATTGTCCCTATTCAAATAAATGATTAAATGAAAATGAAATGAAAATCTCCCTGCTGTGTGTCGAGGCGAAGATTTTCTTCAGCTCAGTTTCCAACCGGCTCTGCGCCTACCTGGCCAAGAACACCTACATCGACACATCAGTCCAGAAGGGCAGCATATCAGGGATGCCAGGCTGTCTGGAACACAACAGTGTGGTGACTCAACTCATCAGGGAGGCCAGAGAAAACAAGGGCAATCTTTCAGTACTATGGCTCGACTTGGCAAACGCATACGGCACCATTCCACACAAGCAACTCACTTTGAAAAAACATCACGTCCCCAGCAGGATAAGTGACCTCATTGCTGACTATTACAACAACTTGAGGATGAGGGTCTCTTCAGGAGCAGTCACATCAAGCTGGCACACAGTGGAGATTGCTATCATCACAGGGTGCACTATCTCTGTGACACTATTCTCCCTAGCCATGAACATGCTCACAAAGTCTGCTGAACCAGAGTGCAGAGGGCCCCTATCAAAGTCCACTCAACGGCAACCACCCATCAGGGCATTCATGGATGACCTCACAGTCACCACTGAATCAGTCTCAGGCTGCCGATGGATTCTGCAGGGGCTCGGAAGATTGATGAAGTGGGCCCGTATGTGATTTAAACCAGCCAAATCACGGTCCATGGTGCTGAGGAAAGGCAAGGTAGAAGAAAAGTTCCGGTTTAACATCGAAGGCACAGTCATCCGAACCATCTCAGAGAAGCCAGGCATACACTTTGGCAAGGTTTTTGACAGCTCACTGAGGGACACAATATCCATCCAGTCGACCTGCACTGAGTTGGATGGCTAGCTGAAATCTGTGGACAAGTCTGGACTACCTGGAAAGTTCAAAGCCTCGGTGTATCAGCACGGCATTCTTCCTAGAATCCTTTGGCCCCTCCTCATCTATGCAGTTCCTATCTCCATTGTCAAAACCTTAGAGAGGAGGGTCAGCAACCAGGGTTTCCCACACATAGACTTTACAAATGGACGTGCCGCCCAGGTATATTAACGTCCGCCAAAGTATATTTAGCGACCCATTGTCACGGTTGTCATGTCAGGTCACGGGTCTATGTCTAGGTTTGGGTGTTTTCACTGTTCTCTATGCCATGTTTTCCTCCTGGGTTATTGTCTGGTCCTTTTTCCTGTGTTTTTCCTCCTGTCGTTAGTTTCCTCACCTGTGTCTCGTTAGCTGATTGTGTTCACCTGTGGCCCTTGTGTTTCTCCTCCCCTGCCCGGCTGTGTCTTGTCTTGTAATTATCCCTCCCTGTATTTAGTCTTGTCTCGTCCTGTGTTCAGTGTTGGTGCTTCTTTTGTTTGTGACCTGGTTCACCGTAGAGTGTTTTGTTTGTTAAAGTTTATGTATTAGATAAGAGACCTTGAAATAAAGGTATTATCAAGTGTTATCTGCGTTTGGGTCCTACCTGCTTCACTCTGCGTAACAGTAAGCACCAACCAGAAATGGACCCAGCAGATGATCCGTTCGAGCTGGAATTATTGAATTTTTCCTTTGATTTGGCTTGCTGCTATGATTGGTGGAAGGGAGCGTCCAGTGTTCTGCAGAAGGAGGCCGCTCTGGTAGAGGCGCACCGGTTGGCTATGGAGAAACCAGACTTGGTGAAATTCTTACCGGGCTGGATTTTGAACTTCATCTGGGTGTGTGATTTCCAGCCCGCTGACTATAAACGTCTCGGTGTGTTCCGTCTGGAGTCAACCCCTGCTTCTTCCCCATTTCCTGCTCCTGTCCAGGATCCGTTCTCGGGTACTCGTCTGGCTTATGGAGGTCCACGGAGTATTCAGGCGGCTGCTAAAAGGAGTCGCAAGGCCAAGCTAGCAGCCCGAGCCCCAAGAGCCATGGCTCCAGCCCCAGTTCCGGCCCCAGCAGCCATGGTTCTGGCTCCAGTACCGGCTCCAGTACCCCTGGTCCCGACTCCAGTTTCGGCTCCAGGACTGGCTTACCGGCCAACGCCAGCTCCCCGTGTCCTGTCGGCATACCGGCCGACGCCAGCACCCCGTGTCCTGTCGGCGTACCGGCCGACTCCAGCACCTCGTCTGCTGCTGGCTCCCCAGCCAACACCAGCTCCTCGTGTCCTGTCGGCGTACCGGCCGACTCCAGCACCCCGTGTTCTGTTGGCGAACCAACTCTCTCAAGTTTCCCCTCCAGACACTTCTCAAGTCCCCTCTCGAGTCACCTCTCAAGTTCCTACCCGAGTCCCCTCTCAAGTTTCCCCTCAGGTCTCCTCTCGAGTTCCCTCTCAAGTCCCCTCTCAGGTCCCCTCTCAGGTCCCCTTTCGAGTCTTTTCTCGTGTCCCCTCTCAAGTCAACTCTCCAGTGTCCTCTCGAGTCACCTCCCAAGTCAACTCTCCAGTGTCCTCTCGAGTCACCTCTCAAGTTTCCACTCAGGTCTCCTCTCGAGTTCCCTCTCAAGTCCCCTCTCAGGTCCCCTCTCGAGTTACCTCTCGAGTCACCTCTCGAGTTCCTTCTCAAGTCAACTCTCCAGTGTCCTCTCGAGTCACCTCTCAAGTCAACTCTCCAGTGTCCTCTCGAGTCACCTCTCAAGTCAACTCTCCAGTGTCCTCTCGAGTCACCTCCCAAGTCAACTCTCCAGTGTCCTCTCGAGTCACCTCTCAAGTTTCCCCTCAGGTCTCCTCTCGAGTTCCCTCTCAAGTCCCCTCTCAGGTCCCCTCTCGAGTTACCTCTCGAGTCACCTCTCGAGTTCCTTCTCAAGTCAACTCTCCAGTGTCCTCTCGAGTCACCTCCCAAGTCAACTCTCCAGTGTCCTCTCGAGTCACCTCTCAAGTTTCCCCTCAGGTCTCCTCTCAAGTTCCCTCTCAAGCCCTCTCTCGAGTCCCCACTCAAGCCCCTACTCATGTCCAGTTGGAGGTCCCGCAGACTAGTCTTCTGCCGGGGGTCCTGCCAACCCCATGTCCTGTACCGTTGGAGGTTCTGCTGGGGGTCCTGCCAACCCCATGTCTTGTCCAGTTGGAGGTCCCGCAGACTAGTCTTCTGCCGGGGGTCCTGCCAACCCCATGTCCTGTACCGTTGGAGGTTCCGCTGGGGGTCCTGCCAACCTCATGTCCTGTCCAGTTGGAGGTCCCGCAGACTAGTCTTCTGCCGGGGGTCCTGCCAACCCCATGTCCTGTCCAGTTGGAGGTCCCGCAGACTAGCCCTCTGCCGGGGGTCCTGCCAACCCCATGTCCTGTCCAGTTGGAGGTCCCGCAGACTAGCCCTCTGCCGGGGGTCCTGCCAACCCCATGTCTTGTCCAGTTGGAGGTCCCGCAGACTAGCCCTCTGCCGGGGGTCCTGCCAACCCCATGTCTTGTCCAGTTGGAGGTCCCGCAGACTAGTCTCCTGCCGGGGGTCCTGCCAACCCCATGTCTTGTCCAGTTGGAGGTCCCGCAGACTAGCCCTCTGCCGGGGGTCCTGCCAACCCCATGTCTTGTCCAGTTGGAGGTCCCGCAGACTAGTCTCCTGCCGGGGGTCCTGCCAACCCTTTGTCCTGTCCCGTTGGAGGCCCCGCCGACTACTCTCCTGCCGGGGGTCCTGCCAACCCCATGTCCTGTCCCGTTGGAGGTCCCGCCGACTACGCTCCTGCCGGGGGTCCTGCCAACCCTATGTCCTGTGCCGTTGGAGGTCCCGCCGTCTACTCTCCTGCCGGGGGTCCTGCCAATCCTATGTCCTGGGCTGTTGGAGGCCCCGCCGACTACTCTCCTGCCGGGGGTCCTGCCAACCCTGTGTCCTGTCCCGTTGGAGGCCCCGCCGACTACTCTCCTGCCGGGAGTCCTGCCAACCCTTTGTCCTGTCTCGTTGGAGGTCCCGTCATCCACCCTCCTGCTGGGGGTCCTGCCAACTCCTGGTCCTCTTCCGTGGGGGATCCTGCCGAAGCCTGTCCCGCCGGCTCCGGTTCCTGTCCGGCCGACACCGGGTCCTGCCCGGCCTCCGGAGCTGTCTGGTCTTCGCCCTCATGCTCGGCCCCCTGAGTTCGCCCGCTGTGGCCTTCGCCCCACCATGGACTCTGCCTTGCCCCCGGGCCGTCCGCCCGAGTTCCCCACCTTAGACTCTGCCTTGCCCCCGGGCCGTCCGCCCGAGACCCCCACCTTGGACTCTGCCTTGCCCCCGGGTCGTCCGCCCGAGTTCCCCACCATGGACTCTGCCTTGCCCCCGGGCCGTCCGCCCGAGACCCCCACCTTGGACTCTGCCTTGCCCCCGGGCCGTCCGCCCGAGTTCCCCACCTTGGACTCTGCCTTGCCCCCGGGTCGTCCGCCCGAGTTCCCCACCATGGACTCTGCCTTGCCCCCGGGCCGTCCGCCCGAGATCCCTTCCTGTTCCCCTACTGGGCTCCTGGGCGGTCAGCTTAGTCCCGTCCTCCGGACCCCCTCCACCCACCCTGGTGGCCTAGGGATACGTCCCTCCTCCGGACCCCCTCCACCCACCCTGCTGGACTGTGTGGGATTTTTGTTTTTTGGGGTTTAGGGACGTCTGGAATCCGTCCCTTGAGGGGGGGGTTCTGTCACGGTTGTCATGTCAGGTCACGGGTCTATGTCTAGGTTTGGGTGTTTTCACTGTTCTCTATGCCATGTTTTCCTCCTGGGTTATTGTCTGGTCCTTTTTCCTGTGTTTTTCCTCCTGTCGTTAGTTTCCTCACCTGTGTCTCGTTAGCTGATTGTGTTCACCTGTGGCCCTTGTGTTTCTCCTCCCCTGCCCAGCTGTGTCTTGTCTTGTAATTATCCCTCCCTGTATTTAGTCTTGTCTCGTCCTGTGTTCAGTGTTGGTGCTTCTTTTGTTTGTGACCTGGTTCACCGTAGAGTGTTTTGTTTGTTAAAGTTTATGTATTAGATAAGAGACCTTGAAATAAAGGTATTATCAAGTGTTATCTGCGTTTGGGTCCTACCTGCTTCACTCTGCGTAACACCCATTTAGGTTTCATTTTCTGTTATGCGTCCGTGAGCATGACGCCATCTGCGAGCGATTAACTCCCTCACTCTTCCCCTCCGGTACCTGTTCCCTCTGCTATCACGTGAACAGTCTGCTTTATGCGCTCCGCAGTAACCCCACTGCGAGGCTCCGGCGAACAGTTCAATAGCACCCTGCCCCCCCTGTTCATGAGCATGCTCCACTAGCGAAAAGCGAGAGAAAAGTAACATGGGCTGAGCTTTGGAAAGCAGAGCCACATCACATCAAGTTTCTTGTTCAGGCAGTGTACCATGTGCTCCCAAGCCCATCGAACCTTCACATATGGGGCATAGAAGAGTCACCAGCATGCCCACTGTGCTCCAAGCTAGGAAACCTGGAGCACATCTTAAGCTGCTGCCCAAAGGCGCTTGGAGAAGGACGGTACCGTTGGAGGCACGACCAGGTCCTTAAGTCTGTAGCTGAAGCTATTGCAGCAGGAATCGAGTCAGACCCTCCAAGCAGACCATCGCCTTTGTCAGAGACACACATATCCACAGCTAAACTGTGGATATGTGTGTCTATCCCATGTGTTGCAGGTATGTTCACTTTGAGCTGTTAAATGTTTTATTGAAGTGCAATTTATGTGTTTTCAATAGAACTGCTATATTGTGTCGTTACCACAAGATGGCAGCATAGCTTTTAATTTGAACACAATTGTAAATGTATATATATATACAGATATATGTAGATATAATGTCTGAAAATATTCAATGTTGTTTGTAAGTCATTTAGTTAATCTTTATTGTAACTCACAATTACAAACTAAATTGTTTTATGTTTGTAATTGATGTTATTGGTTTTCTTTACATTTGTATTTAGAATCCTTTTCCTCTAAACAAATTATACCACAATACGATCACTGTAAAAGTATCAAAGGATGCTTAGCTGCGGACAGAGCAATATCTCACTGTAGTTTGGCTAAACGGTGGATCTGTGTATCTATCCCATCCGTCTGATATGTCAACCTGGCTCCTGTGGATTGTAATAAAGCGACAGCAAAGCAGGACACAGATCGTCACACTTGCAATGAAATCTGTCTTCTTGTTGGAGGAAAAGCAAACTGATTCACACTTAGTTTGCAAGTTCAGTAGAAAAGGGGTATGGTAGGCTTCCTCAGACCATTCCCAGTGACCTCTTCTCTCTGGTTCTACAGCTCACATAGTTGGGAAGGGTGCTTTCCATTCCAACATGGATGAAGTCTCCCGAGATCATTGTCATTTCACCAGCTGATTTGTACATGAGGGTCCCCAAGTCCCAGGCTCTAGAGTCCAAAGAGGGGCCACAGACGTTTTGTTCCCTGGCGAGGGGCTGCTTGTTGCAATTGGGCAGCCTTTCTCTCAACTTGTCCATATTATTTTACATGTATGCAGCATGGTGTACAGATGTCTTATGAATGATCAGCCTTTTGGTGGCCCTCAAATGTTTGCCCCATGCAGTAGAAGCCAGCTGGTGTCTACTTCTATCTATATTTATAAATCAGGCTCTGAACATTTTAAGCCAAAAGCAATTTTAACAAATGTCTGCAAAGCATGGCTGCAAATGATCTAATATCAACATGAACATTTAAAACAAATAAAGAATGTTGGAATGAATGGTCCAACCACTTTGTCATGTTTGCAGTGTTCGTGTATCACCAATGCCTGGCTTGTAGCCTCCGGTTCAAAGGCAAACCTTACCACTCAGTCACGGCTTATGTTAATCGCAGCTATGTAGTTAATACACATGGTAATGTATGTGTGCAGGCCCCCCTCCCAGAAGGCAGACCCACAGTGACATACGTTCCCTGAAATGAGTTATGGCACACATAAAATGGCCCCTGAGGCTCTACATTGGGATGGCCACACATTGCTGTCTCTTTCAGCATTACAAAGTGAACATGTTGGCAAACACATTATTAGAGCACAGAAGAGCATGAATGAAAGAGATCACTTAAGTGAAAAGAGGACATCCAAATTCCCACTCCATACTATCCAACTGTTCTAATGTGAGGGTCAGGATCTGGTAATAAAGGAGTGTTTGTACACATTCTTACGCTGGTTTGCCTTCGCTAACTGTACGGAGGCTCAGTCACTGGTACATTTTTATATATAAAGCCATGTTAGGGAAACTTCCATCCTACATCTGCTCCCTGATCTCACGGCGAATTGTAAGTGGCTACTGCCTGAGATCGCATGCTGTAGTTTTATTAAATGTGCCAACTGCTAGGACTGTCTTAGGGAAGACAGCTTTTAGATGCGCAGCTCCTCTGTCTTGGAATAGTCTGCAATTGAAATGGAAACTGAGCAATCTGGTGCCACTAAATGTTTTTAAAGCTCGGTTGGATGCTACTCAATCGGAAGCTGTTGGTGCCTGTTCATGTGGATAGTTATGTAAATTGTAATCCCTGTAATGATGCTATATGATGTCCTTTTTGTTGTTCTGTTTATGTTTCATGTGGAACCTACTTGAGCAGGTCTCCCTTGAAAAAGAGATCAATGATCTCAATGGGATACACCTGGGTAAATAAGGGTTTGAAATGAAATGAAATGAAACAAACAGCAAATCCTCATTTCATTGAACTCAACGGAGAATTAAATGGTTTGTTTTTTGTTTAAAGGGTCTTTACTTGTCTTGTATATTTTGGATTTAAGATTTTTAAATTCCCTTTGTTATGTGTCATACAAAAGGCAGTCTCTAACAAGTCACTAAATGAGATTACTTAATTTCTGTGCGTAAAACTTTGCAAAGATTCCGGCAGTAGTTCATTTACAATGTGTGAATTCAACAAGATGAATCCTTTGAGAAGGGAAATCAGAAAGGTCATGTTTTATTGTTGGACACTCCACTATGAGAACGTACTGCCAATTCCTGAAGCTCAATAACCACTATGCCACTAACTAGTTGTAATATCTGGCCTGGAAACAGATCATCATGGCCTTTCGTAGTTTCACTCTATATGGGAAATTACAGCCTTTTGGCCTTATCTAGGGCAAATCTCTCCAAATCCATGAACAGTAGCAATGCATAAGTAAACAGAAATAGTGCTGAAAACAGCAGGCAGTAGTTACGTCTTGCATTTGAGAATATTCAACGAACATGAGAAGGCATACTTCATGTGTGAACCAAACAGAGAATGGCGCTGAAGTTGCACCCTGACTCCGAGCTAATCAGTCATTATTCTGCTGGTAATCCCAAAGGGAGGGGGGCATTCACTGTGCTGCCCTCTTTTAGAAAGATATGCTATATCTGGATAAAAAATAGAAGTGGCTCTCAATGACATGGGGCTTGTTAAGACATTATATTGTTTTCATTATATTATTTATATTATAATTCAGCAAACTTTTGGGACCATGTACAGTATGTTTCCATTCAAATGTTTCCATTGAAATGGAAAATGGATGTCAATATTGTTGCAATGTTTCACAATGCAGTATGTCTTGCTTTGGGCAGGCCCCATCCTTCCAGGCATGTTTAGATAAAAACAAATCTAATAACTTGACAAGACACATGTAATGTGAGTAGCTGTAGTTTCAGGACGACAGCACTGTGCGTGTGTGCACTGACCCGGGTGCTGAACGTAGTGGAACATATCTACAGGTTTTATTTATTGTTGGCATAGGCTACAGTCTGTTTGTTAATTCACTTGTTTATGGAACCAATTTGTGCCTTGTCTTTTTCTTTTTTAGTGTAGTGGAGCCTCACTTTAGAACGTTTATCGCGACCCATCTTTGGTGTTATGAAGTGACTGAGCTCGTGAACTGTCTACGGGAGGGCGAGGGAGCCTCGCTGCAGGGGCGGGGCAACTGTGGACCTCTGTCGCCTGTCAGCGCAACTTACTTGATGCCGTTTAACTAAAATTAAGGGCGGTACCGGCCGTCAGCATACCGAACCGGCCGTCAACGGCCCGCTGACGACCGGCCGGTCTGTGATTCTCCAGGTCCGCCCTGTATTCCACCGGATCACTGCGGCGCCACGGTGCAGACGTACCTGCTGGAATACAGGCTCTACCGCATTTAGGAACCGTTAAGCAGAACCGAAATTGTGTATTTTGTATGGGTCCCCGGTACCCGGTATTTTCTTATCGGTTCTCATCTGGAACCGAGTTTCGGTTCCCAACCCTATGCTTGACTGTGGGGTAATTTCTAATATTTGTGTTGCTATCTGGACACTTGTAATTTGATCAGAATCTCCTTCAAGTACACAAAGAATATCTTCAATATAGCGCCATTAATATAAAAATCCAACATTGACACAAAAACAGTCTCAACAAGACAATCAGTGATTTGCAACAATCACCATAATATCCATTAAAGGCACGTATTAAAGGTTTAGCTACTTCGGTGTAAAGCACAAAGCAAACCGCATTTATGTTCTGGGGGAGCAACATGCTCTATTTCCATAGAAATGCTTATGTAATATTTTCAACTAAGTAAGCCTTTTCTTTAACACACACACACACACACGCACAACCTGAGACAGCCTGCTGTCATAACAACTAGTTTGAGAGCAGACGTGGCCCTATGCACTAAAAGCAACATTATCGGCGGCATCAGGAGCACGGCTGCTTATTAAATGAAATTAGGACAGATAGTCAAACAGATAGTGTTGTTTGCCCTTTTTCTTCTTCCTGCAACACACACATGCAGGGACCAGCACATGCCCTTACCTTCAGAGAACAATATATAACTGTGCCATCAGACCCCTTTAAACGAAACTATAAACCCAAAGCAATACAGAGACCAAAGAATAAGGAAGTTACAGTACATGAAGTTATGACCCAGTCCAACGTACCTCCTTGCCAAGGTCTTCTCTGATGACCTGCTGGATTTCCTGCATGCTGCTCTGAGGAGCCCGGCTGTGGAGCACCTTCAGGGTGGACGTGTACTCCTCAGGCAGCAGGTAGTCCAGGGCCCCGAGGTGTTGGCCCACCTTGATGAAAGTCCCCCGGTTGGCACAGCACAAGTCTCGAAGACGTTCTGCCGATCGCAGATGCACCTGCAGGGGAAAAGACAGCCTAAAGTCAGAAACAGGATTGAAGGACTCGAGAATGCAGCAGTTTTTACATTTGGCCTGAGGATGGAGCCAAACAGTGTCTGTAAGGGTTCATCCTCTTCCACCATTAATGCATTGAAGACGTTTTTATTATCTGCCCACTGAAGATCATGGTAATTTGTAGAACCAGAAGTAGAGTCAATTGTTGTCAGTGAACAGTTGGAGGGATGGATGTGTGCACTATAGTTCACATCACACTGGTGTCTATTACATGAACACATGTCTATTCCTAATCCTAATATAGTGCAGTCACAAATGATGATCTGAAGGTTCACTGTATTCCTTCATCACACAGTTTTGGCCCATTGTTGGCTACTAATACGATAATAACATCTGAAAATAAGTCTTTGATCACTGATTTGATGATTTCTTGCAACTTCCGTTCCAGCACTAAAGAAGATAAATCAGGAGAAAGTAATGATGAGAACATGTGTGGGCAAGTAGAACGATAGCAATAGCTAAATTGAAGGCCAAACGTCCTCTACATTATTATTTACATAACGAGGAACGCAGTTTAACTTTTTTTTCATGATTAGTATTATAAAACTGTATATATATGGTAACATTCTAAACAATACATATAGAGTAGAATACAGTTAATTTGGGGATATATCATTATTTCAGGCTTGGCTTGTTTACTTACAGCCATGAAGGAAAGGTGAAAAGCTGATAGTCACTTTTAACATTTATCCAAGTTTAACATTCAAAATATTTTAGAACCTTCTGCCGGTTGTGGGGTTTTGAGACAGTGAGATATACAGCAGTAATACAATTGTAATAAAAAAGAGACAATATAAATGTAAGAGATTGAAAACATTCATATTATATTGAAAAGAGTACATCTTAGATTATTAAAAAAGAACAGCTTTAACAGAATTAAACGACTATTATGTTGAAGGGCCCAAAATGATGAATGTGCCGGTGTGTGTGTATGTGTGTGTGTTGGCCCCTTGTCCCTTCTGTCTCATTAGAACCAGCTGGAAGTGATAATGCTTATAGAGGGGCTCATCTCCTGAGACCACTGCAAATAAAAAGCCGTGAAATTAGCTCCCCTTAACCTCTGTAACACACACACACACACACATACACACACACACACACACACACACACACACACACACACACCCTGAGACAGCCTGCTGTCATAACAACTAGTTACCATTTGACACGAGTGTCATCTGGGCCCTGATGACACAGCAGTAGCAGAGATTACCAGATGAGCAGGAACCTTTTTATAAAAATGATCAAGGCACCTATAAACGACCAGTTATCTTAATGGGAAAAGCTTTAATACGTAATTGGTAGAACATTTATTTTGTGATGTATTATACATAAATATGTTTTTTTTATACATTTTTGGATATACTAAACCAAAACATAAAATGCATCAAAGCATCCTCAACAAATATTTTAATAAGGAGACATGGGCAAAAAAAAAGAAACTTCTTAGGTTATTAATTTTGAGGAGGACAGAATTAAATCTTGAATCTCAATAAAAAAAGAAATGTTCAGAATCTTAAAGAAAGACAAGTTTGACTTACATTTTGAAATTATGATCCCATTCTCCGGAGTTTGAATAGACAAACCATATTTATTAAATACACCCTTAATTTCTTCAAATTTGACAGATTTGTCACGTGCTCGTAGTGTGAGTGTTTGTGCCTGGTTACATCGTTTCAAGGAGGTCCAATAGGTAAAATAATTAGAAAAAAACAAAGTATCTTATCATCAAGGGATAGATGTTTTAAATACTGTGTCTGTACATAACAACAAAGGCCAAAGCTTTTCTGTTCTCATCCCAAAGAGATTAAATGAAATGATATATATCAAGTGTTGTTAGACATTTAACATTATAAAAACTATGCTGTTATCCTTCCGTTTGAAATGACTGCCATTTTCATCCTTGTGTTCGAGTAATGCACCTTACACAGGTCTTAAAAATAAATCAGTTTCATAAACAATTCCTTATCAATCATTTTTTAGTACTATCTCAATCTGATGCCAACTGCCTTTCAAACAACACGATCACCTGCAGTCATCGTCGTGAGAGACGTTTCTGTACAAATGCGTATTGAAGCTGATCAAAATGAGAATCTGGTATCAGTTTGCCCGTGGCTCGTAGTCTAATCTCCAGATGTATTATTCCTCCTCTTTCCTCTCTTCCAGTAATCAGTAAGCTTTGTCCAATGAAGGATGGCGCACAGCTTAAGGATGACATCACCATGGCAATGCCGCTCGCTGACATTCTGAAACCAATGCTTCTCTGGGATAGGCTGACACTGGCCTCCTCCTACCATCTCCACATATGCACCGTCCAATTACATAGACCGCTAGCAAATTAGACACAGAGGTTAATTTGTGTTACAACAGAGAGACAGACAGAAACACACAAAGACACACAGATACACACAGAGACACAGATACACACAGAGACACACAGAGACACAGCACCTCGGTTCAGAGCGCTGGGTGCTTCGGCTCATCCTCTTTACACTGTGTGCAGTAAATCAAACACTGGAGGTGTGTGTGTGTGTGTGTGTGTGTGTGTGTGTGTGTGTGTGTGTGTGTGTGTGTGTGTGTGTGTGTGTGTGTGTGTGTGTGTGTGTGTGTGTGTGTGTGTGTGTGTGTGTGTGTTGTGTGCGTGTGCGTGTGTGTGTGTGTGCATGTCTTCTTGCACAAACTCTGCAGTTCAACACCGGGCTCAATCTGATGTGCAGGCCTTCATGGGGAGGGGGCACCTTCATTTAATTATTGGCAACATTTGATTTAGAATAAATATTTGATTCCAAATCTGCAAATAAATAAATAGAACAGGGGCTGTGACAACCCAATATGCATCAGTTTTACACCGACCGCCACACCAAAATCAGGCCATGTCATAAAGTAAGGGGGGGGGGGGGGGGGCTCTTTCCAGTGCCTTTGCCCAGACCACATCAAGGATTAGGATTTCATCAACACACTTGCACAGTTTCATGCACCAAACTCCTAAATTGTAGAATAGTTTGGCCATTATATGGGAAAAACACAAAAGCAGTGTACACAATATACACTTCTTGCTAGAAATCTAATCAAAAAGCATTTTAATGGCCAAACTATTCTACAATTTAGGATTTTCCAGAGGTTATTTGTGAATATACCACCCTCCGGAGCGTTTGCAATTCCCGCAAATTGTTGTTTCTTACACGACCTAGAGGTGCTAAACTTTAAAACGTGACAATAAGGGAGGCTGTGGCTCAGTGGATAATACGCTGAACCTCGAATCAGGGGATAGCAAGTTTGAGTCCCACTGCAGTCAGCATGTCGTTGTGTCCCTGGGCAAGACACTTCACCCCAAATTGCTCCTGTGGGGATTGTCCACAGTACTGAATGTATGGAAGTCGCTTTGGATAAAAGCGTCTAACAAGTTAAATGTAATGTAATGTATAGGTCGTAATAAGCTGCTGAACAATCAACATGGAGGAGGACAGGCTGTGACAACCAGTGTGCGAAATACGGGGGGGTCCGGGGGAGCTCGACCCCCCTGATTAACACCTGAGCCCCCCTGAAAGCCTTAACAGCAAAATGTGAGGGTGGTCTCAAATTATATATAATATTTATTTGTCACTTGCAATGGTCACTAAAATGTTTTTAAGCTTACTACTGTATGTCCAGTATTCATAATTCAAAACATTTATTCACAAATATCTTCTATTTTGGCTGGCAAAGCATTTCCTCGCATAGAATCGAAAACAGACGGCTCTTCAACGGTCGCGTATTCATTCATTCATATGAACGTCAGAATATAGAATTATTTGACGGCACCCCTGAAGACGCCAGACGGCGCCCCGGTTGAGAAACGCTGCTATAGACTACTGATTGTCTTGGCTTGCATCCATGAAATATTGTATAGGCCTACTGCATATTGAGAAATCTTGAACCGGTATATTGTGCAATAAACAGGAGATGGGGACCCCCCCGAATTATTGACGGGTATTTCGCACACTGGTGACAACCGTGAAGAGTGTGCTGACTCCTGGAGAGTCAGTGGCAGCTCAGATATCGGTGACCGTGGCAGAACAGGTTTCAACTAATCTGCGTCTTATGAGAGGAGGACACACATCATTCTTAAAAGGAATATCATTATTTTTAAAAAGCACAAGGGGGGGTGAGCACCTTAGTCATATGGACACAACTGTGTCAGACCCAAGATTGAACAAATTACTAAACACAAGCCGTGTTTGACTAATGCCTCTAGCACAAAGTCTGAATGGATCAAATGGCCTGCAGCAAAAATACCTTCACTGTGGAATGAGATGCTAAAGATGTTGACTTTGTTCCAGAGGCAGTTGGGGAGGGGGAGGTCCAGCATAAGCTGAAGGTCATGACAATAGTCATTGCTGGCATCGCAGCTTCAAGGAGGTTGGAGAAGAGGAACGAGTCGGCTTGACTCAGATCACAATGAAAGATCAGGATCCTTTGTCGGGCTGAGCAGCATCGGAGGTGGTGATGTGAAGGGCCCGAAAAAAAGCTGCCCTCTAAGTTCAAGGAGTTGCTGGGACAGAAGCGCAGTGGAACACTGGCCTGCTCTCAGGAAGACCAAGAGGAAGTTCTGAAGCAGAAATACTAAGACACTAAAGCCGGAGCTGGGAGAGTGCGACTCCTCATAGATCTTCCTGAACCCAACAACAGTTCCACATGTCAGAGCTGCAGCTAAAGGACTTATGGTTTTAGAGTGAGGGGGGTTGTCTCAGGTTGTTGATGTGATGTATATCTGAATCTGAATCAGTGGATATGAAAGATATCATTAGAAATGGGCTGAGACCTTGTAACTGGATTAAAACAATATATTCAGCAGCTATGGCCGCTGTTATAACGAACAGTCTTATTTCAGATTGTTGTATGCTTTATAGAGAAATAGGGCAGGAGTCCTGTCTGTCGCCCTTTTTATTTGACCTTACAATTGAACCATTCGCAATTGCTGTCAGATCAGACAACAAGATTAAAGTTCTTTGCAGAGGCAACACAATTCATAAAACATCTCTATACGCTGATTACCTGCTTTTGGGAATATCAGACCCCCAGTGGTGGCCAGCCCATAGGGGCGCTAGGGGCGCCGCCCCCCCTCTTCCCACATGTTTGATTGTCATTAAAAATTCAAAAAAAATTCTAAAATATATTTACATTTTTATTTTTAATGAACAAGGTAAATATTATATAGCTGGTATCAGTAAAATGTATAATCTACAATAAAATCTCGTTTACAATTGTTTTACGATGTCTAAAGTTACTGATAAGTCACATGTTTCCTGCCTGGCGGCAGCGTGTATCATTCCCCTCTCTTGTCGGGGCGCTAAGAAAGGAGCCCAGAGCCAGAGCAGCAGCAGCCAACACATTGCTGACTGTTGCTATCTGTAAACTACGCCGCCGAAACATAATTTCAGCCAATCAGCGTCGTCAGATCTGATGGTTACAAGGCTGCAATTTCAGCGCCCGATGCAGTCTGTGAGTTGTTTGGAATCGTATCCAAGGTGACGCTACAGTCAGTAGTTGATGAGGATGGCTGCATCTGCAGGTGGAGACTCCGGGTGCTAGTGGATCACCGGAGCTGTAGATTAACATTTACATGCTTATTGTAGTTATAAGTGCAATGCCTATAGCACCATGGAGCATATGTGTGGGCTGGACCTGTATTTTACAGGAAAGGAGTGAGCAAAGGGTGGAGTTGTCGATTCTTGTTCAGTTTTATGTGACTCCTCACCCTCTCAGACTTTGAGTTGCGCGCTGCTAAAGAGATGCGCTACCATGGAAACCAAACAATGGTGTAGCTGTATTAAAGTCCGAGTGGAAGCAGTCGTGAAAAAATCTGATTTTGTCAGAAATCGGGAGAAATATGACCCCGGGAGGAAACGGGAGAGGGCAATGAAATCGGGAGTCTCCCGCGAAAATCGGGAGGGTTGGCAAGTATCACACACACACACACACACACAATGTTTGTATTTAGTCTCCTGATTTTAAATGGGAATTAAATCATTTGAGTGTTCCCAAAGCACCAGTGTTCTGCAGTTTGTGTGGGCCTACTGTACTGTTGCACAGTTTATACTGTAGAAACTATGTATGGTTTGGTCACCATTTCCATAGCCCCACCAAAAATATTTTTACACCAGCCGCCACTGCAGACCCTATAGAAAGCATGCCATCCTTTTTCTCTTCAGCAAGCGAGTAACAACTGCAGAGAAAGTAAAACGATTGAAAGAAGAAGAAAGAGTTATCATACCTCCATGGAGAGACCCCGGCCTGTCCTTCGTGCCCTGGCTTAAATAGCGGGCGCCGATCTCCACCACCTCTGCTTAGAGTGTTTGGGGGACCAGGATATGGCCGAGGCGGTGCCATTCACGTTCGCCATTCCAGCAGGTGGATGGCTCCGTTTGCCGTTGTCGGGCACTTCCGGGTCCGGTCCAAGGAGGTCCACCTTCCTAGGTGATGACCATGGTGGCGGAACGCAGCTGCTCCCAGCGGGCAGAAGGCTGGGCAGGGCGCTGGAAAGAGCTCTGCCCCGCTGCCGCATGAAAGGGCGACTGCAAATAAACACGGGTGTGTTGGCAATCTTGCTCATTGCTGGAGATGCCCCCACCTCACCAGATAAAAACGATTACTTGGCAAGGCCGAATTACTAGCTTGGTCGGCGGTGTGGCCGTTGCCTGCCGTGTGATGTCACGCCGCATGGCACTTTCCAAAAGGCCCATGTAGATCTCCTGGGAGCCCCCGTGTTTACGGAAGGGCTCTTTGGATCGATCTCCTTGGTCACGTGGTCGAGGAGTAGTAGCAGCGTGGCTGCGTCTTGCTCATCCCCAGAGGAAATAACACTATCCTACACTCCCCGCCCTCGCTGTAAACTCCAGTATAGGAGCCAGCAGGTGGGCGCGTGCACATGAGTGGAATAAACCGAAGTGCTGTCAAAACACTGTGCGGGTTCAAGAGAGAGTGATGTGTGTGTGAGAAACGATTCAGTGAAAACGATTGCATCTCTCTCCACATTTCCACTTTTCACCATAACGTTTCAAAGAGACGGCATTAAGACGGAAGCTGCGGCCCCACGGGAGCGTGCCGCGGTGCGTTCAAGGACCTCAGTAAAAAATTGGCCCTTTTCTGTGTCAGCCCCCATGCCAAAACTCCCTTTTATGGAAGGTTTGGCAGCGGAGTAGGCCACCTGACCTCCTCATCCTCTACCAACCACCCCGGTCCCTCAGATCCACCTCAGCCGGTTTGCTTTCCATCCCCAAGGACAATCTCCGGAGCTTCGGGGATAGAGCCTTCTCTGTGGCAGCCCCGAAGCTCTGGAACTCCCTCCCCCAAGACCTCCGTGAGTCTGAGTCCCTCACCCTGTTCCAGTCCCGCCTCAAAACCCACCTCTTCAACTCTGTATATCCATAAGCCCCCCCCCCCCCCCCCCTCTCAACCAACTTCCTCCTTACTGCTTTTCTGTTTTGTTTTGTTTCTTTTTTTTGTTTTGTTTTGTTTGTCTACCCTCCCTCCCAAATGTAAAGCGTCTTTGGGTTCAAGAAAAGTGCTATAGAAATATAATTTATTCTTTTATTACAGCTTCTTAGCTGTGGCTCGACAGTTGCTGGCATGTCCCCTGAACACAGTTGTGTGGGGAATGGAAGCCCCACAAAAGCTGTGTACTGACAGAGTAGAGGGGCAGGACACTGAGACTGGGTTACTCACTCAAGCTTTGCAGCGTCCCTCCTCCATTCAGGGGCAATAGAGTCAAATCTATCATCCTGGGAGGAGATAGGTTTCCTTTCAACAGGAAGTCGAAAAGAGGCCCTGTTGCATGAACGGTGGGTTAAGTATTGTAACCCTAGTTCTAGAGTGATGTGTGTGTGTGAAAAATGCATTTAGTAAAAACTATGGCATTTATCCCAGAGTAAGAGTCATCTCTCTCCACAATTCCACATTTCCCCATAATGTCTCGTTGAGATCGGCAAGGCCGTTTTCATACGATGTTAATTGGACACCCATTATGAGGCGCGGCCCCCGTGAGAGTGGCCGCGGTGCGTTCAGGGACCTCCACAGAAGAACAGTGGGTTACGTATTGTGACTCTAGTTCTAGAGTGATATGTGTGTGAAAAATGCATTCAGTAAAAACGATTGCATTTATCTCAGAGTAAGAGTCATCTCTCTCCACAATCCACATTTCCCCATAATGTCTTAGCTTGTCAAAGCTTTATAGCTGCAGCTCCGCAGCTGATTGCACATCCCATGCAATAACATGCACAATGTTATGGGGAATGGAAAATCAGTGGGTGGACAGGACACTCAGACTGGGTTATTCACTCCAGTTTTGCAGCATCCCTCCTCCGTTCAGAGGCATGAGAGAGGCAACTCTGTCATCCCAGGAGGCATGTGCACTCTCAAGTCAGAGAGAAGGGGCACTATTCCCTGTACTTCCTGGTTCCCAAGAAGACAGGAGAATTCAGGCCCATTCTGGATATTCGATGCCTGCACCAGCACATTGCATGCAAGAAGTTCCATATGTTAACTATGAAACAGTTATTGGGACTGGTGCAGCCAGGCGATTGGTTCACAACCATCGACCTGAAGGATGCGTACTTTCATGGCGAAATTGCTCAAAAACACAAAGTATTTGTCTTCCAGGGGGTAGCCTACAAGTACAACAGACTGCCGTTCGGCTACTCCCTATCCCCACGCACGTTCAGCCACGTCGCTGCAACCGCTGCGGGACCATGGCATGAGGTGTTCTTTTATCTGGATGGCCTCATAGTCATTCTGGTCATGTCGTTCTTCAGCAGTTTCTGGGCTTCTGTTTTTCAATCAATCTTTGCAATATCTGCCAGGACACTGCTTCCTAACAGCTATTTTTGGAACTGTTGACACAGAGGTCCCTCCCTCCATAAAAATGCAATTGCTTATGCGTAGTTACAATGACTGAGGTTAGACTTGGAGAAACGTAGATATGCAGTGCATGGTTTAGTTCATAAATACGATACAACTTGGTCACTATTTATTACCCATGTTAAAATCTATCCCTGACCGGATTCATTCTTTGACTGTTGACCTGGGCACTCGGGGTTCCTTCACGCTGGGCTTGGAGTTGTTACCTACAATAGAGGTTTCTCAATACTCAAATTTCCCCTCCTCGACTCCTATCCTCGAGACTTGGTGCCGCCCACAGGAGATGCAAACGGAGGAGTCGAGGAGGGGAACCGAGGAGAGAGGAGGGGAAGCAGCAGGCGGTTAGAGAAATGAGAACTCCTCTCCTCTGAGCGGTCATTTTAAAGAGACGTCCATTAATGGTGACAGGAGGCACAGCAGCCCTCTGTCTGATGGACAGATGTGTTCATGATGACTTATATATTTACTTTTAATTCATTCACAGTGTGGTATAATGAGACAATAACAGGCTACAGATGTGGACATATACACACACATATATTTATATACATATATACAATTTCAGAATCAAACAAGTATGAGAGCACTCTCATAATAACGTAACACTATCAGAGTGCCTCTCTCTGGTCGCTGAAATGGGGAATTGAAATTACGGCCCAAAAGTTGTACAAGTATTAAAAGTAAGCATAGGACACCAAACCAACTGAGACCCGTCTGTCCGCTGCATCTAGGCACTGTACAACACACACCTACACACTGTACCACACACACCTACACATTGTACCACACACACCTACAGCTCCTAAAGCATAATCAGGATACAGCCGTTGTGTATTTTATTATGTGAAGCACCAAATGGTCTTAGAAAAATATCGACTCTTTGTTTGTAGATATCTACTAAACTAAAGCAAATAGAGTAGGCCTGGTATACTGAGTGATATATATTATACACACTGCTCTGCTTTCTGCACGGACCTCACAGCTGTTCTCACTGTAAACATTGCATCGCCGTTCAAGCAGTTACTAAAATAATATCCAGGGGATGCATGCAGAACTGTGATTGGCTGAGATAAGTCCGGCCGTGCGTAACGCCTCCGCCGTTCCCGGAAATGCATCCGCGGAGGAGCCGTGGAGGAACCATCAGTGTCTCCTCGGTTAGAGCTCCTCCAGAGAGCCTCCTCGACGCTCGATGCTCGGTCCTCGATGTACATTTAGAGAAATGAGATGTCCTTCAACATGGCGCGCTGAAATTCATTTCCGGGTCACTACCTGAGGACCGAGGAGTCGAGGAGGGGAAATTTGAGTATTGAGAAACCTCTCTTATCACATGAGGAGTTTTAAAGGCTGGCATTAATAACAAAAAATTACATAAACTAAAATGTTTTTTTTGGGTTATTTGTGTGATGGTTAATTGGTGTATTTATTTATACATTTTCTATTATCATCATTATTTTTGTTGTATGTATTTATTATTGAGAGTGATGGAAAACTGACAAATAAAGGTGTTCAAAAATCATTGTATCATTACTCTGAATATAAAGATAACTTTAGCAAAACAATACACAATAATAGCTTGGGATTTTCTTTAGATTTTTTACAAAAAGTGAAAATGTTTTTTAATTAAAAAAATCTGTACTTTTTTGCCTTTGTCTAAGTCTCTTTGAAAATATCTTAAATCAATCAAACTTTTTGACTATTTCGTTCAAAATGCTCCCACTCGTCCTCTGCCTTGATACAGCAGTGACTAAGGAACAGGCCAAATGCTCAAGCAGAGAGCGGCCTCTGTTGTTCAAACAGAGTATTACACTATTGTTTTCATTAAAGGTTTTTTAACTGTTGCAGGAAACTCATGAGTGATGCTGAACACAGGAAATCAAGAAGAGAATGGGTTCAACAAGTGTTTTATGCCTCTTGCCCAAAGAAGAGTAATACGTTTCAATAAGTAGAGCTGTCCGTTTTGCTGTACAAAGAGAAATAAAGGACAATGAATCAGGTCAGAAATCTGGTAATAATAGGGACAATTGGCAATGTTAGTTTGACCTTCATGAATATAAATGCCCCAAACGAAGATTATCCTACTTTTTTTTTTAAAGTAGAAGAAGAATAAAAATACCTTTATTAATCCCCAGAGGGGGAAATTCAGTTTCCACTCACTTTTCGTACACACACGCATTATTATACAGGTACATACAGTACACACAGTACACACACATGCAGTTGAGAGGTCAGAACGGAGGCAGCCAGTCTAGCCGGCTCCTCTCCAGTACCAGTTCACACTCCGTATTATTTGGTCCAATCGGGACGTGAACCGGCGACCCTTCGATCCAAAGTCCAATCCCCTACAGACTGAACCACTGCCGCTCCAGCTAGTCCATAGTGGCTAGGGAAGCTGTAGGTATAATATTTCTAGTAGGGGACTTAAATTGTTTATTAAATGTAGAATTCGACAAATTGTCCGTGGAACATAAACCCCAAATAAAATATCTAGAGCAGTAAAATATATGTTTTAATGAGTTAGGGCTAGTTGATAGCTTGAGAGCTAAGAACTCAAAAACAAAAGGACTAAACAGAGCTTTGACAAGGTTGAAGAGTGTGTTATTCAACCTATTACATGTTCAGACCATAACCCAGTAAGGATGATTGTAAATGTGTGTTTCGATAGGCATTTTAAATACTGGAGGTTAAATGTCTCCATGCTAACAGACCCAGTTATTAAAATAAACCTAAAAGAAACAATAGAAGATTATTTTACAATAAATGACATGGATCAGTATCCCCCTCCATGCTCTGGGATGGGGCGAAGGCTGTACTGAGAGGTACATTTATTGAAATAGCGATCAAATTAAATAAACAAAGACTGAAAGAGAAAAACTATTGGAAAGTGATATAAAAAGACTAGGACATGATTATAAGGTCATGGAGATGCTAACAAATTGAAACAACTTAAGGGCTTTAGAGATGAGCTAGATCAGGGGTGCCCAATACGTCGATCGCGATCCGCATGGCATTGACATTTTTTTTAAAGTTAGCCTATCTATCCTTACTATTGCAGTTTCCACTTGATTGACATACAGGTAAGCTAGTCTGAGATCTCATATATTCTAATACGCGGTTCACCACACAAATCACCGGCGAGCTGATTACTTAGTTAGCCTTCAAATGTATACAATTCTACTAAAGAAAGGGTATAGGGGGGCCTCACCTCCTCATCTGAAGCGCAAATAAAGCACAATAAGTGTAAGCCCGCCACAGTTTCTCCGCCGTATCGAGGTTCCGGTGCTCGCGGGCGGCCCTGTAGGTAGATCCCTTTGACTTGGTCATTTTAAAAGTAGCTCATAAGCTGAAAAAGTGTGGGCACCCCTGAGCTAGATGATTTACTCACTCGCAAGGTGGATGGAGCTCTCTGATACACACAGGGCCGCGCCTCCCTACACGTAGATCACCCAGACTGCGTGGGGCCTCACCTTGCTGAGGGGGCCTCATATTGCGGACGATCTATGCGCAAATGCGGCCCAATTAATCTTATGCGCAAATGCGGTGCAATTATGCGCTCCACAGTTTCCGTTTCCCCGCTGCGAGGATCCGGCGCTAAGAGTTCTAACTGCTCCGGAGATGCACTAGCATCCACGGCAACGCCCTGCCAGTGAAGGAGAGACAGCCTGTCAGAGAATGTCTTGACAATATTGTGCTGCATTATTGCTTCTAAGTAAAAAACTGTAACTCCAATCAGCTAAATACCCAGAGTATTTAGGATACCAGATGAACACACTTGATGACTCTCGTGTTTGCTATATGTGAAAGTCTGTTTGATTAAATGAGATAAATGTCCCTACATTATGATCACCAAAGTATGTATTAAGAGTGAAAATTGTGGCCAGCCGAGCAATAGTTTTTGTGTTTTTGAGCTCTGCTCTCAAATGGATTTCCAATTCATTCCTATGGGGCAAATTATCGCAGTTGTCTGTCGTCATGGCCGCCATGAAATTCCTACCCTGCTGATCACCTGTTGTTCAATTGCCCTCTCTAAAGATTAGTTTAATAAGATTTGTGTTAATTAAGGATGTTCTTTTTCAGTTGTATGGCGTGGGAACTAATGTTGAATTGCTTTATTAACTATAAGGAAGTCCCTTTTCAAGTTGTGTTAGGGTTATAATAATTAAAAAGATCTTAATGACCCCTTGAATTAATTGACTTATCGTACGATAACTAAAAACTCGATAACTTTTCTGACCTCGATAAATTGCCGTTTACATGTGTGTTTGTTTACATAAGGATGTGACCAGCATTGTGCCGGCCACTCTACCGGCCAGGCGCACTGTGGCAGCCGGTAGAGTGGCCGGCAGACACAGCGTGCCGGGCCGGCAGAGACTAGACAACTCTACCGGCCCGGTGCACTGTGAGGGGCGGGGCTCACAGACACAGGACACTCTGCGTGCAACAGTGTGTAGCAACCAAATTAATAATATAGAGACAAGCAGGAGACAACGTGTGACTTACTCGAGAGGAATTACGCTTACGCCTACGCTGTAGGCTACATTTTTGTAGCCTACAGCGTTCGTTCGGTTGGAACATTTGTCAAGGATTCTCTGCAAACAGCTGGCTGGAGCTGTGGCTGGCTGCCCAGAGACTTCGTTCGGACAGGTTGGTGTCTGCTTGGTTGGTGATGGCAGTGTTTCCGCTCCCTCTCCCAGCCTAGTTGTCCTGATTACTCTCTGTTTGCTTTTTGTGCTTGAACTTTTTTGGTGACGGAGGTGTTTCCGCTCCCAGGAGTTGCCCTTGCTGTGCTTTTGTACTTGTTCTGACCGCGGCGTTGTGCCAAACTTCATTAGCATTGAGCTGTGTTTCTTGTTTGGCTAGTTAGCAGTAGCGGCTTCAGCCACTCGGCTGACGCCGGGATAAGCACCGAAGTTTCCCATGCTGTTTTTTCTTTAGAAGCCAGTTTCTGGTCTTAGCTTTGTGTTAAAGCTTCTTTATTTTATTTTACCCAGCTAGGTGAAGGCGCTCCTGCTCCCTCTGCCGGTAACGTGGGTGTAGCTACATCCCTTTTTATGTTCGGCGAGTAGCAGCACCGCTCTACTCTTCCTGTTCAGCAGGTAGCTGGTGAAGGCTGTGTTCCTGCACCCACTCCCGGTTACGCTGCATCTGGCACTCGTCTTTAATTTAACCAGTGAAGGCAGTGTTCTCGCCCCTGCTCCTGGTAGACGCTAAACTGCCTTGTTTATTCCGTTAAGAAGGTAGCTGGTGAAGGCTGTGTTCCCGCACCCGCTCCCGGTTAAGCTGCATCTGGCACTCGTCTCTAGCTCAACCAGTGAAGGCAGTGTTCTCGCCCCCGCTCCTGGTAAACGCTAAACTGCCTTATTTATTAATCCAGCTAGGTGAAGGCAGTGCTCTCGCTCCCGCTCCCTCTGCCGGTAACGTGGGTGTAATTACATCCCTCTTTCTGTTTGGCGAGTAGCAGCATGGCTCTCCTCTTTCCGTTAAGCAGGTAGCTGGTGAAGGCTGTGTTCCCGCAACCGCTCCCGGCTACACTGCATCTGGCTACCTACAGAATGGCTAATTCATGTAGCACCTGTATGGCTTCTCTTGAGCCCGAGGACGGCCATGACCGCTGCCCCTCTTGCCTTGGCCTAAAGCATCTAAGGGAGGCTCTCACAGTAGGTGCCTGCATGAACTGTAGCTGCATGCCCCGGGCACTCAGAGTGGCTAGAATCACTGAAGTGGAACGTCTGGCGGCAGCCAACGGACACCTCTCTTTGTCACATCCTCCTCCAGATCAGTTCGGCCGTCCCCGGCGACTTGAGGGAGCGATGGCCATGGGTGCACCCACCAATAGATGGACTAGAAACAGGCTGTCCTCCAAAGTGGATCAGCTAGCTTCCGACATGGACACGATGAAGTCGCTCCTCTTGGCCCTTCAGCCAGGGCCCGGTATAGGGGCTGCTAGTGTGCCGCCTGCACCTCCTTCGGTTGCCGCACCTCTGTATGAGGATGCCTTGTCGCTAGCGGCTTCGGCTAACCTCTTCAATGAAGAGATGGAGAACGAGGTACCGCTCGAGGAGGCTTCCCTCTCCTCTGCTCAGAGGTCTGCTCTGTAAGGCCTACGACGCAGCGGCACGCATGGGTCGTATCGGGAACTCCCTCTCCCATCTAATGCTGGCCATCTCCACCTCGCTGCAGTAGGCTCCGGGCCGAGCCTTCTTTGCTGGGCCTCACTGCAGGCCTTTGCCCTAATGACTAGGGAATTAGGACGAGTTATGTCCTTTCTGGTACAGACTCGTCGCCAGATTTGGCTGGCCCAGTCACCACTAACGGAGACATGTAGGAGAGTCCTCCGTAGCGTGCCAGTCGAGCCAGGGGTGCCGTTTGGGTCAGCTGCCCTGGAGGCGCTGGAGCATGCTGCCCAAGCTAGGCAGACCAGGCAGCAGCTCTCGGGTCTTCGCAGACCCGTGCCCACTCCCAGCAGGCCCAGGGGCCGCTCTAGCAGCCGCACTCAGCCACCGGCTTACAGGGGTGGTCTGCAGAGGTCCCAGTGGCCCACTCAACCGGCCAATGACTTTCGTGCCCCAGGTCGCCTGGCTTCCAGGTCGTCGGCTGTTTTTCCCAGCAGCGGCTCAGCTACTGGGCTGCCTATACTTCCGACCCTTGGGTGGTTTCCACCCTAACCCTATTTAGAGAGAATGGACGTCCATTCTCGGGAGACGTCTGACAGTGGTGCGGTTACCCAAAGTGACAGACCTAATTTTACCTCTATTTAGAAGCAATGGACTTCCACTCTCGGGAGAGCCTCAAACGACAGACTGTAAGCAGGGTCCCACACTCAAAGGCACCCAGAGATCCAGGGTGATGCACATGGCTTTCTTACCCACGAATGAGTGTGTGAAACTTGGGGAACATGTACAGGAATCTGTCCGTTTCATCCACATTTGACTCATGAAATGTACATGAAATGGACAGGAATATGTCCATTTCATCCACATTTGACTCATGAAATGTACAAGAACATAAGGGCAGCAGAGTCACTGCTGTAAGCAGGGTCACTGCTGTAAGCAGGGTCCCACGGTCCCAGGCAGAGTTCCAGGGTGATGCACATGGCTTTCTTACCCAGGAAGAAGTGTGTGAAAGCTGGGTAAAGTGTTGCTGCAGCCCCTCCATAACGGTAATAATGGTTAGAAATCATTTCCAGGGCAGAAAGCTGTTTTAAAAAATGAAAAAACGATTTAAAACCGTTTGAAATGAATGTCAGGTGCTGATCACTGCTGTATGTACATGGGTCAGAAAAAGTCTAAATTAACTCTTGGAAGAACCAGAGAAAAGGGTGAAAATGGATAAAAATGTATCCGAAAATAGTGTCTCTTAAGGCGGGTAGAGTCCCCTGACAACTCCCTTTACATTCCTCCAGAGTCAGAAAAAGTCTAAGTTAACTTTTGGAAGAACCAGAAAAAAGGGGTGAAAATGGATAAATTGTACCCCAAAATAGTGTCTCTTAAGGCGGGTAAAAGTTATGTGAATATGGGGTGACGTATATGGACACTTGAGCACCAGCAAGACCCCCACCTCCACAACCTTGTGCACCAGGCAAACCTGTGTACCCACACTTAAGCACTCCCCCACAGACTACACCAAGAGGGAACACCGGTCAGAAGTTCGTGCCCCTGGTAATACTGAATAACAAAAATGCCATTAAAACTGCTATGCATTGACGATTTTAGTCCGAGATGAGTGCTTATCTGCGGGTATCTTGTGTCAGCTTCGTGGACCCCAATTTAAAAGGAAATGTCCATGATATTGACAAACATATTTATATACAGAATGATGATTATTTTACCCTCAGACACATGCATAGAGCACCCCCAAGTGTTGGTTTACAGTTGGTAAAATGTGTCCTGCCGGTGGCAGGGAAGTTGACATCACATTTCCATTGTGCGGACATGTGTACATTTGAAGGACAAGTCCCATGTTAACTATGTCCATAAGACAGACCTTTTCCTTACATGAGCAAACAGGCTATGTCAGACTTCCATGAAATACACCGGGAAAAGCACCTCTCTGTGGCGGCTCACAGAGCCCCAAATTACGGACTAAGCAGCTCCAGGTTCGCTCCCTCACATGAGCAAACAGGCTATTTTACACTACCAGGAGACAGAGCGCGAAAACCACCTCTCTGTGGCCGCTCCAAGACCCCAAATCACGGACTAATTAGCTCCAGCATCGCTCCCATGAGCAAACAGGCTATGTCAGACTTCCATGAAATACACCGGGAAAATCACCTATTTGTAGCCGCTCACAGAGCCCCAAACGACGGACTAATCAGCTCCAGCATCTCTCCCTGACATGCACACTTCCATAACCTCGCGCACCTTGGGTCCCCGGGCCCCCGGACTTAACCACTCCCCCACGGACTAAACCCAGATGATCAAACCCTCAAGAACCTCGTGCCCCTGGTAACCTTAAAGGGGGGTGGATTTTGCGGCATCCATATTCATCCTTATTCACCTTATTCATCCTTATTCAGTTTTTAAACATCTGGAAGAGATTTTTAGCCGGAAGAACTCCTTCCGATGATGCTGCTGCTGCAGCTGCTGCCGCCCTGAACATGGAGCGAATCTTCAATCCCTCTTTTATTCCAGGCGTATTCGCGTAGAACCGGTCTGCAGTACTTACGTCGTGACACATAAACCTGGCGAGAATCGACCTGCTTTCTGGATCTTGGTGATGCTTGATAATGTCAGCCAGGGCAGTGCGCAGGATTGTGAAGGTGACGGCTGTTTCTAGCCCAGCATCAGCCCAAGCCCTCTTCAAGTGAGCGTTCCGGTTCCTGGAGGCCTGCTTCCCCGTTGTGAAAAGGAAGAATTCATTCTGAGGACCCGACAAGCACTCTTTTATCCCCATCCACCGCATAACCCAGCCAAACTCCTTCACTGTAAGCACCAGCTGTGCTTCGACAAATGTCTTGGCAGTCTTGTGATCCTGCACATGGATGATGTAGCCCTCAGCAGTGCCCCTTGTGTCCGCCTCTAACACCTCAGTGTTGGTCATGTTTGCGTACACACCCGGACGGTGGCCATACAGGAGGCTCCAATGGAGAGTTAGATAGCCGTATAGCAGGTACTGGGTGATTGAGGTCGGGTTGCAAGCCATCAGGTCAAGTAAATCAGGGATGCGCTTCTCAGCGGCCGCCATGGCGACGAGAAGCTCCGCCTGGCTCGGCAGACGATCCAGCTTGTTCCTCTTCATCTTGAACTGGTGGACAGTGACAGACTTTTTCAAGTTGTTCATGTTGGATTTCACCTCTCTGATAATGTGGGTCATATCAGACTGGGTGAGCCTGCACCCCCGGAGCTTTGACTCAGACAAGTACCTCAGGAAATGGTTCACATTCTTCAGGAACAACAGCGCTGTTGTGACTGCCTGGCCCGACTTTACAATATACTCGCTCCAGCCACAGACCCTCTCCGTGTCTTTTAGGAACAGCCAATCTGACAGCCGGTTAACACCATGGGCCATGAATATGAGGAAGTTCTTTATCCGGCTGACATTGGACAGACAATTTTCTTTCCGTTTTACTGTCGGTGCGACACCCTCACAATGATGCCTGTATGTCTGAATGTGTGGTGTGCTTTGAGGCAACGTGATTTCACGCATGGTATTCCCCCGTCCCCTCCCAGTGGACCAGTGAGGAGAGGTCTTCATTACAGGAGGCTGCTGGAGACCGCATAACAGTCTTGACCGGGGTCTTGAGAGGCGTCTGACTACCGGAGGCTGCTGGAGACCGCATGACAATCTTGACCGGGGTCTGACTACAGGAGTCTGCTGTTTTTATGCCGGAGGTACTTGAGATTGCCCCGGACTTAACCACTCCCCCACGGACTAAACCCAGATGATCAAACCCTCAAGAACCTCGTGCCCCTGGTAACCTTAAAGGGGGGTGGATTTTGCGGCATCCATATTCATCCTTATTCACAGCCCCACCCACCCTCCTGTGGAGGATGTTCTCATGCTCCTGGTAACCCTTCCATACTACCACTGCACTTTACAAGCCAGAAATAATGTTTAAATTGTCGGGAAAAGAGTTTTTAAACATCTGGAAGAGATTTTTAGCCGGAAGAACTCCTTCCGATGATGCTGCTGCTGCAGCTGCTGCCGCCCTGAACATGGAGCGAATCT
Source organism: Harpagifer antarcticus (assembly GCA_902827135.1). Lineage (NCBI taxonomy): Eukaryota > Metazoa > Chordata > Actinopteri > Perciformes > Harpagiferidae > Harpagifer > Harpagifer antarcticus. Next base: position 106,582 of record CADEHL010001154.1, on the reverse strand, counting down.
TCAATCCCTCTTTTATTCCAGGCGTATTCGCGTAGAACCGGTCTGCAGTACTTACGTCGTGACACATAAACCTGGCGAGAATCGACCTGCTTTCTGGATCTTGGTGATGCTTGATAATGTCAGCCAGGGCAGTGCGCAGGATTGTGAAGGTGACGGCTGTTTCTAGCCCAGCATCAGCCCAAGCCCTCTTCAAGTGAGCGTTCCGGTTCCTGGAGGCCTGCTTCCCCGTTGTGAAAAGGAAGAATTCATTCTGAGGACCCGACAAGCACTCTTTTATCCCCATCCACTGCATGACCCAGCCAAACTCCTTCACTGTAAGCACCAGTTGTGCTTCGCCAAATGTCTTGGCAGTCTTGTGATCCTGCACATGGATGATGTAGCCCTCAGCAGTGCCCCTTGTGTCCGCCTCTAACACCTCAGAGTTGGTCATGTTTGCGTACACACCCGGACGGTGGCCATACAGGAGGCTCCAATGGAGAGTTAGATAGCCGTATAGCAGGTACTGGGTGATTGAGGTCGGGTTGCAAGCCATCAGGTCAAGTAAATCAGGGATGCGCTTCTCAGCGGCCGCCATGGCGACGAGAAGCTCCGCCTGGCTCGGCAGACGATCCAGCTTGTTCCTCTTCATCTTGAACTGGTGGACAGTGACAGACTTTTTCAAGTTGTTCATGTTGGATTTCACCTCTCTCGCATGACAATCTTGACCGGGGTCTGACTACAGGAGTCTGCTGTTTTTATGCCGGAGGTACTTGAGATTGCCAGGCCCTTAAAATCGTATACATTCTTCCTCTTCCTCAAGCACAGCAGCAGTGGCACACTGCTGCCTGGGTTTTAGCCCCTTTTTCAGCCTGGAGCGCAGGGTCTTCACCTCATCAATGAGGGCATCCTTCTGAGCCCTCAATGCCACATTTTCCAGCATCACCTGCCTGCAGTCCTCTTCGTCACACTCAGTATGTGGGGAGAAGGGTGGAGGGTGCACCGGGTATTCCTCTTCATTGTCGATATCCAATGATGTAGCCATTCCAATGATGGGATTAGTCTGTCTGAGGTCATGGAGCAATTGCAGGGCCACACTATGCTTCAGCCTTGCCAGGACCTGATGTGCTTCATCTCGGGATAACTCAGGGTGGCCATGAGTGACATGACGGTGCAGTTTCTTCCCAGCATACGAACACCCTGTGATGGGACAGGGTTTGGTCCAAACATTTATTCGGGCCACAGGCCATTTTAAGAATGATGCCTCTTTCCTCCAAGTTCCGCACTGCATGTTTGTGCTTAAGGTGCTTGTTCAAAGCCAGATAGAAGAGTCTGCACACCGGGCATTCGGACGACATCCTTACTGAAACAGACGCAGTTAATTGTATTTAAATTCTGTTGTGTTTCTCCGTTTATATGCATTAGCGTAACCGGTGATTGCAACAAAAGTTCGATGCTTCAATGCCTGGTACATGGACCAAAGGAGGACTTGGGTTACCACCTGGCAAAATGGTCCCACCTCCGCGGTGTTGGCAACATTGGGTCTGATGCATCAATTCATGGTGGCCCGACCATGAGAGGGTTTGGGGTGCCCCGGAACCAGGCAGTGCCCCAGCAGGAAACACGTTTTATGGTCAAAGGAGGAAAGAGTGATAGAACCGGGGTAAAGCAAAGAAAGTGTCCGAAAATAGTGACTTGTAACCCGGGTAGAGAGTATGTCATCTCTCGGTCCTATCCTCCAGACAACATGGTAACGTGGGGACAACAGTGCCTCCGGGCGCTCCATCCCGCTCCGGCATTCACCGCAGCGGGGGGAGGAGGCATTGAACCCCTCACACCTGCCCCCGGAGGAGGCAGGGGAGTCAGGTACCCGGAGGGCGCACGGTGGACGGCCAGGGCGAGGCAGCCACGCCGCGCTGGAGTCAGAGTTCCGAGTGTGTTGGAGCCGGGGTCCCGGTGAAACGCAGGACGGAGCACCCGGCAGGAGCCTCCAGCAGACCCCCCCGCGCGGTTCCCTCGTCCCTCGGAAGAGGCGGAGAGGTGGGTGTTTTTCATCTGCTGGCGGACTGCCGGGGAGAACGCGCTGCTCGGGAGCCAGGCTCAGAGTGAGTGGCAGTGGGTGCCCGCGCACCTGCCTTTTACAGCGGGAGCACGAGCTGGTCTCGGAGAGGGAGAGAAGAGAGGAGCGGAGGCTGCCGAAACAGCCAGGGCCCTCCCCTCAAACACACCCCTCAATGTTGACAAGACAAACAGCAAGAAGAGTCCCCTTTTGACTCCCGTTGCATTCCTCCAGAGACCAGTTTGGACTTAAAGTTAAGAACCAGGCTGGGGGGGTCTCCAGGCATCAGATATATCCGAGACATAGTGCACTTAGAGAGGGTACTTTCATCCAGGGTATCAGACAGCCGTTTTTGTTTAGTGTGTGGTGGACTGGCTGTCAGCACATCATAAAGTATTATTAGAAGCAGTGTCAGCTAGAAAATGGTCTGTCAATCCTTTCCGTGTCCGGGCTGGGTGAGGTTGCCCGTATTTAGTCAAATTAAGCCGCAGGCTCCACTCCTGGTGGTGCGCTTCCGTCAATTCCCCCACGCAGCACACCCTCCCGGCCATCAGAGTCGAACCCACAGTTCGGAGGAACCGACCGCCAGAGCACCGGCACGAGGCCGGGCCGGCGGAGGCCCTACGATGGCGGGTCGCGTTTTTCATTCGATCAGTGAGAAATCAGGAAAATACTCTGTTATATTTTGGGAGAACCAGAGAAAAGGGGTGAAAATTGAGAAATTGTATCCCAAAATAGTGTCTCATAAGGCGGGTAGAGTCCCCTGACAACTCCCCTTACATTCCTCCAGAGGCAGATAAAGTCCAAGTTATCTTTTGGGAGAACCAGAGGAAGGGGTGAAAATGGATAAAATGTATCCGAAAATAGTGTCTCATTATTCCGTGACAACTCTCCTTGAATTCCTCCAGAGGCCAGTTCAAAAACGTAAAGTTTGGTAAGAACCATGATTGGGGTCCTCCAGGCAACAATTGTATCCGAGCCAAAGCACTCATGTAACGGACACATTCCTCCATGATGTGAAACAGCCGTTTTTTTTTCTAAGTGCTCTCAAAAACCGGGTTTCCGATTTCGTGCAGATGGTAGCTTGGAAAACATGAATAGATTTATTTGACGGAGGAAGGGAGGTCTCGAATCCCCTCTACGTTGTAAAATGCAACAGGGCAGTGAAAATGTGTCCGGGGCTTCCTTGCAGTACCAATAGAAATCCGGCTGACTTTTATATCTGATCCAATCGGTAGGTAGGCTATATTTTACACCCATAAAGAAATACCCAAACTAAACTAACAGATGATGTCATATTGCATAACGGTTCACAGCTGATATAATGGGACTTATAGTTTTTAAAGATATTATCGATTTTCTTTGCATTAAACATGATAGTATATAAAACCATGCTTGTATCTACAACCTATAGAAATGCAAAACGGCGTCAGTTTCGACGTAATTCTGTTTACCGCATAATTTATGAGAAAACATTTCATAACATTAAGACAACATATTCGAGGTGGTTTTCAATAACATATCTGTATTTATTTATTTCTCCTAGTTATGTTTTTGTGTGCACTGAGGAGTCTCAAACAGGCGTTTGTTAAATCATTTTAAGATTGGCTTTAAGCAAATTCATTCTTCATATGATACATGAGGTAACATTTTATTTATGGTATTATTTTCACATATTTCTCTCCATTCTTCCTTCTGCCAACGGTGTTGCAGTTTCTCATCTTTCCCGTTTTTGTGCTTTGTGCATACACATGGGTCAGAGTGTCCGTGGAGGACCGCACAGTTTCCCGTCAAGTTTATTTTTTATAAATCGCAAAGATTGCTTAGAAATTGGCTTCTTTTGAGCGTACGTCACATTTATAAATGAGGCCCCTGAACCTGAAAAAGATGAGACACGAGACCCAACAACGCAGACGAGCTGAAGGCTGCTATCAAATCAACCTGGGCTTCCATAACACCTCAGAAGTGCCACAGGCTGACCGCCTCCATGCCACGCCGCATAGATGCAGTAATTCATGCAAAAGTAGGACCAACCAAGTACTGAGTGCAAACCCATGAACATGACAGTTCTATATTAAAAAATCCGTTTTTGTATTGGTCTTATGTAATATTAAAATGTTCTGAGATACAGAATTTTGGGTTTTCATTAGCTGTAAGTCGCAGTCATCAAGATTAAAACAAATAAATGCTTGAAATAATTGACGTTGTGCTAATGAGTTACACCTTTTAAATTGAATTAGTCAAATTAATTAACTTTTTCACGATATTCTAATTAATTGAGATGCACCTGTATATTCAGTGAAAAAGTGAGCAACATACAGTAGCAACATATTGGGCATGTAGCAGCAAAAGAGACACATTTTCCTCAGGAGGGACCAAAGCAGAGGTAAAAAGGATTAAATATTGAACTTATTTTAAAACATGTGAACATCAACACATCTCCAAAGAATATCATTACATTCATTCATTATTTTCTAAGTCATGCAATCAAATTCCATGTATCAAGTGATGCTGTGTTTGCAGTTCAGTTCAGTTGCATTGGCATGAATAAACAGTTTTTGCTGTTGGTTTCCTCAGTTTCCAACAAATAGCGAGGTGTCACAAAAAATCTATTGATCAGAGATAGGATTTACAAAACAAAAGCAGTTAGTGTAAGAGTACTCAAAAATTAAAAGAAGACAATATAGGAGTCTTTAGCCATGCGTCGATTCACAGTCTCTATCATCTATCCTTGTCTTGCCATGTAGCCGGGCCCCAGTAAGAATTTATACACATTTTTATGTGGTAGGAAATATGTGAGTGCTCACGACATGATGGCTAATTACATCTGAATAATGCAAGTTAGAAGGTCGCCCCCCTCCGCATTAGTTGTCCCTGTTTTATTTGTTCAGGTCAAGGACTGTCTTTGTTTTCCCATTTTATTTTGAAAAGTGTTCACCCCCATGATATGTATTTTACTTCCCGTCTCTGTGTTCCTTCCTGTTTGATTACCCGGTATTGTTCACCTGTATACATTTAAGTTCTGTTTTTCAGTTCAGGCTTTGTTAGAGTTTTGATGTTGTTGGACGTATCTTGTTCTGAGAGAGTTTATGTTGTTTTGCCTAGCCCAATTCAGCCAATTAAGGATTTCGATTTTCAAGAAACAGTTTTCTGCATTTTGGTCCGATGTACTTTGCTCTCCAGCCATGACATTAAGTGTTCAGGTTACATAAATACTAAGGGTTTTGTGGATTTGGCGACATTGGGCTGACGTGACACGTCCCAACTGTCTTCTCCGGCACACGTGACACGTCCCAATCTATCGTCTCCGTGTCCAGCTGAATCCCCTCTCGTAAGTGTCTGTGTATTCAGCAGAATTTCTGCAGGAGGCACTTAGAGTAAAGTTATTGCATATATTGTAGTGCCGTGAATATAGAGTCGGAGGCGGTGTATTAAGAATGGAGTTCCAATCTTTATTATCCATTAATATCAGAGAGGTTAACACATGCACTGCTCTGCCTGATGAGCTAGCAGGAATGGCAGCTAAAGCTACAGGTGTTCCCCACTAAAGGGTCCGTGTGGCAACACAAAAAGCAAGGTGAATTATGGTCCCACATGGTGTCACCACAATATAATACATATAATGGCACTGTTCTAGCGGTAAACACTTAAGAAAGAACATGTCAAGCTACAGTGGGGCAAAAAAGTATTTAGTCAGCCACCAATTGTGCAAGTTCTCCCACTTAAAAAGATGAGAGAGGCCTGTAATTTTCACCCTAGGTATACCTCACCTATGAGAGACAGAATGGGGGGGGGAAATCCAGAAAATCACATTTTGGGGCTGTCGCTGGGCAACACGGACTTTCAACTCCCTCCAAAGATTCTCTATGGGGTTGAGATCTGGAGACTGGCTAGGCCACTCCAGGACCTTGAAATGCTTCTTACAAAGCCTTACTTCTCTAAAATTAGGATGAATCCTATTTTTGCCGCGGCGCAGCCGTAACGTAAGGTCGGGCAGGCAGCCCCCCCTCGCAGGAAGTGGAAAGGTGAGCATCCGGGCCAGGCCCATCCCCCACATATACTAATTTAGCAGACCCCCCTCCTTCATCACAACACCTCCACTACGATACGCACAATGGACGACGAGGTTTTCATCATGGAAGTGGAAAAACACACTATTTTATATGATGTAACCAATGCTTACTACAAGGACAACATCAGAAAGGACAAGGCCTGCACCACCACCATACGGGACCATAACGGGACTATTACAATTATTATTAACTGTGTCTGTAGACTACAACACAACAAAATAGGAAATGTATATAAACACAATTTAAACATACACAAAAATAAAATATTTAACTACGTAGCCTACTTACTTTCTTGTAGAAATACAAATGTCCAGGATGCCCGAATCAATAACAAAACTGCGAGCCTGCATCCTGCTACGCTTCTGAAACGCTTCTGGGACGCGTCCGGTGGGTTATGGCGCAAAACCGCGGTCGGATCAAAACCGCGGCGCAGACGGACCCGGTGGAAACTGGGGGTGAGCCCACTGTGCTCTGGTCAGCTCGCCCACTCTGTTCAGATGAGTCCACCACCGTTACAGCGGAACATCACTGATGTTCCGCTGTAACGGTGGTGGACTCATACAATGGCGTTTGTAAGCAACCAGAAAATGACACCAGTAATGAGAAACAGATGAGAATGATGCATGGGGTCTGGGTGCCATGTTGGCGGGACGTTGCGGGGCTCGCTGCTCCGCCCTTTGAGGCTCGAGGAGCAGACAGTGAGAGCTGGAATACTGGTGTAGTTTCCTGGTTGCTGCGTGGGGTCTGCAAGACACCGCAGAACTCAGCCTGAGCACACACACACACACTCACAGCCAGGCTGAAGATAAGACTGAGTGTGTGTGTGTGTGTGTGTGTGTGTGTGTGTGTGTGTGTGTGTGTGTGTGGAAATCCGGATTGGTTCAAATTAGGGATGCTCCGATATTCACTCTCGGCCGATCGATCGGTGCTCTCTATAAAGGCCAATCAGGAGAGCCGATCACATGACGTAAAATACATGACACTTTTCTCTGTGCGCGGCAAAACAAGCTCGCCAAAATGGATTCACCGGTCTGGCAATATTTTAAGGTGTTCGTAAAAGACAATAAAATAGCGGTATGCAACGTGCGCGAAGCAGAAATCCTGCAGCTACACCCGCTGTGACGGACCGGTGAGCGGAGCGAAACACACAAGAGTTAGACCTAACACACTTAGCTATTTGATCTACCTCTGGAACTAGCTAAACTAGTTTAGCTAGTTTCGGGGGCCGCATGAGACAGATACTGACGGACTGTCAGGGGAGGGAGAGAGGAAAAGAGAGCGCTTCCACTAATTTCTCCCGTGTTCTTATCCAAAGGTAATGTAAACTTGAATAATGTACTTCATTTGAATGTAATAATTATGTTGGTTGTTGTTTGTGGAAGCGCATCATGTATTGAAAAATGTATCTGAACTTCTCGATCCGTTACGATTATAAACTGAAGCAATATAAAAATGAGCCCCATTAACTGAGATCCCCATAGTCCCCACCCACCCACTGTACTCGCTACAGGGTGTACTTTGATTGTTTGTGACTATGCAGACCGTTTACATGCATAAAAAGCTACATAACACACAAGGGGACGGGTAATAACCCAGGTTATGGGACCTTTAACATTTTGATATTATTTCTCTTTGAAGAAACACACACACACACACACACACCTGTCCATCACATCAATGTGATGGACAGAACTAGCGCCCGAACAGAGTTTCTTAGTATATCTCAACTAAATGAACGACTGCTAATGCTGCTTTTTCACTTAAACATTTTTCCATCAGAGAACCAGCAGGGCATTTTCTTTTCATTGCTACTTTCATTACAGCTATAGGTAAACCATTGTTTTTCATGAGTTGACAAAGCTTGTTAAATAGAAAGTGGTCTAAACAATAAGACATTCCGCAATATTTCATAGAAATAAACAAGAAAAATAATCTCCAGTGAGCCCTCGTTTTGTCAAACAAATGGCAAGTGTTTACCTACCTTAGACCTGAGAGCCCAGTATTCCTCTGTGCCATATTCCAAATGTTTGAAAGCAGTCAGATAGTCAAAACTGATGATCGCTGTCTGCAGACAAAGAGAGCAGAGACAAGGAAAGACCTAATGAGTAAGCAATTACACTTATTTTTCAAAACCACAGTATGATAGAAAATGATTTTACTGCTCTCCCGTTGTTGTTGTTGTTGTTGACATGTCAAACTCAAGGCCCGCGGGCCACTTCCGGACCGCTGTACAGTTAAATCTGTGCCGCGAGAACATTTCCTAACTATCATAACTGGCCCACCTGTATAAGACATACACCGCTGATACTCCAAGTCCCAGAATGTACTGCATCAGCCAGAGCACCAAGACATTCTAGAAAGGAAAGGAGATATTGACGCCCGACAATTCCTTGCGGCAGCAACATTTACAATGATGCACATCACGCAAATGGATGGACGTTAATAACCTACGCACACGTTGTTATCTGCACCTTCCTACTGCTTTATTGCACACTCATAAGACGTCAGAATTCACCTCAAAAGAAATGGCCAAACGAAAAGTGGACTCTGAAAACAGGGGCTTTCAAGACAGGTGGGAGGGAGAGACACCTGTTTACTAGAATTTGCAGGAAAGCCGTTTGTCTTGTTTGTGGAGCTGGCGTGGCCGAATTCAAAGAACATAACAAAAGATGGCTTTTCCACCAAACCGGTTTCAAGGCCGGTTCCGGACTAGAGCCTGATTAAGCTCTGGTTCTTCCTGTTTCCACCGCAGCGGATCCGGCTCCAAGTATCGAAAACCGGTTCTTAGCTGCCCCACTCTTCTACACGGCAAGAACCAAGAAGTCACGCTTACGTCGGAGGGGGGCGAGAGTAACTTTAGCAATTCTGTTGTTTTGTATTATAGCAGCTATCGGATGGAATCAATACATGGACTACACAGGTTGCCATGTCCGACTATCACAAGTAGAATCATAAAAAAAAATATGCCGGTAAAATATGCCTATAGAAAAGGGCTTATGCCACAATAGGATAGCAACAAGAAGTCAAGATAGTCAGATTAGCTTTCGGTTTTCCACCAGGCTGTCAGGAGGCTGAACTCTCTCCCCTCCCTCCCCCCTCTCCCCACTGGACTATAACTCCCCACATACACTCAGACACTAAAATCTAGCACCAGACACTTTTTACGCTGCTATGGACAATCTGGAAATAATGCACACTATATGGACAATCTGCACATTATATGTACAATTTTGCACTAATGTGCATTCTCAAATATTGAAGTGACTGTTATTTTGTATATATTGATTGTTGTGTTTTTATTTAGGTCTTAACATATACATGCAATATAGGGCTGCACGATTTGGGGAAATAATCTAATTGCGATTTTTCTGACAGATATTGCGATTCGATTTGCGATATCTGTTTTTAAGCGACCCAACAGAAGTTTATTGTAAAATGCGGCCATATCTCCAGCTAGGAAGGTTGTATCAACGTGCTCCCGTCTCTAGCACCCCCGCAGCCCAAGCTACGAGTGAAAGAACTAAACTTACATGAAACTTCCGTTGGGTTGCTTTAAAGTCAAGCTTCTATTTAAGATTCACCCTGTAATAGATGTAAAACATGTGATGGAGCATTACTAACCTGAGTTAGATGCTTTGTTTCACCAAACCATCTAGGAAAGCTCCATTGGAAGTCATTTGGAAAGGGCAGGCACTTTCAAAAATACTTGGCAGGTGAATGTATCAATCTGTCTATCACCTTCTATCATGGGCCACTTCTGTTTGGATAACAATGACTGATACATGTGGATCACAGCACTTCTGATTGGTGTGGATGACTGACACACAAGAAGAACAAAACATTTTATTTTTTTTAAACAAAAAAACAAATCGATTTGATAATTGCATCATTTCAAATAGCGATTTCGATTTAAAGTCGATTAATCGTTCAGCCCTAATACAATATATACATATCTGCACACATATTTTTATATTCAGGATTGTGGGAAACGGTATTTCGATCTCTCCTAGAAAGACAAGGTAAACTTATCTATGTGCATTTAAAAATAAAAAAGAGGAATAGTTTCAGCTAAAACTAAAAGGTACCATGGGTTCAGATTATAATTTTCCAAAAAAAGGGGGGTTCGTTCAGATCTGTGCAGGGGCAGACTGGCCATCTGTAGAATCTGGAGAACCACAGAACGGCCGGTCGTCAAGGGCCGTTGACGGCCGGCCCTTTAAAAAAAATAGTTTAACGTCATCATTTAAGTTGCGCTGACGGCCGACAGAGGCCGCTAATGCGGTTGTGTGGTTCTTATCTGTCAAATAATCACACACGAAGAAGAAAAAAGACCGGCCACACGAAGAGAAGGGATTAGACACCGCGGCAGACAGGGAGAATGAAAAAACATTGATAAAAATCAAAGAAAACAAAAAGAAAAAGGTGGGGCCGAGAAGGCAAGGGAAAAAAAGGTGAAGTCACTCGCAGGTGAAGCATATAAATGTCGCAAATTGACAGACCTTTTTGGCAGCAGCGGTGCTACAAGCACTATCAGCAGCAGCTTAGAACAAGTGCAAGAGGATGAAGAGAATGATGAGGGCGCGAGTTCAGATATACAGCCAGCCTCCTGCGTTCATGATGAGGGACAGAGTTGAGCTGGCACATACAAGTGCAGGGCAAGTGTCAAGCCCTTGGGTATATTTGCAGTTTCCCCGCTTGAAAGGGATGGTACAGTCCATAGGAGGTTTTAACTGGGTTTCACTCGTACAATGACCACAACTTTGTTTCTTTTGAGTTATTCTTTACTTTTGTTTTTGTTGTTGCAGTACAGCTTATAGTAGTAAGGTTGTAAGGTAAAAAACCTTAAATGAAAAATAAAAAATAATTACTGTAAATACAATGCACATCAAATAATAAATGCAAAAATACATGATTTACATATACTTTTTAACACTTGTGAATATTGTTTTTACTTTCTTAGTGTATTTTTATGAATTATGTTTTGAACAGCTGATCCTGCTGGTGGCCTTTTTGGGTGTGTTTGGGTTTGTTGCTGATCTAGCTTTAGCTCTGATGGGTTTTGTGTGTTGGCATCCTTTGGATCTGATGGCACTTGTGCCTTGGCTCTGGTTAGTGTTGCAACAAACGTTTTCTTTTGCAATCTGTTGACACCGTCTCTGGCAGCTGTCACCAAATCTTTGGCAAATTTAATTTGCCATTCATCCACTGGTAACTTCAAGAACGTTGCTCCGTTCTGCCATTCTGAACTTTCATCCAGGTCTTGAGGACTGGCCCCTCTGGAGGACCAGGAACCCACCACCAATCTTGGATCGCTGTTGTGTTCTGGATCTCTCCGATTCTGTTTGCGAAGAAGGTCTGATAACCATAGCTCTCTCTCTGGATTGCACAGAGGACTTTTTGGCTATCAATCACATGGAACCACTTTCCAACTTGGATCTTGCTGTGTTGCTCGAAGTATTTTTTGAGACGTGAGGCAAACACTGCTCTGCACATCTCTGCCTTGACAGCATCACATTTGTGGTCTAAAGGAGTTAGTTTCGCCTTGGACTCCACCAGAGTGACAAATGGGCCTTGGTCGGTGTTCCACCGGAGGTACATCACAGCGCCGTAGGCATGCTCGCTTCCATCGGAGAATATTATTGCCCAAGGTTTTCCAATAAAGCTTGGAGGCGTTATGGCCCTGGTGAATGTAACCTGCCCGAGTTGCACATACTCTTCGAAGAGTCGGATTGCATCTTCTCTGAGGCTGTCTGACAATGCTGTATCCCAGGTGTCTTTGACAGGGCAGTTGTCGCTCTTTGCCTCCTGGAATGCTCTCCGCACAAGGATGGCACCCTTCTGCTTGGCAGGAGTTACCAGACCAACTGGATCATACAACCCTGAGACTTGACTCAGGAGGTTCCTTCTTGTCAAAGGGTTTGGGGTTTGCGCTCTTACTTGGTCTAGTAGAAGGTCTTGGCCAAGTCGCATCTTTTTCTGTCTCTTCGAGAAGTTAATGGATGCCATGACATGGATCTTGTCTTCTTCCACAAGGTAGCCTAGACCAAGCGCTTTGTTATCTTCATCCCTCATTTGATTCGGGAGGACCATGTTATTAACTTTGGTCTTCATTGTTTGTTGTCGTTCCCCTTCCTCCCACGTTGGCCTGAGAAGACCCAAGGCTTCAACAGGAAACCTCCAGCCTTCACTCCACATTTGCTGTGATGGTTTTCAGCTTCTCGAAGTCGTTGTGGGACTTGAGGATGTCGTCAACGTAGCTATCATTTTGTAGTACCCCTCGCTCCTCTTCAAGGTGGGCGAAAGAAGGTAGGTTGGCTGTTTCTCGCATTGCGAGCTGTGCGATGCATCCTGCAGGCTTGTCACCAATATTGACTCTGGTGATTGCGTACTCTTCCAACTCTTTGTCCTCAGAATCCCACCAGAGGAACCTGTGGAGGTGCATCTCTCTATCTGCCAACCATACAGAATTGTACATTTTCCTGATGTCCCCTAAGGCAGCGTTGGTTCCCCCTCTGAACCTCAGGAGGACAGCACGTATCTGGTTAAGGACGTCTGGCCCTTTCATCAGCAAGTCGTTCATGCTGGTGCCTCTAAACTTTTGACTGCTGTTCCAGACGAGTCTTACTGGGGTTGTTGTAGAGTGTGGGTTTGGTGCAATAAGGTGACTCACGAACCATACTGGTCCTTTCCAGGTCATGATCTGCTCTTTAGTCAACTTGATTGCAGCTCCTCTGTCGACCAGGGCATGCACTTGAGCTTTGTAGGCAGACTTCCACTCTGGTGCTTTGGCTAACTGCTTCTCTGTTCTTAGGAATGTTGCTTCAACTGCACCTCTGTTGTTCGGCAGTGAGGCCGGATCCTCTAGCCAGGGATACTTTGCATGCCAATGTGGTTCTCTGCTGTGATCATCGCTCATGACATAGGTGAGTCCATCCTTTACCACCTCAAGCTCCCTTTCATCGGCAAGGGTAATTTCTTTACCATCGGGCTGGCAGTTTCCGCACCGGCAGCCTCCACATCTGGGCTCGCATGCTGCGCCAATGCTATCCCATTGCCACCATTTCAGGAAACTCTCTTTGCTGGTCGAAACAGTTGATCCCTGTATTTCAGCTGCTTCTTTGCTTGAGGGGTTTTGTTCTGGAATGGGATTAGTGAGCTCTTCATATTTCACAGCTGCTGCTCTCATTGATCTTGCAAAATGTGTCTTTGACATGTGGGCTGACACCTCAACCTCCTCAAACAGTCTGGGGTGGGTTCCTCCAACTGTTTTCCCGAGTGGTCCGTCCCACAGTACGAGGTCTCCCAAAACTCTGATCCTCTAAGGAGCTAGCTGGCTTTCTCTGTGGCTAATGAGAACTCGACTTCTTTGGGCCTCACAAGCTCATCAAGGGGTACGTCTGGGAAGAATGGCTGCAGTTGCTTAGGTGTCACACTTTTGTGGACGTCTGCAATGTTGTCAAGCCCATAGCAAACCAATTGATGTGCTCTCAGTCTGCCCTTGGGGGTGGATACACGGATTTTGAGGCGATAGCGCTTTGTCTTTACTTGAATCTTCATTCCGCTAACTACATGTACAACGAGCATGATATCTTCACTCTTGAGATCCAGGCGGCTCGCCGCTCTGTGAGTGATGTAATTTGTGTCAGATGCTAAGTCGATGAGTGTTACGACTTTCTGTCCGGCGTTAGCTGTGACGACGAGTAGCATCATGATCACTCGAAGCTCTTCCATTCCACTCTTTTCAAGTAGACTTTGTTGGTCATTTGAGGTTTTGAAGACTCTGGAGGCAACATTTGAGAAAACCTCCCTACACTGCTTTGCTAGGTCTGGTGTGAGATTTTTGATGAAATCTTCTTGACCCTCTGTGTACTTCTTTTTTCCTTTATCCTTTTCAGATTTGTCACCAGACCTCTTTGACACAGATTTGGGACAGAGGTAGTAGAGATGCTCAGCCTCTCCATCTCTGCAGTCCTCGTTTCTGCATAGAAAGCCAGGTTTGCAGGATGACTGGTAGTCGTGAACCTCAAGGCATCTTGTACACGCACCCAACTTCTTTACTGAAGCCTTCCTTTCTGCTGCACTCAGAGCCCTGAACTGCTTGCAGAAGTAGGGCTTCCTCTTGTGTTTGACATCGCCGCAGACTACACAGCCTTGGTCATCAGCTGACTTTGTAGACTTGGTTCTGGCACTTTTCTGCTCAATTCTGGTGTCTTTCCAACTCGGCTTACTTGGTTTACTTGGCTCCTCATCTCGTAGCTGCTCGAGCTCCTCATATAGTCTCTTGCTGCTTGAGAAACTCCAAGAGATAATCAAACCTTTTATCTGGCCTCACACCATTTTTTGGATCGGCTACATATACAAGCCACTCTTTCTTGAGGGACTCAGGGAGTTAACTCTATTGATTTTGTTACGAGAGGATTCTTTACGGCGCCTGTGTCTCCGAATCAACTCGACAATTTTCCTTGGTTGGCTACTTCTTACAGATGACATCTTCTGAAGGTCTTCCACTATTTCAATGGCAATAGCCGTTCGATTACCATAGCGGTTCTCCAAGACACGGAGAATGTCATCTTCTGTGTTATAAGTAGTGAGGTGAAAGTCTTTCTTGATCCTGTCATCGAGATTGTCTAGCAACTGTATCTTTTTCACGTCTTTGGAGCCGGTTGGTTCTCCCGGTTTTTGGAGTGACTCCCAGTCTCTTCTCCACCTGTGAAAATCACGCTTGTAGCCAGAGAATCTGGGTAGAGCTGTGGGTTTCAGCCTGATGGTTGGGGTAAAGATGGGATGACTGGCAGTATTTGTTGATCCTGACCTTCTGTCTTCCTGTCGTCTCGCCATGATGAACTCAGCCTTTCTGGAAACCAGACTGGTTGCTTCCCGTTCGATCTCTCTCAACCGATTGCGGAACTCCTTCTGGTCTTCCACTGGAACCCACTGCTGCCACTTGCAATGAGCATCCTTTGCGGTCCCCACCAGTGACTTCAGATGGCTGACCATGAATTCGTAGGCCTCATGGTTGCCATCAGGACGTACTCGAGCGACACGCTCAATCTCAGCTTCTGCTAATTCTACAGCTGTGCACAATTCATCTCCAAACTTTTGCCAAAGCATGTCCCTAAGTAGCACTCCAACCTCCTTCAGCTTTAAGTCACATTCATTTGTGTTCCTTGCTATGTCGGCTTCTTGCTGTTCGGTTAGTTCGACTGACTCCTCCTCTTCCAGCTCTGCTTCCTTTACTGCAATGACCTCTGCCATGACTTCGTCATTGGTTTCCATGACTTTGTCGGCTCCCATGGAGAGTTTATTGAAGCTATATTGGAGCTAGTCTTCTGACATGCCGTCGTGAGTTCTGATGATACTGTTAGCTAGTCGTGTGAAGGATCGTTTTGCTGTAGTCCGCTCATTTTTGAGCTGCTCAACTGTTTTCCTGACTGTTTGATCAGCCATGTTGGATTTGGGTCCACTGACTGTTTGCAGGGTGGTATTTTATCTTTTTCCAGGTCACTGTTTTCACTGTTCCAGCTTACAGCCCCGGTTTTTTACTGTCAAGCCCTTGGGTATATTTGCAGTTTCCCCGCTTGAAAGGGATGGTACAGTACATAGGAGGTTTTAACTGGGTTTCACTCGTACAATGACCACAACTTTGTTTCTTTTGAGTTATTCTTTACTTTCGTTTTTGTTGTTGCAGTACAGCTTATGTAGTAAGGTTGTAAGGTAAAAAACCTTAAATGAAAAATAATTACTGTAAATACAATGCACATCAAATAATAAATGCAAAAATACATGCTTTACATATACTTTTTAACACTTGTGAATATTGTTTTTACTTTCTTAGTGTATTTTTATGAATTATGTTTTTAAACAGTTTTTGACTTATGCAGTCTCATTAAAAATGCAAATATAATAGACTGAATTTTTAGCAGCATGCAAACCGTTTTTATCAATCTACATCTCTCAATAAACAAATCACATTCGTTTTCAACAAAATCAACAATCATGTTGCTTTAGCTTGAGGACATCAAACAAACAAATGACACTGAACTAGAACGCGCGTTCAAACGTGCTCCACGAACGGCAAGTTGTATGACTCTTAACTAACCACACAGTTCGTCTCTCACCGGCTGTTTCTCCAGCTTTTTATGGCTGCACCAGTGCTGCTTCTTTGATGTTTCTTCTGCTGGTTCGTTGCTGCTGCTGGACGCACGCCTTTTAGTTTGTCCCTCTCCAGCTTTGATTACTGCCCTTCTTTCAGGTGCGTTGCTTTTAAAGGTGCAGCGACGCTGATTAGCAATTAGGGAATGATTTCAGACAGCTGCCACTCTGTCAATCAGCCCGACTTTTCAACCCTTTGATCTCCTGTGAGGATTTTCCAAGTTGACTTCAGCAAGAGTTGGGTGAGAATTATCCCTTGAACTCAGTGGCGTTTTCTCGCCAGGCTTCCCCTGTTTTTTTGGATTGTAGTCATAATTTTAAGAAAATAAATAAAAACACTTTGTTTAGTTTCTGTAATTATTCTGCCGGCCCTCCCCCATTCTCATTGAGTATTTTACAAAGAGTGAAACAGCGCCCCTCTAGATGTTATGGCGAAACAGTAGATTGCAATCTGTTGCGAGAGGAGGCTAGCCGAAATTGGCTTCCCTTAGTGAAAACAAATTGAGGGATTGACCAATCAGATGAGGCTCACGTCATGCCTCACAATCCAATCAAATTGCATCAACTTCAGTTCGTACTGTAACTGTCATCACCGCCCTTAGAAAGTAGCAAGCAACTGAAGCAAGTGCAATTATGGAGGGTGGAGTATTTCATCAAAAATTATTTTACTAAACTTCCGCTACAGAATCAACTAAA
Source organism: Harpagifer antarcticus (assembly GCA_902827135.1). Taxonomy (NCBI): domain Eukaryota; kingdom Metazoa; phylum Chordata; class Actinopteri; order Perciformes; family Harpagiferidae; genus Harpagifer; species Harpagifer antarcticus. The sequence continues at coordinate 89,626 of CADEHL010001154.1, read as the reverse complement.
AATGAAATCTGATGACAGGCCAATGCCCAAACTGGAGCTGTGTACAGCGAGGAAAAAAGTAGCGAATTGGACGTAAAACTTTAAATAATAAACAGCGGATTTCTAACATTTGACATTTCATGTGGCTGGACTGGGTCAGTTTCCAGGGCTGAATTGTAGTCCCAGTCCGCCCCTGGATGTGTGTATCTCACACTGCACTGTAAAGTTTCATGTATCTTTGCTTTTAAGTGTGTTTTTAGATATCATTTTATAATATGTTTCTTAATGCTATTAATGTCTTTCCTTTTTGTAAAGCACTTTGAATTGCCTTGTGTTGAAATGTGCTATATAAATAAACTTGCCTTGCTTCTCTGTCTGTACACACAAACTGGAAGATTGACAATAAAGTTGACTTTGACTTTGATACAGCAGGAAACACTGTGTGGTAAAGCTCTTAAAATGGAACGTCCTTAGCACCGTAGCACTTACAGTTAACTGTATAAGAGGTAAAGGCTTAAGTCACCGCCAGTTTCAGTCTTTTCTTGAGTATTCCGAACATGCCGATGTGCCCTATCACACAGAGGTGAGATGGCTAAGTTAAGGGAAAGATTTTTTTACTTGTATGAGGAAATCTACCAGTTTTTGGAAAGTTAAGGGAAAGATACCAGCTCAGAAATTTAAATTTGAACTGTTCAGCAATCCATTTGCAGTTGAAGTGGACGTTAAGCTCCAATTGGAGCTGATAAACCTCCAGTGTAACACACTCAATGCAAAGTATGACTGTCGGGGCTGCACAGTTTCCAAGCTTCCTCCCGGAAAAAATGTCTCAACTCCGCCTACATGCTGTTCAAATGCTCTGCATTTTTGGGACCAAATACCTGGGTGAGCAGATTTTCTCTTTGATTAAGATGAACAAAAACCACCCACACAGGAGTCGTCTCACTGATGCACACCTTCGCTCCATCTTGAGGGTTTCCACAGCACAAAACCTAACCCCAAACATGAATACACTGACAACAAAGAACATATGCCAAACATCTGTTTCTGGCCAACAGGTTCTCACTCCCAACTCGTCCTATATTGACGTTATGTCCGGATCCCTCTGTGTTACTTTCAAATGCACTGGGAAGCCCTTTAGCATCGACAATCAACTATCAGGGAGTCCCATAGACTTGCATAGAGCTCCGTAAACGTCGGTAATAGACCTCGAGGAGAAATGCTCTCCGCCAACCCAACCTCAACTTCTCAGCGTTCAATCAACTTTTTTCTTACTCAATATCATGCCACACTTTTTGTTTTTACTTCTTTATTTTAATTGTATAATGTTTGACTTTGTTTGCCGTCAGTTAGGAAGAGAGTAGGGGCTCAGAATACTGAAATCTGTATTGTTTCATAGTTTTTTCCTTCAAATGTTGTATTCTTTTCAAAACCATACACTGCTATTTAGTAAACAATAAGACACAATTATCCTTGTTTTTATTTATTTGTTTGATTGTATGTCAGTCTTTTTTGCAGTCAGTCAGGACCGAACGTCGGAGCAGCTCATCCGAACACAGGAAACTGTATTTTTTTACCGGTTTATTTTCATTTCAAAATAAGAGTTAATTCACATTAAAGATAAGAACATAAATAACACATCCAATAAGAGCCAGGGGGAAAAAAAGACACAAAATAATTAACCTCTGAAGCCTGATAGCAGTTTTTCGCCGGCGGGGGCTAACGCACTTAGCACATAACTCACGGTAGAGATATTTTATACTTCATGTTGTCTGCACAAACTAGATATCATATGAAAGCTGAGATTCCACAGATTCCATTGGGATAATGGGCATTTCATTTTCAAGCCTGAGGCCTGAAAGACAGGCTCAGGGCTCAACAGGTTAAGGCATTAAGGAGCTTACTTAAAATAATACAAATGTAGAATATCACTATGAATCTTTTTAGCAATGTTTTCCAGGTCTCAGGCTCCACAACAAATGACCATACCTTCACTTCTAAAAGGGTTAAATTAATAATCTTTTTTCTCAAAGAAATGATAAACTTGTGAGTTGCATGTAGAAGAGTCTGAATCAATATAGATTTTTTTTATTTTAAAGTAAATTCAGATTGAACATAGTAAAAAAATGTAAATGATTGTGTCCGTCCAAAAAGAAAACATTACTTATAGTGAAAACCACCCTTGAATGATGGGATAGTAGACTAAAAGCTTGTATCAAGCTTGTGATAAGTATCAAGATTGATGCAAAACAAAGTGAAATTTGACCTTTTTAGAGAGGTTTAGAAAAAAAGAACCACTTCTGGGGCCATTTGGGTGGATTTGACCTATCTCTGGCCCCCCTTGGTCTATTTTGATGATTGACATCTCTTTTTAACCGTTAGAGCCAATGGAATCGAGGGGAAGTTCCACATACACACACACACTTTTTAAATGTCGTTGTACCTGGTGCGATGACAATAAAGGAATTCTATTCTACATTAGCAAATATGGAGTGAGAGTGACGCGTAGCTAGAATACCCAAAACAGGAAGCTGTCATACACTCTGGACGCTATCATTAGCAGCTAATATGAAAACTCAGTTTTTGACATAAAAATGTATTGAATGATGGATTATCAATAACTTTTTCAAAGTGACAAACACATTGGATTAACCTATGGATTAACCTTCAGCTGCGTTTTTCTCGTTTTAATGCCATTGAACACAACTTTTGATCAGAATAACAGCAAAAGGTGAGCATATCTCAGTTTGTTGCTACCTCTGATCGCTCAGTGATGATACTTATATTTCTAGAATCTGTGGAATCTCAGCTTGCTAGCAAAGCTTGTTTGTGCGGATCCAATAAGTATATCGATTGATTTATACCTAGAATTCTGTGCTAAGTGCGTTAGCATTTTTTCGCTCAGGGCTCATTTAGATGCTTCTTGTGAGACTTGTGTTTTGTTTCGGTAAAAATGGTTCATATCGTCAGTTAGCTTAGTTTCTTCTCGTTTAGTGAGTATGAAACATTCATACTATGGGGCTTAAGCAACAACCAATCCCTCACATTAGACTAAAATAATTTTGAAAAAGGGCATGAGAACAATAAATGTTCCAATGATTCAACATGTAAATTAGAAAAAGAACATGGGTCTACTTCTAATTTAAAGGTCACCTATCATGCAATTTGTAGGCAACAGCATAGGTCTCAGATGTATACAATTGTATAAAAAACATGTCTATGAAGTGTTTTGCTCAAAATACCAGATCACCCATTCTAGCCATGCCTCATATCCCTCTATTTAACTTCCTGTTACTAAAGTGCTGATTCGGCGTATAAAGCTTAATTTTTTAAAAGCTTGTGCCTGCTCATGCGGGACCCGGCAGATACTGTCTAAAATAAATGCTGCGGTGATAAAACACCAAAACCACATCAAGCATTATTTCTGGAACAGTATGGAGCTCAAAGGCTTTCTCTCTTGCCGGTTTACCACAAGGTGAGTTCCTTTTTATTTCCTGTTTCTTCACACACATACTCTCTCCAGTACTGGTTAGCTCTGAGTCTTAGCGATGATTGCTAATGTAAACAAAGACCATATTACGTCCAAAACACATCGGGCATTGATTCTGATAGCGAGTTTCTGATAGGGCCGTGGGTCCACCACGTGGGTGCCATCCGATATGACGTAAATAACGTCATATCGGATGGCAAATCTGGATCAGCTCGTTGTAGCCCCGTTTTTAGAGATTTGCGCACGGAGGAAAAGAGAGAGGGTTTTATTTTCTGACACTTTGTGAGTTCCCTGACATGCCGGGGACACATATGTATATCTAAAAGACATCAAAAAGTGTATTTTGCAAGATAGGTCCCCTTTAAATCTTAAATTCACAAATTCAGAAACTGGGTAGATTTTATGGATGATTTAAAAATGAGTCTCTTTTTCTTTAAGGAAAACAGGCCATTTTATAAATAAGATTGAAAGCACGTTATGACTCTTTAACATTAAAGAATACTTTAGGTTAAGGTCTTCTTTTTAAATAAGCAAAAAGCTTTGGGGATATTTACAGATAAATATGTGCAAAATAGCCAACAGTCTTTATTGAAGTATTAGAGAATAACGAGTAATGCAGTGTTTTCCAACCTTTTTATGAGCCAAGGCACATTCTTTACATTAAATAAGTCACGCCACCAACCACCAACCAAAAGTGTTACAAAATGATACATTTAAAAAAGTAGTCAATAGTCTCTCCATTTATTTATACTCACTCCTGGGACTGTTTAGATCAGGGGTCACCAACCTTTTTTAGGGTGAGGGCTACTTTCAAAAAATAAAACAAGTCGGGGGCTACTTTCATTCCTCTTTTTTTTGTTTTTTGCAGTGTATATATTTATCACATTTTAACATTATTATATGCTGACCTTTAACCTTTGTCTGCTGTTTGGGTCTGTGGGACCCGTTTGCAGTGTTTACTAAAAGAACATGTATGCAATTTAATTATTTTAACCTGCTTTATTTGGGGGTGGGCCTCACATCCTCTAGGGGGGGGCTCACATCCTCTAGGGGGGGCTCACCTCCTCTAGTGGGGTCCGGGGACATGCTCCCCCGGGAAGATGTTTTTTTAAATGTTGAAGTTAAATGCATCAATCTGGTGCACTTTGAGCACAACATGAATGTATGGATACAGCTCTCAACACTCAGATGAAAGAGAGCTGTATACTTTCAATACTCCAATCATCTTTAGAATATGATCACAACCAATAACAAATCATTTAAACTTGTTCTTATGTTACCTAGTTAGCATTCTTTCTTTTTCTTTATGTATATTTTACTGATCACTCCCCTTTTAAACTGTTGTTTTTACTGTCCTATAGTACACATTGGAATGATTTCTTACTTTATCTATATTACATAGATAAAGGTGTGCTCTCCCTAGCTCTCTCTCTCTCTCTGTCTCGCTCGCTCACAGAGGCTGTGTGCTCCTCCGTGGCGATGACGGCTTGCGTTAAAAAATAATAAACATATTTGTAAAGTGGGGGGACACAAACTGGGTATCGAAAAGAGCGGGGGACATGTCCCCCCTGTCCCCAGTGGAAATTACGCCGTGTGTGTGTGCGTCAAGTGCAATAAATATATATGCAAGTTGCAACACACACAGTAAAACTCTGCCCCTCATGTGTTGTATAGGCTGGCACTAGTGATGGAAATTCCGGCTCTTCTTGGTGAGCCAGATCTTTCGGCTCCCAAACGGCTCTTCAGTTTACCTCATATACATTTTATAATTCAATCAAATGTAGCCCTGTTTTGACTAATGATTTATATGTGTACACATATATCACATAAATTATTCAAAACATCCTTTGTACTGAAGTATTCAAAAGTAAAAATGACATGTTTAATAAATGATTTGCTGTGGCCAAATGTTTTCATTGCATTTACAGACCCTTGTAACTCTCTGATACCACCCCATGAATGCACTGACTTGCTTGTAGAACCACGCTACACAAAGCAGATAGCAACACCTATAAAAACTTAAGCATAAACATTTTAAAAAAGGGGCTACTGTATCGACATTTTAAAATTATATTTGAAGAAAAGGCCTTGACAAAACAGCAGGGCTCTATTTCAGTAACTATTAACTATAGAAAAAAAGACAGCAGCAGCTTACATCAAATCTTTGCTGAGCCCAAGGATAATCATAAATAAATAACATAGTGAAAATAAATGTATTGCAATGCTCAAAACAGCAGCATCCAACCGTCTCTAATCCTTGGATATTACATGTCACTGCATGCATGCACGGAGCAGTTGTAGCGCGGAGATCATCATATCATTCTGTCTTGTATTACTTAACAAAAACAAAACAAAAACGGCTTGTTCGCGGGCGCGAGCTGGCTCGCGTCGTTCACTTAAAAGAGCCGGATCTAGTTTGAGTAGATTTCGTTAGGATTCTGACTCTTAATGGCAGTTTGTGATTTTGACGCTATTTCAGTGAAACAAGGCTGTTTTGAACATTTGACAGATTTATGCTTAATTCTCTCAGAAAGTTACTGAAAGATACACTTTTGTGTTTAAAAGCTGACCACTACCATGAAAGCACTCTGTTTTATGCCGGCTCGTTCGCGACCGACCCATCACTAGCTGGCACGACTAGGCTGTTCAATGGGGCTGATGTGTTGTGTAGATTCTGCCAGAAGGAAAATCAGCGGGGAGGTGCCACATTGCTTTTCTTCCCGACTGCAACGCTGGTTCCGCAAATCAAGCAAGAACGTGATTGGTCGATATTCATTGTGGGGGTGGGGGGAGGAGGGGAGGAGGGGTGTTAGATAGAGTTGTAGTAAGTAGATAGAGTTCGCTATGATTTAGGTTTCCTTTATGCATAGGAACAGGATCTATTTTTAGAACATGCCCCGCGGGCGACTCACGTTGCCCCTGCGGGCAACTAAGTGCCCGCGGGCACCGTGTTGGCTACCCCTGGTTTAGATGAACACAACTGAAGAAAGGCTCACACGAAGCTCTTCCTCAACAGCTCGCAGTCTCTCTCTGTTTTTAGTTTTTATAGCAGTCATGCTTGAAAAGCTCAGCTCACATAGTAAAATGGGAGCAATGTTGAAATAGCTCTGTTTGCCAGAATGGGGAACTCCTTGGTAAAAGCCAACCAAAAACTGTCCAAAGATTGATCAGCCAAGCTTAGCTTTAAACCACGGTCTTGTCTCAGTTCAGTTATGGCCCGTCCACACGGCGGCGTGCGTTGAAGCTTCAACGCTGCTTCCCATTCACTTTTAATGGGGTGACGTCACGCTTTGCCGAACTGCATTGTGGTTCCGTCGCTTCGCTTGGCCTCCGTTGCTCGCTTCAAAAGTTGAGAAAAGTTCAACTTTTTAAGCTTCAACGGAAGCGTCAGCCAATCAAATCATATGCCACTACAAGCTCTAGCCAATCAAACCGTGTGCTTGTGTGTCCGGGGTGGGAGATTCATGTGATTGGTTCTTGGTCGAGCTTCAGACACGCCCGCCGGCAAGCTTCAACGCACGCTGCCGTGTGGACGCTGCGTTGATTCCTCTTGCTCCTGCAAGTCATGTCCGTTCTGAAAACTGCTGCTGAGCTACATGGATCCCTAACCCAGTCAAGGCTTTCGGTGGAGGTTGAGAAAATAGAATGACAACTTATCCCCAAAAGTTTTCAAATGTTTATCTATTATCTCACAGAGTACAGCAGTGTTGACATCTCCCTGCCATTTCTGTGTGAGTGGGAACATGTCAAGGTTGACACTGGTTGTGAGCAGGTTTTCATTACGGCCTTGCATTTGTGTGTTCAGTTCATTCAGAAAATGAAATATATCCGCCATGTATGCCAGCCTTGCACACCACTCATCACTTGCAAGCAGCTTTGCTTAATCATACTTTTCATCAGTGAAAAACACTTTTAGTTGCTCCCGCAGCTCATACTGTAGGCCTGTCACAATAATTAATTTTGTTGGATGATACATTTTCCCGGAAATTATTATTATCGGCACCGTTGAAAGACCATTTTAGACCACTGACATAATGATAATATATAATAATAATTCAAGAACATATTTTTCAAACAGAACTTTTTATTGAACATTCAACATTCAATGTTCAAAATTTAACATCCAAATCCTCGCCTCTTTAAGTGTAATCTGAATCTGACAAAACTAATTTAGTAGCTGGGCGATTGAAGACATTAAATATATATATATAAATACAAGCAAAAAAAACCTCCTTAAAACAACAGTCAAGTGTACAGTCCACTGTCCATCCAAAGACCCAGATGCCTCAACAGGCCATATCCAGATCTGTAATTCAAAGACTTCGAGCAACATGTTTGCATTGTCGGGCAAATGCATCTTTGATTGTAAACTATCGGGAAGGTGGGGCTCTCCATCTCCAGCTGCCGTGTTTGCTCCCAGCTGGGAAAACAGAATGGGTAGCTTGTGTTCCAGGTGCAGTTTAAGGTTGGTCGTATTGCTAGCTTTTGTTGCTACAAAACAAATGTGACACACCGCCCGGCTCATTCAAGTCCGTAGGTTCGCCTCGTTTATTTGGCTTAAATCCTAAATATTCCCACACCGGAGATGTGGTATTAGGTTTTGCAACCACTTCCATTTAACTTCAAATTCCCCTCGAGAAAGTCACACGTTGTCTCCTGCTTGTCTCCATATTAGTAATTTGGCTGCTACACTACTGCACGCGGAGTGTCCTGACCTGGCTGTGTGTGAGCCCCCCCCTCACAGCGCGCCTGGCTGTGTGTGAGCCCCGCCCCTCACAGCGCACCTGGCTGTGTGTGAGCCCCGCCCCTCACAGCGCGCCTGGCTGTGTGTGAGCCCCCGCCCCTCACAGCGCGCCTGGCCGGCAGCAACAGCACACCAGGCTAAAATGCTGGTCACATCCTTATGTAAATAAACACACATGTAAACGGCAATTTATCGAGCTCAGAAAAGTTATCGAGTCCATTTTTATTTATCGTACGATAAGTCAATTTGTTGATTATCGCGACCGGCGACACACGGACCAGCACTTGGCCGCGCGACAACCATCGGATCTCCTTATGGAGCAATAAGGCTTTATGCTCCGCTCCCATTTCCACACATAAAGATACAAATATGCGGCTTTTCAGAGTTCTTGTCTTTACAAAGTTTACCATGCGCTAGTGTTGTCATGATACCAACATTTTTGTTTCGATACCGATACCAAGTCAAGAATTGCGATTTCGATACTTTTTCGATACTTTTCTTAAAAAAGGAGAAACCGTCTTAAATGTCATTATTGTGCTTTATTTAAAACCTGGAAAATGTTTTCAGTCATAACACAAACTTTTGAACAATGAGAACAATAAATTAAAGCAATGGCATTCAAGGTAAAATTACAAGTTTTATGATATTAGCAAACCACTCTCTTCAGTCTGCGTACAAATGACACGACTTTACACATTGGAAATGCGTGCAATATATACGCAGAGGGCCGATTTTGCGTGCATATGATACGCTAACCATTCCCATTGAATTCTGAGGCTGAGTTTTGCGTGCATATGATACGCCACGTTTTGTGCCTGCACCACTTCTTTTTGTCATGTCGGGTCTTGGTAGACCGGAAGCTGTGTGGTTCATAAAAACATGTTCTTACTCAATACCAAGCCACGATTATTGTTTTTATTTTAAATCGTATAATGTCTGACTTTTTTTTGCCGTCTGTTACCTCATTCACACCAACGCAACTCCGGTTCAAGCTCCGTGCTAGAGCTTTTCAGGTTCAGAACCAGTTCTTCGGTTTAGATCTGGCTCTTTTCACACCGCCCAGAGTCCGTACTGGTAATGCGTTGTTGCGTCATCGTTTGCATCATGACGTAACCGTTTGCATGCCTGCTTCATAAAGCCAAACCGCGTAGATGAAATCAGTTGCATTCATTTCTTATGGCTCTATCTGCAGCTTTTCCGGAGTCATTTCTGTGATTTAGTTATATTCTTATAAAAAAGTGTACTCGTGTCAATAAAGGTTTTTTTTAAAACACAACTGCTTCCGAGGTCGGTCTTATTTCTTAAGGTGGACTGAACCATGAGTGTGGAGTAACGTTGTATCTTTCATTTAAATGAACTGTAACCTTCACCCAGGTATGTAACAGCTGTTCTCAAATGAACACGTGAAGTAAAGTTTAATATTTATAGTTTTATAGATTTATAATGAGAGGTGATCAACGTGAATGCTCAGGTTCCACCTTAACACGCAGACACGTTGCTTCACCATGAGCAGAAACCTTTATATATACAGTCTATGGCAGAAAACACTGAAACTCTTGTTAAGTTTCTCCATCGTTGTACAAACTGGATAAAACGCGGGCTTTTTGTTGTTGTTCAGGAGTTGATCTGTCTCTGCCCCTGCCCCCGCCTCGACGTAAGCGTGACGTATGCGGTGCTTTTGCTCTGGCCGGACAATTTTTTTGGTGCTTGAAACGAACCGGATTCCGGAGCTAAGAGGCTGCTCCGCTGCGGTGTGAGAGGAAAAACCCCGGTGCTTTTCAAGCTCCAGCTCCGAACCGGCCCTGGAAACACCGTTGGTGTGAATGAGGTATGTGAGGAAAGGAAATGGGGCTCAGAGCCTCAGAATACTGAAATGAAATGTGTTTTGTTTTTTTTCTAAATAACACACTGTTATTTACTCAACAATAACACACACTTATCCTTGTTTTTATTTATTCGTTTAATTCTATAATCTTGGGCTTTTTAGCCGTCCTCAGGAACTGAATTTCAAAATAAAGTCACTGGAAACTAGGGTTGGGTATCGTTTGAATTTCCACGATTCTGATTCCGATTCTACTTTTCGATTCCGGTTCTTAACGATTCTTTGAGGGGCAGGGTAAAAAAATGATACATGCTTCTTCCACCAAAAAAATTACATTTATTCGAGAAACGTTTACAGAGGTTAGTTTACAGTAATATTCACATGAATCAGTCCCCCCCCCCCATTTAAAAACAGTTCTTGTTGAGAAAAAACAAGCATATCTGCCTTCTCAGGCATACCGGGAAGAAATGTTTGAACATTTTAAAGTAAAATGCTTCAATCTGGTGCACTTTAAGCAGAATTACTAGAGACTAGATCTAGGGGGTACAACTCTAAACACCCATATGAAAAAGATCGGTTTTACATTTTAATAATTAACTAAGTATGTGAACATAACCAATAACCTACCATAGACAATAACAAATACATGTAACGTATTTTATTTTTGTTGTTCATTCATATCTTATTTTACTATTTTATTAATGCATATTTTTTTATCTCTCCAGTTTTAAAAACGATGTCTGGTTTACTGTCCTATAGTATACATTGGAATGATTTCAACCTGTTTTATCCCAATAATTATAAAGGAGTGCCTTGGAAATATGTGTTTACATAAATTGTGATTCAAAACCGTTTGAGACCCACTGAGATAACTTAGACTAAAGTGAACTATCTAAAAACTCAGAGTCCTTTACCTCACTGAGCTGTAGTTATCAGCCACTGAGTCTGACTGGAGAGGACTCTCCCCTCCACATCATTGTAGAAACATCTTCTTCTTCCGTTAGAGCAGCGAGCACCAGATGCTAATAACAACAGCGCCCTCCCTTTCTCCCTCGCTCGCTTGCTCCCACGCTCACTCGCACTTGGCTGTGAGCTGCGGGTGCACTGGATCTGGCGCCAAGGCGAACATCTATAACGCCAGTGCGACTGGCCGGCCCTGGTCTCAGGTTACGCTGTAGGAAGTGTAGGTACAACCATAGATATATATAAACATTGTTTATATATATCTATGGGTACAACGCTACATTTCCGCCCCTTCGCAGTCATACAGTAGGCTACGGAGAGCGGCGAGAAACATTTCCTCAGGCATGCATCGAAAAGCGGAATCGAAATTCACATGTCTAAATGATGCCGTTGGAATCGAAATGTTGGAACCGGTTCCGAACCGGAACCCGTTCTCGGTACCCAACCCTACTGGAAACAGACGTAGGCCTATAAGGGACATTTCGAGCATCATTGCGATACACACCACACACCCATGAACTGATTACCCCAAGATCCTCAGCTTGAAGCTCGTGATTGGATGTTTTAGCCGCAATGCACGTTGGGATATGGTGTTAATGCGATATGAAATCCAAAAAACATTTCAGAGTTTAGGATGGCCGAAGACACACACTAACCATAATCCTCAACTATCGTTTGGGACTACAGTCACGGTGCTTTACAAACCCGTGATTAATCTTCAAGCTCTGGGATTGGATTGTGGGGTGGCAGTGCGCCAAGGTTACGCCGAGCGTCAAACAGCTCTTTGAAATCGAACGAAACCCACAGACAGACACTCTTTTCACAATGTGAGACGGTTATTTTACATATGATTATATTCATCACCCTCTTCTCCTGATTCCCCGGGAAATTATTATTTCAATGGACGCTGAGAATGCTTTGACCGGGGAGAATGGCCTTATTTAATTTCCACACATTGAGAAGATTTGGGTTTTGGCGACACATTTATTTCATGATTAGGCCTTCTATACATCTCCCCTAGCTTGCGTCTGCACAAATAATGATTATTCTGATTATTTTCCCCTCAAACGTGTGAACTCGGCAGGGTTGGCCACTTTCTCTCTTTTGTTTGCCGTTGCCATAGGCGCATTCACACTGCGGTACTTTTCCCACAAAGGTTCATGCGAACTTAGTTCAGTGAACTCTTTTATCGCGTTCACACCAAAAAGAGCCGGTACTAAATATAGCTCTTTTCTCACAAACGAGCCGCTCGTAAGTCCCTGCTAGAGAGCAGGGACTTTCGAGCGGTCTTTTGTGAGAAAAGAGCTATTTCTGATTGGCTGGGCGGATTGCAAACCACGCCCCGTAAAACTTCCAAAAAGTTTTGTGAAGCCGCCATTTTATTATCCTCGCATTAGCATTATTAGCATTAGCTTTAGCCCAGCGCAGAAACGCAGAGAGACTAACTTATGGCAACACAAAATAAAACATGGGAGCGGTGGAGATGAGGAGGTGTCGGCGTTCTGGCGATTTACTCGGAAGGCTTCAGTAGAAGCTGCTGGGAGTCCCAGCAACTTCTACTGAAGTCCTCTTACAACTCCGGGGACTTCCGGCCCGGGGACTTTGGGCGGCAGTATCCGCCCGTGAAGTTGTTTGTAGCTGCCAGTAACCCAAAGCAGAAGAAGAAGAAGTGAAGTCAGCGGCTCATTTGCCTAATCCACCCCCAGGGACTTTTTCCGGTGTGAACGCGATCTGTACTTAGTTCATGCGAACTAAAGAGTTTGCATGAACAAGTTCGCATGAACCTTGTGGGAAAAAGTACTGCGGTGTGTGTGAATGCGCCTATTGAGGGCCCGCTGGCGGTGGCCCTCAGGTCCAGTCAGATGCAGGGGCATCTCAAGGGGGGAGTTGAGCATAAACTCTCTTTTGTATGCTGACGACCTTCTGCTATTCATCTCGGACCCAGACAAATCTATTCCTCCAGTATCGGCTGTGCTGAAGGAGTTTGGGCAGATTTCGAGTTATAATTTACATTTTAACAAAAGTGAAACTGCTTCCCATTAACGCTGCAGCTACAGCCTACCCCACTTTCAAAGTTACCGTTTAAGACATCTCTGGCAAGTTTTTAATTATCTGAGCGTTTAAGATTTGTTTTAGGTTCTCCACTCTGTTGGTTCGACTGACTCAAGACCTCCAACGTTGGTCTCTCCTACCTCTATCTCTGGCTGGCAGAATAAATTGCATTAAAATGAATGTGCTCCACACATTTCTATATCTTTTTCAGTGTATACCAGTTTTCCATTCACTCGATCACTCAATTTCTTAGTTTATATGGAACAAGAAAACACCCAGAATTCGAAAAAAACATTCTTCAAAAAACCAAGGAAATGGGTGGCTTAGCATTGCCTAACTTTTTATTTACTATTGGGCCACTAACTTTCAAACTTTATTGTCCTGGCGTTGTATTAACAAACAACTCCCACCATGGCTGCAGATTGAGGATGCCTCATGTGGCTCTTCTTCTCTGATGTCCATCTTGGGCCTCCCCCTGACGTTACCATCCTCAACATACTCCAAAAATATTGTAGTTAAAAACTGTCTCAAGATCTGGACTCAACTTAAACGGCACTTTGGGTTCCAGGGAATACCTCTACTGTCCCTGTGCATTCCAATCCGCTGTGTCACTCCCTCTATCACTGATGCTGCCTTTTCAATATGGGATATCAATGGGATTATGTCTGTAAAACAACTTTACATTGATGGAAAATGTGCATCTTTTTAAATCAGCTGGCCCGTAATTCAATCTACCTAAATCCCACATCTTCAGATATTTACAAGTCCGAGATTTTATTCGTAATCGTTTTGCAAGTGTCCCTGCTATTCATCCTTCTACCTGGATTGACACTATCTTAAGTATTAACTCTAACTTCAAGGGTACCATTTCAAAGCTATACAATTTTTTTTACTTTTCACATGCCACCCTCTGCCCTCTGGATAACTTTCAAACTAATTGGTCAGAGGACCTCAATATAGAGATAGGGACTGAGGTTTGGCAGTCTCTATTTTGAAAGCTGTCCACACATCATCCATTTGTGCCCGCCACGGGGTTCTACAATGTAAAGTGGTCCATAGAGAGCATGGTCCAAAAGTAAACTAGCTCACATCTATCCTGTACTGATCCTAACTGTGATAAATGTCTAAGACAAGTAATCTCGCCCCACATATTTTGGACTTGCCCCACGTTATCTGAGTTTTGGAAGTCTGTCTTTGAATCACTCTCAGCTATCACATCTGTAGCCATCCATCCCTCACCTTACTTGGCCTGTTTGGTGTCTTGCCCATTGACCATTTACTGCCATCCTTCGCTGAACTTGTAGCTTTCGTCACATTGCTGGCAAGGCGGGTTATTTTGATGCATTGGAAGGGTTCTCATCCCCCCTCTCATACACATTGGATAAAGGATGCCCTATACTTTGTGAAATTGGAAACAATTAAACACTGTATTAGGGGCTCAGACTTAAAGTTCACAAAATATGGCTACCCTTCTTAGAACATGTTAAGTCCCTCCAGTTTGGAGTCTGTCCCCATTGGCTGAGTCGCCCCCTGTACCGCAACAGCTCACAGGAATGAATGCTCACAAATGTCTTGCAGGTTTTTATTTATTTATATAATATATATATATATATATATAATATATATATAGAGTTTTGTTTTTTTCATTTTTTTCATTTCATTATTACATTATTGGTTTAATTGTAACTGTCTTGGGGTTGTTTTGTTAGAAATCGCAGGGGTAATGTATTGTATTGCTGCTGTCTTTGTGTATTGAAAATCACGAAAAATAAATCATATATAAAAAAAAAGAGTGAAGCAGAAATTAAGTGTTGAACAGTGGCGTGTAATTTACTTACCCAGTCTAAGTAAAAATGCTCCGTCAACTACATAAAATTAAGAAACACCTGTCGTCGGCCCCCTCCTTACTGGCAGAACGTCTCTCATTATATGTGTTTATAATGTTTTTTAACGGACGTTGTCTGATTATATGCGCGGGCCGCTAGAGTCTGTTGATCTCCAGATTAACAGCAGCATGAGAATAACCTGCCCGAAAGTAATGATAAAATGATAATGATAAAATTACATTTTTTGGGTATCCTTTTGTTGAACTGTCTGTTTTAAAATTAATCGAAGCATCAGACTAAAAAAAGCTTTTGAAAATAATATTATATTTTGATTAAAGGTCAAAATATAATATTTGTAAACCTGAAGAGTCAGTGCCTCACCAGCCATGAACCTCACTGCAGAAGCTCATATGGCTTCTGCAGTGAGACATCTAAGTTTGTTGTGCCCCACCACTTTTGAAACATATAAAAACGCCACTGATTATAGTGTAGGATACTTATGTACAGTGGGGCAAAAAAGTATTTAGTCAGCCACCAATTGTGCAAGTTCTCCCCATTTAAAAAGATGAGAGAGGCCTGTATTTTCATCCTAGGTATACTTTCAACTATGAGAGACAAAATGAGAAAAAAAAAAAATCCAAAAAGTCACATTGTCTGGTTTTTAAAGAATTTATTTGCAAATTATGGTGGAAAATAAGTATTTGGTCAATAGCAAAAGTTCATCTCAATACTTTGCTATATACCCTTTGTTGCAATGACAGAGGTCAAACATTTTCTGTAAGTCTTCACAAGGTTTTCAACACCTGTTGCTGGTATTTTGGCCATTCCTCCATGCAGATCTCCTCTGGAGCAGTGATGTTTTGCGGCTGTTCGCTGGGCAACACCGGACTTTCAACTCCCTCCAAAGATTTTCTATGGGGTTGAGATCTGGAGACTGGCTAGGCCACTCCAGGGACCTTGAAATGCTTCTTACCGAAGCCACTCCTTCGTTGCCAGAGCGGTGTGTTTGGGATCATTGTCATGCTGAAAGACCCAGCCACGTTTCATCTTCAATGCCCTTGCTGATGGAAGGAGGTTGTCACTCAAATCTCACGATACATGGCCCCATCATTCTTTCCTTTACACGGATCAGTGGTCCTGGTCCCTTTGCAGAAATACAGCCCCAAAGCACTGATGTTTCCACCCCCCATGTTTCACAGTAAGTATGGTGTTCTTTGGATGCAACTCAGAATTCTTTCTCCTCCAAACAACGTCTAGTTGAGTTTTTTTTAGCAAAAAGTTCTATTTTGGTTTCATCTGACCATATAACATTCTCCCAATCCTCTTCTGGATCATCTAAATGCTCTCTAGCAAACTTCAGACGGGCCTGGACATGTACTGGCTTAAGCAGGGGGGACACGTCTGGCACTGCAGGATTTGAGTCCCTGGCGGCGTAGTGTGTTACTGATGGTAGCCTTTGTTACTTTGTGTCCCAGCTCTCTGCAAGGTCATTGACTAGGTTCCCCCGTTGTGGTTCTGGGAATTTTGCTCACCGTTCTTGTGATCATTTTGACCCCACGGGGTGAGATCTTGCGTGGAGCCCCAGATCGAGGGAGATAATCAGTGGTCTTGTATGTCTTCCATTTTCTGATAATTGCTCCCACAGTTGCTTTCTTCACACCAAGCTACTTACCTGTTGCAGATTCAGTCTTCCCAGCCTGGTGCAGGGCTACAATTTTGTCTTCTGGTGTCCTTTGACAGCTCTTTGGTCTGGCATAGTGGAGTTGGAGTGTGACTGTTGGAGGTTGTGGACAGGTGTCTTTTATACTGATAACAAGTTCAAACAGGTGCCATTAATACAGTTAATGAGTGGAGGACAGAGGAGGCTCTTAAAGAAGAAGTTACAGGTCTGTGAGAGCCAGAAAATCTGTTTGTTTGTAGGTGACCAAATATTTATTTTACCGAGGAATTTACCAATTAATTCATTAAAAATGTGATTCCTGGATTATTTCCCCCCATTCTGTCTCTCATAGTTGAAGTGTACCTAGGATGAAAATTACAGGCCTCTCTCATCTTTTTAAGTGGGAGAACTTGCACAATTGGTGGCTGACTAAATACTTTTTTGCCCCACTGTATGTATAACATCTGACGATGTGTAGTTTTATTCATGTTTTCACATAATTTTCCAGGATATTGCTATACTATTTCACATGTTATACACATTAATATCTGATTTGTAGAAAATCACAGACAGAAAGGTACATCCATCATTTAATGGTAAGCTATTGAAATTCTGAATCCATAGATGTGTCTCCCATCACCCAAAACCCCTGACTATTCTTTTCAACTCAGTATTTAAATTATTATATTCAAAGAAAATCAGTAATATCTTTAAAAACTACAAGTCCCTTTCTATCAGCTGTGCACCGTTATGGTGTAAATATAACCATATCTACCAATTGGATCAAATATAAAAGTCAGCTGAATTAATGTTGATACTGCAGTCTGCATCCAATGTGGAACACGAACCAGCGGGCAGTGGCACCACATCAGCCTGCTGTGTGAGAGCTGCGTCCAGGAAACTATTGTTGAAAATAAATGTAAGATGTTGTTTAATGGCTGATATATTTATGATCCAACGTCACGTTTTCAGTTCCTCATGTTTGTCGAGAGTCTTCTCATCAGGCTCTATAAATAGAGAACTACAGCAGATATGTAATATTTAATGCAGCCGAACCGTGTATTACAATGCCGTTATGGGATGACTTTCAAAGAGAAAAGCAAGCACACTCGGAATAAAGTATTATTTTTATAAATGTTTTTCAGATTTCATATCACATTAACACCATATCCCAACGTGCATTGTACTAAACAATCCAATCACCGAGCTGTAGCTGAGGATCTTGGGTAATCAGTTCAGTGGGTGTGTGGTGTGTATCGCAATGATGCTTGGAAATGTCCCTTGATTAGGCCTACGTCTGACTTTATTTTGAAATTCAGTTCCTCAGGAACGGCTAAAAAGCCAAAGATTATAGAATTAAACGAATAATAAAAACAAGGATTATTGTGTGTTATTGGTGAGTAAATAACAGTGTGTTATTTAGAAAAGAATAACAAATTAGAAAGAAAAAAAGATTTTTAAAAAATACAGATTTCAGTATTCTGAGGCTCTGAGCACCATTTATTTTCCTCACAGACGGCAAAAAAGTCAGACATTATACGCTTTAAAATAAAAACCATATCGTGGCTTGGTATTGAGTAAGAACATGTTTTTATGACCACACAGCTTCCAGTTACCAAGGACCGGACAAAAATAAGTAGTTATTTTGAAATTCAGTTTGTGTGCGCGTGCATGTGCATTGCTAGAGCGAGCTAGAGTAAATGAAGCAGCAGCAAAATAGGTCTGTTGAGTGTCTTCAAAGTTAGATCTGTAACAAAGACCTTAATAAATGCAACAGCCTCCCAAATAAGAGCTCGCCTGTCTGCCTTATTGAAAAGTGTGTTATTGAATCCGAAGTTTGTTTGTTTTGGCCTGGAAGACTGCAGAGATAGTCCTCCCTGTTTTCCTCGACCACGGTCTGGGAGCCGACAGGAAAAATGTAACACAACAATCCGTAAATAAAATAGCTAGCATCATCTCAAACAACAAACACAGCCTCTTAGAGGAGCTGACAACGGCTGCAGGGAGTGGAAGCAGCGCGCTGAGCACCACACAGGAAATACGGCTCTTATTAAAACAATGTCATTCTTATGTACAAGTACTAATGAAATGGAGGAATCGTAACAAAATGTTTACGTTTTCATCGCAATACCTTTCTAGTATCGGTGCACCGTGCAACACTACCATGCACACAACATCATCCAAACATGAGCATGTCCTTACCAGCATGTCTGCTGAAGCGAAGCCTTTGGTGGACCCGACCATGGCTGCTGCTCCATCAGTGCAAGACACTCGTGCAGTTTTCACACATGAAGTCCGCCTTGTTAAAGATATTCTGATGCGACACGAAAAATGTCCTCTCCTGTTGTTTTTCCTGGCATTGGCTTGCAAAATAGGAAGTTTTCTCTGATCGCGTCTCCATCCAGAAAATGCACATTGGTCAGGAGTTGAGCATGTCCACTAATGTTCGTAGACTCATTCAAGTTGCAATGCAAATTTCCCACTGATTGCGTATCTTTTCCAAAACAACCTTTTGGATGTCTGCAGACATCAATATGTCTGGCAGTTGTGGTTATCTGAGAGAGGGACTTTGGCTATTGCTTTAACCGCATCAGGGCCGAGCATCTCATTTCCAATGATTTGGCTATGAGTTCACCTTTGAGAGCTCCCACAGACACCGTTGTAGTTTTTCTCATAAAAGTTGCCTGTTTCCTGTTCGGAAGCGAACAAAATAATCTGTGTTCTTGCTTTAAGTGGCAGGTGTTGCATTTGGAGATGGCGTTTAAGCTTGCTTGGGACCATGACACTGTTAAGCTTTTTCCCCACACACTAAGCATAACGGAGTCGATGCATCAGGGTCCCCGGTGAAAGTAAATCCAAACAAAAGATAACTTTCGCTGTATTTTCTTGAGCTCACCGTTTTAGCTTTCTTTTGACTACCACTTGTAACTCTCTTCATCTGGGGTTAGAATTTTGTCCAGGGCCCAGTTCGGGAGTCTTCATTTTTCCTATTCAAATATGTATCCATCGCTGTACGTCTTGTCACTGACACCTCTCGCGTGCATCACTAATTCTCTTGTCTTAAATTAACAAGGTCATTATTGTGCTACTGCCACCCACTGGGCAGGTCAAGTCCATGGAAGAGTATTTAATTAATTCGCTAGTCACTACATTGCAGGCACAGACGTGCAACCATGGCAAATTATCTTTTAAATAAACGTGTGTATTTAAGGTTGTGGTTTCGCTTAATCAATAATTTCTTAACCTCATGTTGATCTGATTATGATCGATGGCTACTGCCATATTTGCCTAAATTTGCCTCTGAACCTTGACAAGTGCATGTTTCAAGGCTTATCAATTGACAACAGGAACCAGCTATTAAATAAAGCTCTTCTGATCTTAGCTGTCATGTGGGTATATTGAATGCTGCCCATTATTGACACACGTGTCAATAATGGGCAGCATGGGAAAATATAATTGATTAATGGAAAATATAATTGATAAATTGTGTGAAAACTGCATTATCAATTATATTTTATTTATTTGATAAAATCAATGTGTTTCCCATCCCCTAAACCTCCAGGTTTGTACAATTCCCAGTAGAGACGCTCCGTAGAACTGATGCGAAACACACAAATATCGGGGGTGGACTCGTTTGAATCCTGTTTTGTCTTGTCGTCTGTCGTGGCTTGGCTGCGTTCCATTGTTAACGTGCCGTCGGTCCGGCTGCTCGGCTGGAATCCACGTATTTTCTGGATGATAGTTACGGCTGATAAGGTTTATTACTATATTATTTTGATATTTGTAACACCAAACCGAGCAACACAGAAAAGATGGTCTTAACATGACCCAAAGCTCTAGTTAATAAAACATAATTAAAATGAACTCTTATTTTGAAATGAAAAGAAACCGGTAAAACAAATACAGTTTCCTGTGTTTCGGATGAGCTGCTCCGACTCTCTGTCCTGACGGACTCCAAAAAAGTCAGACATTATACAATCAAACAAATAAATAAAAACAAGGATAATTATGTCTTATTGATGACTAAATAACAGTGTGTGGTTTAGAAAATAATAAAAAATGTGAAGGAAAAAACTATGGAACAATACAGATTTCAGTATTCTGCAAAAAGATAGGAGCCAGTTGCGGTGGATCTGGAACATATTATAAATGTAGATCTATTAAATCATCAACTTCTCTTAAATGTTGTCCGTCATGATCCCGATGACTCAGTCAGCACAATTGACTATGGAGACCCTGTTTGAATCTGAAATAAAGACGACTTAACAAACAATCTTGCTTTGTGATGCAGGTCAAGCCATATAACATCTAAACTGATGTTTCACCAAATCCACTCGCCCTAAATAAAGACTCTATTAACTCACTGTGGCTGCAGCTCGTCCAAAAGCGGATCACAGTCAGATCATCGAGGTTCAGCTGTCCTGTCGTACAGGTAAAACCCAGAGGAGGCTAACACTGCTGTGGCAAGAGCGGACACTTTGAAGAGTTGACCAGCCATCAGCGTCACTATGGAAGAAACAAACATGCGCAATAAGTTCACAAAGTCAAAGAGCAATAAAAGGGTTCTATAGGTTCTATAGGTTCTATAGGTGCTCATAGGCTTTATGGTTACAAGCTTTACAATTTTGGCCGCTAACAACTTAAGCTTAGATATCTTGCTTTCGGGCTCTCGGTTATCTGAGTTGAGCCTGCATAGAGTCTCTGTTTTCGTTACATTGGTGCCCAACAATTTGGACTGAAACTAGGCAAAATATGAGAAACTTAGTTTGTCTAAATAGCTAACGTAACTTGATCCTATCTCCAGCGCTTTTGTAAATGCCCCAAACCCTGTTCAAATATTTAAATAACTTTTAAATAAGATCAGCACAGCAAAAAAAGACCAGCATAAAATGAACAATACGTCTTTGACTTTTGCTGTGTTGAATTTAGGCTGTTTACTATAATGTTGCAAATCACTGTATTTATGTGATACATGCTTATGGTGCGGGTGTGTTTACATTGTATGTTTAGTTTAGTTTTCTTTTCTTTTTTCGAGCGTGTAAAACTAAAGAAAATACAAATGATACAAAAAGGTGATACAGACATGATACAGTACTATACAAATGAATGCAATAACAAAACGAAACATTTAATTCATAATTGAATAATCTGTAGTATCATTATCTGATATCAATAAACAACAAAGCTTTAGCTAATTAGACGTCCGAAAAGGGGTCGGAAGAAGTTTACACTTATTTAATCCGACCCCTTCTCCCTTTTTTTTTATCGTATGTGATACGCTTAGGGGTGGGACATTTCCGACATCTCTAGGCGGTTGACCAATTACAACAGAGCTGGTCAGCAAAACCAATCAGAGCAGATTGATCTCTGGTTTAAGACTGAGGGTGAAAAAAAATAGCTTTTTGAACATTAAAGCATGGAGACATGTCACAGTACAGACACTAAATACTAATATCAACCTGAACATGAATATATGCACACATTGTCCTAAAGTGCAATGTTCAGAAGATATGTTTGACCTACTCGTTTCAGAGCACAGTCTTTGTTTCTCTGTGTTAATCAATAATCACAGAGACCTAGCAATTGTACCTTTACACAGAATAAAAAATATAATTCAACAGAAATATCTGCATCTCAAGTCTCTTAACTTGCATCTACGTTTCCTTCCCTCATGTCTCTTCCTTGCGTCTTAGTCCCTCCCCCCAGGGATTCATGGAGGAAGCCATGCAAAGAGGAAAACAAAGAAATAACATTTTAAAAAGCGATGAGACGTCAGTTGCGTTCGAATTTCCTTCGTCTACGAAAGGAAAGGAGAAAATGCTGTCCCAGAATGCCTTGCGGTCAAAAACATTCGGCCGTTGACGGAAACAAGCTATTGTGACCGAGAAATTAGTAATCATGAAAGTTACGGTGCTTATGAAGCATTTAAAAATGTATTTCGTAACTTGCCATTATTAAGTAAGATTGACTTAATATCTTCACAAATGTTAAGTACATTTAACTTGATACTGGAAAATAAGTTCTACTTGATATTACAGCAGTAAAATATACTTAAAGTGGACCTATCATGCTATATTTGAACGATATATTGTAGGGCCAAACCTATATAAAGTATATAAATATAGTTTTTTTTTTCCAAATACCAAACAGATCATGCATTTTAGCCTCATTTCGCTCTATTTGCTCTTTCCAGCCCTGTTTTTGCAGGGGGCTGATTCTGTGACGTAGCTTTAATGCAAATGAGCTGCAGCGGACCACGCCCCCCTGCAGAGAGAGTGGAGCGTGCTTTGAGATCAGCTGCTGGGCTCTCAGAAGAGGGGGGAGAAAAAAGATCTCCGTCTTCCGTGTTTTATTCTTATTTGATTATATGGAGTCATTATTCATTTGTTTTAAAGCTCAATAAATAACAAAGAAGACCTTGGACCGGCACTTTTCTAATTTTGATTTAAACTTTACATGACCCAGCGAAAAAAATCTAACTGAAACTCTGCCGCACGGTCCCCATGTCATCTGCTGGTGGCAAACCGGAGAGAATTACAGCAGCAGCAGCAACGCTTGCCTCGGGGAGGGAGAAAAAGAGCCGGAGTGTCCACAGTGGAGAATAAACAGAAGGGCAAACCATGCGCGGGAAGTCTTCTTCGCTGCTTTTGTGTCAGACTACAGCGCCACTTACAGGCCTGGCATATGTACCTACGGCGTCTCCAGCGCTTTCGAGCGGCAATGGCCGGCTGTGGCCCAACCCCCCATTCCCCTGATAGGTGGAGAGTTGGCCATATAGGCGGAGCTCCCTGTTTCTGACGTCAGCACAATTTCAAATCTGTATCAGTCTGTATCAGATCCGTTGCAACCCCGTTTTTAGAGATTTGGGTATCAAGGAAAAGAGAGAGGGTTGTGTTTTCTGACACTTGGTGAGTTCCCTGACACACCAGGGACACATATTCATGTATAAAATACGTACCAAAGTGCATTTTGCATGATAGGTCCCCTTTAAAAAAGGTGAGTGCAAATACTTACTAGGATTTAATCAAGTCAATCCTACACGTCGTTTCTTTCAGTGTACTTATTATATGTTATAGTTTGGATTCCTAAAGCTTTTAGTCTACTATCCCATCATTCAAGGGTGGTCTTCACTATAGGTAATGGGTTTTTTTGGACGGAAACTATCATTTAAATTGTTTTTACTATGTTCAATCTAAATTTACTTTCAAATAAAAACATCTATATTGATTCTGACTTTTCTGCATCCAACTCACAGGTGTATCATAGCTTTGAGAAAAAAGATTATTAATGTACCCCTTTAGAAGTGAAGATACAGTGTTTCCCCTAGGATGGAGTCATAGCAGCGGTGATAAGGCACGTGGGCCCAGCATAATGTGAGCACGGAGCGTGTGGAATTTTTTTTTTATTATGTGCACGTGCGAAGTGTGTCCGCCAATTTGTTTCTATGTGTCTGCCAGCACAAGAAAGGCTCTTGAGGCCTAGTACCAGGGCCGGTTCTAGCCAATTTGCTGCCCTAGGCGAGATTTTATATATAAAGAATAAATGAAAAATCTCTACAAAAGACAAATACACTACAAAAACAGACACTTATTGACATAGGTAATAGTTGTCAAAATGGCTTCAAATGTATTCAGTATTGCATGAACATGTTTGAATTGGGGGGTGGACGTCACATCCTCTAGGGGTGTCCGGAGTATGCCCCCCCGGGAAGATTTATTTGAACATTTTAAAGTAAAATGCTTCAATCTGGTGCACTTCGAGCACACAATTACTAGAGACCTGATCTAGCGGGTACAACTCTGAAACACCAATATGAAAAAGATCGGTATACATTTTAATAATCAAATAAGTATATGAACATACCATAGCCAATAACAAATAAATGTAACTTATTTTATTTTTGTTGTTCATTCATATATTATTTGACCAGTTAACATTTATTTATTCATGCATATTTTTGGATCTCTCCAACTTTAAACAATATTTTTGGTTTATTGTCCTATATTATACATTGGAATGATTTCAAACCTGTTTTTATTTATCCTAATAGTTATAAAGGAGTGCCTTGGAAATATGTGTTTACATAATTTGTGGTCAAAACATTTGAGACCCACTGAGATAACTTAGACTAAAATTAACTATCTAAACACTCCGAGTCCTTTACCCCACTGAGCCTCTCAGCCTGACTGGAGAGCTCTCCTCCACTCCGGTTGTAGAAACATCTACTTCTTATATCCGTTAGCGCAGCTAGCACCAGATTCTAATAATAACAGCGCTGGTACCGCTGCACCCCCCCTCTCTCTCTCTCCCTCGATCGCTCTCCCTCGCTCCCACGCTAGCTGTGAGCTGCGGGCGGCAAAAAGGTGCCAGTACTCTAAATCAGCAACTGTTTCAAGTCAATTTATTTATACAGCCCAAAAACAAGTATTTGGCTCAAAGTCATAGTATATCCTATAATGCTGGTGGGTTTGTCTCTTTACTGTATATTTTAAAAAGGCTCACTGTACTTAAACAAAATGACTCAGGGTGCATCTGAGATTAGAGGGGGTGCAGGGGTAAAGTGCTATTTTTATAAGTGGGGAGTGGACCTGACACCCTCTGGGGGGGGTCCAGGGGCATGCTCCCCCGGGAAGATTTTTTTTTTTAAATATTGAAGTTAGATGCATCAATCTGGTGCACTTTGAGAGCAAAATGAAGAGATATATGGATACCTCTCAACATCCATATGAAACAACTGTAAACAGATTTACTTTTTCTTTATGGATATAAAAGAAAGTAAAGCCTGACTCCTACTGGCGGCTGGTTAAATGACTCCTCGTCCCTGAGTACACTCACCATCTTTCAGTCATGATGCGTCATGAGATGCGTCATGAGATGCGTCATGAGATGCGTCGTGAGGCCGGCGGCATCTAATGACGCATCTAGGTACGCTGGGCATATTTGTTGTTATGCGTCATGACGTGCCGCTGGCGGCTGGCGGCTGAGTACCGGCATTTTACTGAGTACCGGCACCTTGCCACTTATTATTATTTTAATAAAAAAAGAAGAATTTTTTTTTGGGTACCTGGCTGGTGCCCCCTAGCAGCGGCGCACATATTTTAGCAGCGGCGCTGCACCTCCACTATTTGTATATGGGGGAAACACTGAGATATAGTCATTTGTTCTGGGCATGTCATTTTCGAGTCTGAAACCTGAAAAACAGGCTTGGGCCTAACAGGTTAAAGGCATTACATTACATTACATTATCATTTAGCCGACGCTTTTATCCAAAGCGACTTACAATTACCAATTACAGGGACATTCTCCCTGGAGTAACTAAGGACTAAGTGCCTTACTCAAGGGCACACTAGTGGTGGTGTTCCTGGCGGGATTTGAAACTCACAACCTTCCGATCTTCAGCCCACCTCACTATCCATTAGACCACCACTATCCTGAGGCACTGATAATAGTTTTAAATTAGAATCTGACAAGAAAATCTAATTAACTGAGGTGCAGACATGTATTGGCTCTCTTAAAGATAATACATCTCCAGGGAATGAAGGGTTGAAAAGTGAATTATATAAAGCCTTTAGTAGGCATTAGCCCCATTTTTTGTGGCCATGTATGAAGAAGCCATAGGAAAAGAAGAATTACTGCAAACTCTTTGACAAGGTCTTATTAAAATGATACCTAAACCAAAAGAAGATAAGATGAGTATTGAACATTGGATACCTATTAGTCTTTTGAATGATGATGCCAACATTTTTGCATTAGTCTTTGGTAAAAGTTTGAAAAATAATATTATTGTTGAAGAACAATCTGGATTTATGACAAGAATAAATACAAGTAATAACATCTGATTATTTCTGGATATGATCGATTAAACTGAATATATATTGAACGAAAGCTTTATTCTATTCGTAGACTGTTATAAAGCATTTGAAACAATAAGCCACACATTCATGTTTAAAGTAATTAAATCCTTTGGATTTGGGAATCACTTTTGGAAAGCTGTTCAAACTTCATATAAAGGCTGCAACAGCTTAATTAAGTAACTCCTAGATGTGATATTGGTAGTGGGATAAGACAAAGGTGTCTGCTGAGACTGAGCCCCTTCGTATTTCTTCCGATTACACATACACATTTAAAATAGTCAGTTTCAAGGTAACGAGACCATGGATAGATAATTTTAATTAACCAAAAGCCATAATATGTGGTTGATGAGGGATCTGTCATTAAATGGTAGAGTGCTGTTATCCAAAGCTGAGGTGATCTCCGGATCGGTCTATGTGTACTTATCACTAGAAATGCCCACTAAAATATACAAAAACTTTGATAAGATCCTATTTAATTTCATATGGAGGAATAATTGTCATTATTTAAGGAAATCTAATGCAATAGTAAAATAAATGGTAGTTTAAAGGTACTAAGCTTTGAGACTTTAAATAATACTTTCAAAGATAAATGGTTAACTAACTTGATTAGCGAAAAAGTCAACATTTGGAATACCTTCCCTAAATATGTATTTAATTTGATGGGTGGAGATACATTTCTTCTTAAATATAATCACAATATTGAGACATTACCTTTAAAGTTATCAAACTTTCATAAGAAAGCCCTGTTGGCCTAGAAACTCATTTACAAACACAATTTATCACCACCCAATTATTACATTTGGGACAACAGAAATATTCAATATAAAAGAAAATCTCGATATTATGAAAGATGGGTTGAACGTGGTATTTTATTAGTTAGAAAATGTGTTAATGCTGATGGGCAATTACTAACATATAATGAATTCCTCTCTAAATTTGATTGACCGGTTACACCAAAAGAATATGCAGTGGTTGTTGATGCTTTGCCAAGGAGTGTGCAGCAGCTTGATGGAGATTCAGATATTGAGCTTTCAGTGTTAATCTTCCTAGCAGTATATTCCTTGGTGAAATGGACATTACCAAGAGACAATGCTGAAACAAATACATAAGGAACTGCATACAAACTGTAACTCTGCCCAGAGGAAGATTCTTCTGGGCTCCACTTTATGGATACATCAAATGGAAAGAAATGTGTTTAATTGGAAATCATTTGTTGCTAAATAATAAAGTTAAGGAGGTTTCTTTTCAAATGTGACACACAATATATCCTGCAAAAAAGATTTGAACCTAACATTGAATATTCCTGTTAATTTTGTAATCTACAAGAAGAAAGTATCTGCCATTTATTGTATGAATGTATGTATAGAATGTTCGGGTAAGAGACATTTTTCTGTACTTCAAAGTTGATAGTATGGACACAGATTTTGTTTTTTTATTGTGCAATTAATTTTATTTTTAGGAAAATGTTATATCCATAAAAAGAGATGGGCTTACTCCAAACCAAATGTTGGACATTTCAACCTCAAACAATATATTATCACTATTCAAACATTAGGATTAATAAGGCAATTTAAACTAATTGTGTATTTTACAAATATTTAACCTGAAATATTAAACTGTATTTTTATTTTCATTATTATTTATTTAAGTTGATAGATGTTGTGTTGTGTTGTATATCTTGCATCTGATTTGGACTTTAGTATGCAAAGTGTAGGATATTCATACATGATCTTCAATAGATTAATACAACAATAAAAAATGCATTGCTCATAAAACAGTTTTTCTCGCTTAGCTCGGTTTCCTTGCGTCTTTCCACACGTGGAAGGGACAAAGACCCAAGGAAAAGTGAGTAAGGTAAACGAAGATGCACGTCAGAGACTGGGGAGTGGGTTAGGCTGCGCTATTGTGCGACATAGGCACTATTAGCTGTTTGGACATGAGTAGCGCTACCACTGTACAGCTAATGACGGGTCAGTGCTCTGAAGCCTCCCCTCACTGACACTGCCGGAGAACAGAGTGCCGCTGTATGGGGGCTGTCACCTAAAGACACCTTTTCAGTGGTGCAAAGTCAGATTGTAACATACATGCATCTGTCAGTAAGAACACTTACCTAACAAGTGAAGCACGGGCGCTGTCTGTTTGACCTCTTACTTTACTTAGAGCGTAGACTTCTGGTTAATGTAGTCTTGCATGAGATCAGGCTGCTTAATCCAGATGTGACAATGAACTCAAATTGTAGTCTGATTATTACATTACCATAATGTGGACCATTTATCCGGTCCGGGTATGCGCGGTCGGTGGAGATGTTAGGCTTGTTTGAGACGAGCCTCGAAAGTAGACGAGAATAGCCGATCGCAGCCGGGGGAGGTCTCAAAAAGCTCGCCTAAAGTCGGACAGCTCGGAGTCGGCTTGTTGTTCTTGTTCTTCTTGTTCTTCTTCTCTCGGTTTTTTGGCGGATTAAACAACTTTAAGGAGCATACCGCCACCTCCGGAGTCGGCTTGACTCGGTTTGCATTTATAAAGAATGCACAAATGTGTTTAATCGTTAATGTCAGATATGTACTCAGTAAATACATTTGTTCCTGCTCAAGATTAGATTCAACTGTATTGTTATTGCACATATTACAGGTACTGAGACAACGAAATGCAGTTTAGCTTCTAACCAGGTGCAACAAGCAATAAAGTGAAAAGTAATGTACACAGTCTACAGAATAAAAGATAGAATGAATTGAATGATGAATAAACAGTGAGGGGGTATGAATACACTAGATATACACAGCAGCCTGTGAGCAGAGCAGTATTAACAGTGTGTATGAATATGCTAAGATATATAAAGTATGAAAACGGTAAGCAGTGTAAGTATAGTATAAAAATATATAGATATTAATTTCATGATGATAAACATTGTGGAACAATGATGAAAAGTGTGAATGGAAGTGGCGAGGTAAAACTGACACAAAACAACAACAAACTTTTGCCGAGCGAATTGGAAAGTTTCATCACCAGCACGTGGTAAAAACCACCAATGAGCGCTCAGCTAGAGATACCAACATCCATGAGGCGCATTCACACCGCAGTACTTTTCCCACAAAGGTTCATGCGAACTTAGTTCATGCGAACTCTTTAGTTCGCATGAACTAAGTTCGCATGAACTCTTTAGTTCGCATGAACTAAGTACAGATCGCGGAAGTCCCCGGAGTTGGGGACTGGCTTCAGTAGAAGCTGCTGGGACTCCCAGCAGCTTCTACTGAAGCCTTCCGAGTAAATCGCCAGAACGCCGACACCTCCTCATCTCCACCGCTCCCATGTTTTATTTTGTGTTGCCAAACATTTTGGGAGTTTTACGGGGCGTGGTTTGCAATCCGCCAAGCCAATCAGAAATATAGCTCTTTTCTCACAAAAGAGCCGCTCGAAAGTCCCTGCTCTCTAGCAGGGACTTTGCTCTCTAGCAAGTCCCTGCTCTCTAGCAGGGACTTTCGAGGGGGTAAAAAGGTTCACATGAACTAATTTTAGTACCGGCTCTTTTTGGTGTGAACGCGATAAAAGAGTTATCATGAACTAAGTTCGCATGAACCTTTGTGGGAAAAGTACCGCAGTGTGAATGCGCCTATTCACACCGCAGTACTTTTCCCACAAAGGTTCATGCGAACTTAGTTCATGAGAACTCTTTAGTTCGCATGAACTAAGTACAGATCGCGTTCACACCGGATAAAGTCCCTGGGGGAGGATTAGGCAAATGAAGCCGCTGACGTCACTTCTTCTTCTTCTGCTTTGGGTTTACTGGCAGGCTACAAACAACTTCACGGCGTATAATGCCGCCCACAGTCCCCGGCCGGAAGTCCCCGGAGTTGGGGACTGGCTTCAGTAGAAGCTGCTGGGACTCCCAGCAGCTTCTACTGAAGCCTTCCGAGTAAATCGCCAGAACGCCGACACCTCCTCATCTCCACCGCTCCCATGTTTAATTTTGTGTTGCCATAAGTTAGTCTCTCTGCGTTTCTGCGCTGGGCTAATGCTAATGCTAATAATGCTAATGCGAGGATAATAAAATGGCGGCTTCACAAAACATTTTGGGAGTTTTACGGGGCGTGGTTTGCAATCCGCCCAGCCAATCAGAAATATAGCTCTTTTCTCACAAAAGAGCCGCTCGAAAGTCCCTGCTCTCTAGCAGGGACCTTTGTGAACGCGCATCTAACCCACGGGACCGCGCCGCCCGGCACGTTCATGTTACGTGTTCAGCACTACATGCGTTTATCTTTACCCATGGATGCACAATAACAATGGACCATATCGCCTTACTGCCACGGAGCTGTAATAATGGATATATTGCACATGTTTGCTGTAATTCATCATTGCTCTCTAGCAGGGACTTTCGAGGGGGTAAAAAGGTTCTCATGAACTCATTTTAGTACCGGCTCTTTTTGGTGTGAACGCGATAAAAGAGTTCTCATGAACTAAGTTCGCATGAACCTTTGTGGGAAAAGTACCGCAGTGTGAATGCGCCTATTGGGAAAGAGTGGTCTGTAACTCGTTGGATAATTTTTTAAAACTAAATAAACTACCCAGTATGAACGTTTGTATAGCCCTTATTAAAAACATTCGTTCCTCAAGTTGTAAAAATGTGCTAATAACGTTATTCTGAGAGTTATTTCCCTCGGCATTATGAACGCGCATCTAACCCACGGGACCGCGCCGCCCGGCACGTTCATGTTACGTGTTCAGCACTACATGCGTTTATCTTTACCCATGGATGCACAATAACAATGGACCATATCGCCTTACTGCCACGGAGCTGTAATAATGGATATATTGCACATGTTTGCTGTAATTCATCATTTGTAAAATATTATACTACATGGGCTGTATGATGTAAATCTTGTACCGTAAATGTTGTATTAAATAAAGTTAATATTACCAACGTAGATTAACGTTCCTGTAGCTTCTTATTGCACTTGCAATTGTTTTAGTTACTTGTGAGCTACTTAACATGAATAATCACAGTTACTATCCTTTTACGCCATCACATTTCAAAAATAAATAGGCTATTGCTATTTTAACTCCACCACAGTAATCCATCATCAGCTTTACTTTTTAGATACAGTTTTAACTCACAATTGATCATAACAGGCTTCAACATATACATTGTTATATATTACCAAGTGGTTTCATGTACAATCCACACAAGTATCATGCTACATGAAGCTCTGTTGCTTGGATATCACTAGATCCTGATGTCAGCGTAATATAAAAGTACATGACGATTGATGTGTAACTTAGCATAATTTACTAGCTAGCTGCTAACTGCCGCCTCGTTAAATCCAGTACCATGCTGTCATGAAAGTGCGGTGCTGTTATGTGTACGCAAATTCACGTGCTTAATGTGAACGAGCCTTTTGGGCGGCGTGGTTAAAGTTGCGCATGCTCTATGAGTGCACATACAGGTACTTCTCAGCCATGCCGGGTAATCTGTGACGTTTCGCTCTCTCAAAAGTTGGGCCATTTTGTCATCATGCGCCATTGAGCAACTCTCATAGGAATGAATGAGGCCCCGCCTCCCACGCTGTATCCAGTTCTTATTATACATCCATGGTCGTTTCCCATCAAGCATTTCGCTTCCGCAGCCCGTGGAGAGGAACTGCGCCGCCTCGCCGCGCCTCGCTCTCAAGGCTGCGGGCGTCTTTGTCCCGCGAGATTTCAACGTCTCATGTAGGCGAGCCTCCAGAGCAAGTCAGACAAAATGACAAACCATCATGCAACGCACTAGCAAGACGTTGATTGCAACTGTGCAGGTCTCGCTGTCTCAAACAAGCCTGTTGAAATAAAGTATAAAATGTGAATCAATTTTGTGTTACACCTTTAGTTCTACTTCAGTACAACCCATTACCACACATTTTTCCCTCAGTTTTGGAATTTAGGGCTGATAGACCCTTATTTATATGAAATTATACCATTTTCTGATAAAAAAAAAATTGAAACAATGAATTAATTTGACCATGTTGTATTGTGACTATTGTCTTATCAGAGACTGGTATATGTCAAAGTTTAGTAAGGGTGCCCTTTTTGAATAATTTATATATTTTTTAATGACAACACATAATCACACCTTGTGCCCTCTGGGGTCATGTTTGACCCCGTCTTGCTCGACTGTTATTTCAAGCATAAAGTATGAAATGTCAATCAATTTTGTGTTACACCTTTAGTTTTGCTTCAGTCCAACCCAATACCACACATTTTTCCCTTTGTTTTGGAATTTAGGGCCAAAATACCTTTTTTATATGAAGTTTTACCATTTTCTGAATACAAAAAAATGAAACTATTTAATAATTTGAACATATCGTATTGTGACTATTTGTCTTATCAGAGACTGGTATATGTCAAAGTTTAGTAAGGGTGCCCTTTTTGAATAATTTATATTTTTTTAATGACAACACATAATCACACCTTGTGCCCTCTGGGGTCATTTTTGACCCCGTCTTGCTTGACTGTTATTTCAAGAATTTAAAGTGGAAACCTCACGCATTTCTGTGTTACACATTTAATGTGCCCTTAGTTGCATGCAGGGCAGGTAACAATGGTGTGATCTGTGCAGATGTATGCATTGCATCTTTGGCACATTTTCTTGGTTTTGACACCTATCTGGCGAGGGCAGAATTTGCACCTGCTCCTTTTTGGTGATGGGTCAGGAGGGGGAGCTTGGCGAGCGGGAGCTGGGCGAGTGGGAGCTGGGTGACGGGTAGCTGCTGCAGAGGTAGAGCTGGAGCAGAACTGCTGGACCTCCATAACCAAACTGGCAGCGGCTGGCGTGCGGGGAAGAACCTGTCAAGTCAAGTCAAACTTTATTATAATAAATCACAGTGCAAATACAAAAAGTTCAAATTGTGAGGACACTACAGAAGGAAGAGCAACAGAAATGAAGCTTAATGCTGACCTTGCGTCGCTGGATGTGAGGTATCACAAGTTGTCGTCCAAGCTCCACCATGAACTGAGGTTACCTATTGTAACCCAGCTTCTATGAGTAAATGGTGCAGCCCTCTAAGGATATCGCTATTGGGTTATCCCTCTGCGCCCCTGCGCGGCACTGAAACACTTGTAGTCCACGCCCACCCGCCAGGTGGGCCCCACCCTCGGGCCTCCTTCCGGTATAAATAGGAAGGGGGCCCGGCAATCTGCTCCCATACAATATAACTTTTCTTCAGCTATTCGTAGATTCAGTGGGGCCCAGCGCTTAGAGGGCTGCGCCATTTACTCATAGAAGCTGGGTTACAGTAGGTAACCTCAGTTCTATTTCGTATATGGTTTCGCCCTCTAAGGCTATTGCTATTGGGTTAAGGGCGAAGCATGATGTAGTCTGCGCCCCACTGGGTCCGTCCGGCACTAGAAGCACAGTGCCACACACTGCCTGTTGTACCATGCGTAATGGCGCATCACCGTCCCTGGAACATAGCAAAACATGCCTATCTTCCCGACGGGGTGAAGGCTGGGAACAATACATACCGGCCGCTGTGAGAAAGTAGAGACGAAGGTCCCACATTGTACCGCGATCATAGAGGGGGAACAGCCGCTCTCTCCGTGTCAGACAGGTAGGAGAGCGCTCAGCTGGATCCCTGACGTCACTCACTCTGACCAGGCACTCCGTACGAAGTGTGTCAGAGTAAATGGAACATCCCTCTCATACGAGGGGAAAAGGGCCGCTCTCTGTGTGCCGAGAGGCAGGAGAGAGGCGCACCGCTGGATCCCTGACGTCACTCACTCCGACAGGACACCCAGTAAAGGGTGCGTCAGAGAGGAATGGGAGACCTCCCTCAAATAAAATTGAATAAATGAACAGGGGGAAAACCAAGATGCAGCCGTGCAAATATCTTCCATTGACATTCCTCCGTGCAACGCCGTGGAGGAGGAAATTCCTCTGGTGGAGTGCGCTTTGATATTCTCCGGGGGCTCCACCCCAGAGGAGACATATGCCTGTGACACAGCCTCACACAGCCAGTGT
The DNA here is from genome assembly GCA_902827135.1 of Harpagifer antarcticus. Lineage (NCBI taxonomy): Eukaryota > Metazoa > Chordata > Actinopteri > Perciformes > Harpagiferidae > Harpagifer > Harpagifer antarcticus. The sequence goes on along the minus strand of CADEHL010001154.1, from coordinate 55,252 downwards.
GACAGCCGTTGTGCAGACAGAGGTTGCCTGATCGAGCGCTCTCTATAGTGCACAAACAGGCGCTGAGAACGACCTTTCCCATTTATATAATTTCCCCTCCTCGAGGGGAGCCGAGGAGAGAGGAGGGGAAGCAGGAGGCGGTTAGAGAAATGAGAACTCCTCTCCTCTGAGCGGTCATTTTAAAAAGACGTCCATTAATGATGACAGGAGGCACAGCAGCCCTCTGTCTGATGGACAGACAGGCCCGGACTGGCCATCGGGAGGACCGGGAGGTTTCCCGATGGCCTGGCCTGTTAAGTGGCCTGCTGGCCTGAGGATTCTTTTTTTAATGTATGTGAACGCAACGCTGCGCAAATGTGGGTCTGACTCTGCCCCACAGAGGGTCACTGGCTGTCTACATGATGTGGCCTGCCGACATGGCCACTTTCATACAGATCATACACTAATGCCCTCGATTGGTCTCTGTGTGTCATTCAAGCTCGGGAGGGTGTGTATGTGTGGCACGAGCGAGTGAGATAAAGCGCGCGCACCGGTTACGTGTATTGTTGTTGTTAGCATCTGGTGCTAGCTAGCTGCGCTAACGGATATAAGGAGCTTTTTCAACAAGAAGGTGGAGGGAGAGTTCTCTGCTGTCAGACTGAGAGACTGATAACTACAGCTCAGGTGAGGTAAAGGACTCTCTGAGTGTTTAGATAGTTAACTTAGTCTAAGTTATCTCAGTGGGTCTCAAACGGTTTGGACACCATTTATGTAAACACATATTTCCATTTGAAGGGGGAGTGATTAGTAAAATATGCATGAATAATAAAAAAAAAACGTTAACTAGGTGAACAAAGGTAAGATAAACTATTACAACTTGTTGAGAGCTAAAACTAGACTTCGCTGCTGCCTCAAAGAGGAGCAGGGGGAGAGGAGGGAGACAGGTGAGGCTGGTTCAGGAGCACAGACACACTCACAACTATAAATGAACCAAAAACAAATAAACAAGTTTCAATGTTTTTTCATATTAGATATGGTATGTTATTGGTTATGGCCATGTTCTTATGATTTTATGATTATTTAAATGTATACAATTCTGTTTCATATGGGTGTAGTCTCTTTATTTCCCCCCTCCAGTGCACCAGATTGATGCATTTAAGTCCAACATTTAAAGAAAAATCTTACCGGGGAGCATGCCCCCGGACCCCCCTATAGGATTTGAGGTCCACCTCCACTTAAAATATGTTCACATAGGTTCCTAAATAGATTTGCAGTTTTTTTTAAATAGTAACCCATGTCCATATGTTTATTTTTGGGTAGTAGATTTAGAGGGCCATCACTATGGGCAGCAACACTGTAAAAATTGACAAATAAATCCAGCAAAATGGCACAAAAAACTGGTAGTGGCCTGGCTGGGTGTATAATTCCCGGCCTGACTTATTGTCCCAGTCCGGCCCTGTAGACAGATGTGTTCATGACAACTTATTAACTTTTAATGAATTGACAGTGCGGTATAGTGAGACAATAACAGGCTACAGATGTGGACATATACACACATATATATTTATATAAATACCATTTTAGAATCAAAGTAGTATTAGAGCATTCTCATAATAACGTAACACTATCAGAGACTGGATATATCTATATGGGATTTCCTTCAACATGGCGCACTGAAATCTATTTCCAGGTCACTACCGGAGGAGTCCAGGAGACGGAAATTAGATAAAGGGAAAGGTATTTAGTTTTGAGCCTTACTGACCATTTATATTTGTATTTGGTTTTATTTGTACTAACTCCTGTGGCAGGAGTGCAGTTCTTTCAACATGTATGAACATGTTGAAAGAACTCAGAACCTTTACTGGCGTAAAAGTAGTAAGACAATATTACATACATAAATTACAAGAATGTAAGGTTTCAAACACTGTTTTATTGTCATACACTGAAATAAATGTAATAATAATTGATTAATGTTAAAAGTATATTCTCTTGCTACAAATAATAATGACATTATTACTGGATGAGTTCATAAACAATTTCAATAATGGTCAAGCCCAAATTCACTGAGCCGAGGAACAAAGGAAAAAGTATAATAATCCAGCAGCTGAGGAAGCAGGAACAAACAATGAATGATGGTTGGAGGGTCATCGACACCACAGTATCAGCTTCAGTCATATTCAGCGTCTTTGCTTGACCTGGGCCCTTCAAATTGACGTCTGTTCTTCTGAACCTGGAGCTGAAAAAAACAGGAGAATCCATCATTATATTATGCATTCACAATATTTTGAATCAGAAAATGTTTTGAAAAAACAAGTCATAAAGTAATGAGTCAGCAATTTACCAATTCTGGTTCCCTTATCTTGAAGTCAATTTATTTGAATATGTTTGTTAAGAAGCATGAAATAAGTTCTGTGGTTAACACAAGCTTAACGTTTTGTTCTATGGCATAAAATATGTCAGTAAATCCCCCACTGGTGAATGTCTGAAGCTGCTAAATCTTGTAAAAATGCCAGTTTCTAACAAGTGACTGAATGAGACTACTAAATGTCATCACCAGGCTTGGAATTTCATCATTTTAGGGGCAAGGCCATTTGGCCTTTGGTATCACACATTGTTTTAAGGCACGAAGGCCACATGCCAGGGCACAAAGGCCATTGAGGGAAACATTTAGATTTGGAGCTTACAAATAAATAACTTAACTTTCTGATCAGAAAAACACACGAATGACATGGAAAACAAATCACTTTTTTAATATCAATAATGTCAAACATTATATCATCATATAGGCCTATGCCTCCTTAGTATTACAGTATATAAAATGAAAGACTCTACTTTGAAAACATTTGTGTTTGGTATGTTTTCTATCTCCTACTTCTCCCATTCACAAATCCGAAATCAAATCAAAAAATTCTATTAATATGTAACAAATATATTCAATTTCAGAGCAGAAGAAACAGCCTGCAAGGGTCAAACTCTGCACATTACATCATTCAGCAGTGCACAGTGACGCTCAAACAATCAACTGTATGAACAAGCAATACTTTGAAATGCAAAAGTCTGTGTCTGGGTATGTGTGTGTGTGTGCGTGTGCACGAGAGTCTCTTTAATCAATTTTTTCAACTCGAGCATCAAATTCACGTGACGCGTTCTCGCGGTAGCCAATCAGCAGTGAGGATCTCAGCCACCGACGTTGAATCAGAAAACCAAAACGTTAGCTGTTAGCACACAGAGCTCACAGCTCCACATATCTGTTCAGAAACGGGACAAAAGTTAAACGAGTACAAACCACAGACTGTCTGTGTCATGGTGAATACAGTCGCTGCTTTATTTCTGTCTTTAGGACGTTGTTGTGAGTTTGGACGGAGCAGCTACAGGTTAGTTTAGCCTAATCGATCTGATCTCCATTCAGAAAACACGCATTTTAAAAGGTTTTGCATGCCGTCTTGTCTGCACACTTGTCAAAGCTTTAATTCATGTTTTTTACTAACCGTTATCAGTATTGTGTTACTTCGGCATCATTTTGAAACGTGTATTACAATTAAATCACGGTAAAATATGTTAATTTTGTTGTAGTTGGTTTCGACCACAGTATTTACATGGATATAAGCCCCGCCCCCTTTCCAGCACGTCCTGTTTGAATGACAGGAGTAAACACAGCTGACAGCTGCGGTGAGAATATTCGTGTGAACGCAGCATAATGCAGTTCAGAGACCAGACCACTGCTCTGACGCTTTTAAAAGAAACTTCCAGATCTTAACAGTGTGAGGGGCACAAAGGCCATGGTGGCCGTAGGACACACAATTATTTGTTGGGCATGACGGCCAGACCGAGGGGCAACGACGGCCATGGCCTCCGTGAAATTCCTACCCTGGTCATCACGCATGATAGCGACATGGCGGTCGAATAATCGATTATTATTCGCCAGGGCTGCAGAATAATCGATTTTGATCATGGTCAGTTTCTGGCAACCTTAGTTCATACATGGTCTTATTTTCTGCAATAATTCTAAATCCAATGGAAAGATCCCTAATTATTTGTCAAGGGAGCCCTTGCCACGTTAACTTCTGGGTTGGCCTCGGAAAATCTATCATTACTGCACCACTCCATTAAGGAAGACTTTAACATCCTCATTACTTGATGATAAAGATATATATATTTCTGTTTTAAAGGTACCTTTGCTCCCTCCAGCGTGTGAGGGTCTTTCTGAAGTGCATTGTTCAGTCCTTCCTCTGTCGTGAATCCAACCCAACAGAAGCCTTTGTGGAACCCTGTTTCTTTATCCTGGTGAAACACACGCAATCCAGTAAGAAATTGCAGGGATGCTCAGAATGAAACCAAACCTGTTGATCTGTGGAATGGGTAACTCTCTCTGCATTTTGAAGAAATTATGAAACTCATGGCTGCCTGTAAAGACTTAACATTTAAACATCTAATATGTCTACATTTGAATAGTAATAAATGGATAGGAAAAATGTTCATTAGTAACACATGGTTTTCTTCAGTAGTACAATTTCAAGAAGTTGTCTGTAGTTACATTCATCTATTTTGTCATTGCAAACTACAAGTCTACAACCAAAATAAAAGCCGCTTACAACCAGTGCTGCAAACAGAATCAAAGTTGAATATGGATATACAGAAATTAGAAACAACTAATGTGCAGCATGAGCAATAAACTAATTGGTAGTAGAGTAAAAAGGGGTGAAGCTGGAATATGAAAGGAATGGATAGACCCAATCAATATATTAACAGTAAATAGTACATTCTAATGCTGTGGCAACTTACAAATGGAAGCAGACACTTCTTCACAGGACCAAACTGTGAAAAGTACTCCTTCATCTCCTCTGAAAAATAATAAGGAACATCTCATGTTTTCAGCAAATCACAAAAACCTTTAATTTAACAAATCAGGTCTTGAGGCTTGAGGCTTGAACCACAAAGAATGCTACAGTATTATTGAAGCGTGTCATTTGTATTTTTTTTTTTTTTTTTAAATCAGGGTCAGTTTTTCAAGCACACCTAGCTTAAACTACTGTAGTCTGATATAACAATCCTGCACTAACTAGAACCTTAATTAAGAACAGTGTTGCTGAAACTGATTTAGGCTGCAGCCACACGGAGACGATACGGGTCGTATCCGCTACAGTTCTCTATCATATAGACCAATTATTAAATTAATTAATTCCAATTAATTAAATTAGTTTGGAATGGGGCCGGTTGATGAAAATGATCCAAAGCAAGGGGTCGGGAAAAAGATGGCTTGAAATATGAGCAATCATATTAAGAGCTTCGGATACAGTAAATACTACAACAGCATAGTGGAGTGCATATATTGTATTTAATTAAATCAAACAACATAGCCCAAAGGCCTTTATAGATCTAAATGGCAAGTTCAGAACTCAGTAGGCCTACATGTGAAGCTAATTTAACCATCAACATAATTTAAATTTGATTTAATTTAGGTGAAATTATCTAATCATTCACGCAGAGATGCAAGAAATGACAGGAGTTGTCACTACAGTAGCTAGTAGGTGGGTTCGAAACCCGAGCCCGCCGAAGTTTTCAGGCAATGTCTTCCCCTCTATCTCTCAATTTAACACCCTCTCTGGAAAAAAGACACACCGGACCAAAATAAATAATTATTTGATGATGACTTTTCAACATTATACTCAAAGGGCCTGTAAATATCACCCTGGGGCCACCAATTGAATAGCCCTGATATATACGGTTCGGCCACACGAGGCCGACAGGGAAATGCAGAAACAATAACGGGTCCCAAGGTGGGTAGATGTGCAGACGCAACGCTCTGGGGGGCCAAGCGGCTCCGTGATTACGCCCAATGCGATTATACGATCATTTCCTGATAACGAAAATACTGACGGGCTGTCAGGAGAGAGGGAGGAAAACAGAGACTCTGTATATTATTCTTATGTTATTCTATAGAGTCGTTATTAATTTGTTTTGAAGCTCAAATAACAAAGAAGACCTTTGACCGGCACTTTTATAATTTTGTCCAGAAGATTTAAACTCTAACGGACATGTTGACCCGCGGAAAAAAATTCTAACGGAAACTCTGCACGGTTTCCTCGTCCTGGTGGACTACCGGGAGATTTACAGCAGGAGCACACGCTTGCCTCAGGGAGGGAGAAAAGAGCCAGAGCCCTGGCCCCTGCCTCTCCCCACCTCTGCTGCTAAATCCACCGCGGAAAATAAACAGAAGGGCAACCATGGCAACCATGCATGCTCGTGAAGTCTTCTTCACTGCTTTTGGTGTATTTTGGGCGGAAGTACAGCGGCATATGTACTACAGCGTCTCCAGCGTGTTGAGCGGTCTTGTGTGGACGGACACGTTTCTGGTGCCGATTGCGTGTGGACGGAATACTTTTTTGATATCGACTTCGGTTAGTTTTCGTTACCGTCTCCGTGTGGCTAGGGTCTTAGAGAAGTCTCGATTACTGAGGTTATAGTTTTGGAGGATGCAGCTGTAGTATTAAACAATAAAGTTCACAGCAACACCATCTACAGAGTTATCTTTGATCAACACCTCTCGAAAACAATTTCCACAAAACCAACATTAGAAGCTTTTATAATGTGGGGTTTATGGCAGCATTGTTATATAAACTGTATTGGACTGGTTTTATCTAGGTGTAATTAGTAAAGTGCAGTGGTGGAAAGTAACTAAGTACATTTACTCAAGTATTGTTCTTTCACATAATTACACTTTACTTGAGTATTTCCATGTAATGTTACTTTATACCTCTACTCCAATTGAGAGGTAAATGGTTTACTTTTACTCCACTACGTTTTTTGTAATTAATTAATTAATATATATATATATATATACAGCTTTTTTAACGCTGATTTGGGTGACTTGTGTAATTCGTGGAGAACCGAAGAGTTTTCATTTTGGGGGAGGGTGGGGGGGGTCCGACTCACGGACTTCAAAAAATGCTTAAGAAATCTAGACCGCAAAATAATTAAACAAGCGAGTGCCTGTTTTTCTTGGCCAAGGACAGGTTCATTGAACACAACACGAGCGTAACGTGTCATCACGTGGTGTAGTGCTGACGGAGGGCAACGGAACCCCGCTCCAGCAAATATTGCAGTACCCATAAGGAGCCGTACACATGCCGCAGTTTTTGCGTGGCTATGTCTTTAGTTGTAAGCCCAGTGGCGATCTGTTTAAGAGGTTGCTTTTTCTTTGCACAGCATGAAAGAAAGGCGAAATGAATGGGCTGTGATTTTAGTTGTTTTAAGCAGAGGTTGAGTTCAATCATTTGTACGGCCCTCGAGGATGTTGTAAAAATTGAAATGGCCCTTGAGAGGAAAAAGGTTCCCCAGCCCTGCTGTAAATGATAAAAACCCTTGATTTATAACTTAACATCTCTGTCTCCTATTGATACGAGTATATTATAAAGAATAGCCAGTTAATTGAAGCATTATAGCACAGGCCTTTGTCAGATGGTATATTACGCTGTTTCTTTTCTGCTTGGAATATTTCTCTCTTTTTTCACCATACGTGTGTTTGCATCCCTGATAATACCTTTAGCTACTTTACAGATTTGATTAATGATGTTAAATATAATCAAGTCTTAAATCAGACTTTAGTTACACCTGGAGTAAATTCACAAGCTACCCTGCAGTATACAAAGTCATTCAAACTAGCTGCACCTTCACCAGCTTTGATAACACTTTAATGATCAATAATTATAAAACATATCCTATATATTATTCTGAAATTGACCAATCTGCACAATTACAACTTTTACTTGTGGTACTTAAAGAATATTTTGATGATAATACTTTGGGCTTTACTTGAGTAACATTTTGAATGCAGGACTTTTACTGTAACATAATATTCCTTCTCTCTGGTACTTCTATTTTTACTAAAGTGCAAAATATGAATTATTCTCCCCTCTGGGATGAGTGTTTTATAAGATGCCAATAGCATGAAAAAGCCAAGCTTGGACTGCAGACAGGTCCTGGTGTTAGCATGTTGGAGCTCATGCTGTCTGCTAGCCTCACCAAACCACAGTATAGAACCATGTTCGGAGTCACGTGAGTGGCTACACATGCATAACTATCTACGACTACTCATGTATAATTATTAGACAAATTGAATATGCTTACTGCCAGCTAGGGTCCATGGTATTTTAGACACGAAGACCTCGAACACTTTCTTAGAGGGCGCCGCCATGTTGTTTCTGTCGGAAAGCTCCGTAAGTGACGTCTGAGGTGAAAGTTCATCTACGTCACAGCCAAGATGGCAGCCTCCTCTGTGGTGCGTGGAGAAGACGCATTTAAAAAAGTATTCAAGTTTTACAAAAGAAAAAGCCCCCCGCCCGACCTCAGCGATGTCACTGACTTTTCCAAAGGCTTACCCAGTGACAAGGTGAGGACTGAGGAAGGATGATATGTAACATGGCCGCACTCATGTGTTTAAAACCGTCTACAAGTGTGATATATGTTGTCCAGCTGTGTGTTTATATTATCCCAATTTTCAAAGAGGAATCTTTATTACGCGTTTAATCTGGTCTGGTAATGGTGCCTTCTTGCGCATGCGTCAATGTTATGGGTGACTGTCAGAAGCTGTCATAAATTGACCTTGAATCCAGGATAAAGTCAATTTAGTCCAACACGATTAGATCTTGCTGTTTTTTATCACTGTTTGTTTTTAAAAGATGAACACCGGGAAAACAGTGATTTTAAAAGTGAATCTGCTTTACCCAGTTTTTACCGAGCTTTACTCCTCTAGGTCTGTTTGATTTAGAGAGGAGAACACTAGACCATTTGGCTCCTGGTAAAACATCAATTTATGGGCATGACCATTTCCAAACCAATAATTGCCAATGCACTATGTATAAGGAAACAGCCACCGTCTTTAACCATATTATGTAATGTAAAAAAACAATGAATACAGTAAAATACTGAACCATAACAAATATTCATAATTGTGAGTAATTCCCTTTAGATTATATTCTCGTTTGAGAGCCCCCTAGACCTTCTCACACCCTTTACTTAGTAAAAGTAGTAAAGCTCCAACATAAAAATACCCTGTTGACTCAACAAAGGAGAAGCTGGTTGCAGACGCACTGCTTTGTACATCTGTAAAATACGGATTCATAATACTGTTAGCAAAATTCCATTTATGAGCCATTGCTGAATAAATTGTATGCTTTACTATAACTTCACTCTTTGGAACTACCAGTGTTTCTTCAGTGATCCCTCGCCTAGCTGCTTTAGCCAGTATTAGCACACCTTTTTTTAAAGGACCCCTTTCCTATCAATGTGTATATACTTTATGTTTATTTAATTTATATATACAAATATTGATCGCAACTTGCAAAAAGTTTGTGTGAAATGAGCGATATAGTGGAATTTTGAGCTGATTATTATTATTCCTTTTTAAAAAGTGGGTTTTCAATGTGAATCTACTTTACTTAAAATAAAATACAGAGATATAAGCCAGGATATGCTTACAATTCAAAACCATTTCAGATTTTTCAGAATAAATGTGTTCATGGCTGATTGCACATTTGTCAGCTGATTCAAATGAAAATGCAATGCAATGCAAATGCAATGCAAATGCAATGCAAAAGACAACTACAGAGTTAAGATAGTGTCACCGAACTAAGATAAACTGTCTGTGTGTTTTACCTACGCAATAGCAGTCGCAACACCACTGTAAAGATAATTCAATGTACTTCCCTGACACAGACTCTGCCATATTTTGGGTTTTGAAAATAATGAATGTGTGGCAATACAGTTTTTTGGCTTGCATCAGATGTGGGGGCTCGTATCTCTCTGGTTGATTCTCACATAGAAGACTTTGAAATATAGAACATAACAACACTTTGGCTTGAGATGGACTGAGGTGTGTGTGTGTGTGTGTGTGTGTGTGTGTGTGTGTGTGTGTGTATGTGTGTGTGTGTGTGTGTGTGTGTGTGTGTATATAGATAGTTCCAGCAGTCCTGGACCTTTCTGCAGTGAGTGACAGCGAGGCTGCCAGGGCTGGATTACAGCCGGTCAAATCCTGGAGGGCCTTTGGCCTGCAGGGCTACCCAGGTAACGCAGATAGGACAGGTCAAACACCAAGCTTAGACATACCCCTGAGCCAACATTCATTTCACTATTTTATTTTAAAGAAAGAACCCCCCATTAATTATTAACAAAAGCAACATTGGCCCTGTATTCACTTGGCGCCTTTTTCTAAGGGCACATGCTGTTGCGTGTTGCTGCGTCAAAGAGAAGTGATTAATCCAGTTTATTAAGTAACAGATGCTATTGCTAAGCAATTATTTGCCTTGCAATCCTCAAGAACGTTTGACCTCATTTGTGACCTCAACTAAACTCGCTGCCAAGGCTTTTCTCCATGTAGATAACAACAACGTTTCATTAGCCTTGTCCAAAATCACCTCTTTTGTTACCTTGTACATAGTGTGGAAGTTAGAGATACATTGAGAAACCAAACACAGTTTTTTTTTTTTTAACATCATCCTCACAGTCTCACACAGCTCAGTGAGAGCTGTATTCATTGTCTCTATCAATTCACAAGTCGGCTGAACCGGTCTTGTTTACTAATGTGGTATGATTTAATTGCAATATACGTATCAACAATGATGAAAACCCTGTATAAATGCTTTGATAAGTGTGTCTTCAAGAAGGCAGGCAAAGCTACTTTCTAAATGGAGATTGGATTGATTAGTTTAGGCTAAGCTACCATTGTAGCTGCTCTGTTATCTTTCAAAATAGTTTCATATTATACATAAATAAAGCAGCATCTTTATTTGTCACGCCATAGATCCTTTATGATTGGTACACATACAATGGACAACAACAAATGTTGTCCAGTTTCTGTACAAATATGAGGTACTAAGGCTCGATATGTTGTTATTGCTGACAACAACATCAGCCCGTGAGTGACAACATGAGAAGAATCTCAACGCTGATTGGCTCACACAAGAAAGTGTCAAGCGCGTTTCTGGCTTGAATATACACATTTTAACTCATCACAAGAGCTCCTTGCCATATATTCTTCAAGTCTGCAAGAAGGGTGATCCCCAACATCCCAAAATATACCCCCATACTTATTGTGTTGCTAAGGACATTGGTGGACAGCATATTCCAACACGTTGCTCCAGGACCTCCAATAGGGTTTTGGTTAGGTTGAGATCAGGGGCCAAATTTCTAAAACTCTGTGTATAATCCACACTGAATATTTGCGTATGTTAATGAGGTACATTAAATGCACATACTCAATCGCATATAAAGGCAATGCAAACAAAAAACACAGTCAAATAAATGAAATGTGCACATTTTCAACTTGACCATCTGCTAGCTACCGGAAGATGTAAAATCCTTCAGATTTTTACAGAGAGTCGAAGTAAATATATGTATATCAATTTATGTTTATAAAGCATGGACTATTTTTGGTATTTCACATTTCACAATGTCACATGATGTTATTTCAAGTGTTAATGAAGCACCTACAATATTAGCTTAGCTTTGCCTTAAACAAACCAATCTCCACTGTTGAAACAAAATAAATTGTTGAAATGCATATTTTCAGCACTTTTCCACTTAAAGCTTTTGTTATAAATCTACATTTCTGCTTAGACAATAGTTTCTGCACATTTCGACCCTTTTATAGTGAAAAAAACAAACAACGCTCCTGGTTTCTCCACTTCTTTATTCAGGTTTTTCGTTTAAATTAGTACCTTATATGTTAGAGAATAGTTTAGTAGTGTATTGTTCTGTACATCAGTGTTTCTCCCACCACAGTGCTCCAGTAAAACCAAATAAATAATACTGGGTTCATTTTTTTTCAGTTTGTATAACCCAGTGCTCTACTGCTGTGTTCAGGGTTCATCTTTATCTCAAACCCGTTCCTGCGGGGCTCCCAGCCCTTCTGGATCAGACAGTGTCTAAAGACCTACCCTCAGAAGCCCAACGTGTGCAACTTGGACATGCACATGTCTCCATCTGACACCCAGGACATCTGGGGCCAAAGTGTCCATGGCCTGAGGTGAGACATCTCTGACTGCATCATTGTGCTGCTAAGCTGGGCCAGTTGACTGTGGTTGTTTAAAGGGGACCTATCATGCAAAATGCACTTTTTGATGTCTTTTACACACAAATATGTGTCCCCGGTGTGTCAGGGAACTCACTCAGCGTCAGAAAATAAAACCCTCTCTCTTTTCCTCCGTACCCAAATCTCTAAAAACGGGGCTACAACGGAGCTGATCGAGATGTGCTGCCGATATGACGTCAAATCGGCGACGGACCCACAGCACTATCCGAAACGTTGCTATCAGAAACAATGCCCGACTGTTTTGGACGTAATATGGTCGGTGTTTACATTAGCATCGCTAACACTCAGAGCTAACCTGTACTGGAGAGAGCATGAGTGTGAAGAAGCAGGAAATAAAAAGGAACTCACCTTGTGGTATAACCGGCAAGCGAGAAAGCCTTTGAGCTCCATACTGTTTCCAAAATAATCCTTGATCTAATAATCCTTGCGTTTCATCACCACCGCATTTTAGACAGTGGGTGTTTCTCAATCGCGAGGATGCTGGCTTAGTAGTCGCGTACTTCCAAGTCACTTCCTTCAGAAATGAAGCAAGTATGCTTCCAAGCCACGGCTTCGGAAAACGAAGAAGAATGGAACAGGCTAACAAGTGTGCCACTCTCTCTAACGGTTTCAACATAAACTGTACCGAAAATAAATACCTCACGATGTCTATCTAATTATGAACTTGCTTTACTTTCACGGAACACATTTTTGGTGATAACAAACAAATGCAACAAAGTAACATATTTACATGTTCTACGCCACTACATACTTACATTTAAATGTGTGCTGCGTCGGTTCAGCCATTCTCCGCAATAGTGTTAATTTCGTCAGCTATTTTTTTATTTAGTTTTAGTCTTAGTCCTGTGTTAAATTTCCTTTTTAGTTTTAGTCATATTTAGTCACCTTCATCCTGTTTTTATTTAGTCAAGTTTTAGTCGACTAAAAGTCTGAGCATTTTAGTCTTATTTTAGTCGACTAAAACAGTAAACATTTAAGTCAAGATTTAGTCGACTAAAAGTCTGAGCATTTTAGTCTTATTTTAGTCGACTAAAACAGTAAACATTTAAGTCAAGATTTAGTCGACTAAAAGTCTGAGCATTTTAGTCAAAGAAAACTAATTATTTTAGTCTACTTTTTGTCAATGAAAACTGAATCTTTTTTAGTCATCAGATTGGTTTATTGGTTTTGGCTAGACTAGTTTGACTGAAATGTTCTATATACATTTCAGTCAAACTGGTCTAGCCAAAACCAATAATTTGTCCTTTTAGTCAAACGTATTTCACAATAAGATTATATCTTGTCCTTATTTGATGAAAACCACAGGTTGAATGATTAAGAAGCTTTGCAGAGAGTATCTGGTCAGGTTTGTGGTGTTTGTACCAGCTGTGTTATGGCCACATTGCTTCCCTTCTGATAAAACGATGCATTCGCTTTTTTTCTCCGCCTCATTGTAGCGAAAATGGGCCCAAATATCACATCGTTTCTTTCTCCCAAGCAGTGGTGGCTTTAGACTTTTTCGTTGTCAGTCATTTTGACGGACAGGATCGTAACATTTCCGTCATAATCCATTATTACCCGTCGAGTGCACAATTTATCACTCACTCACGCTGACGGGGGGGTATTCGGTTAACGCGAGTGCGACCACTGCTCCCAAGCCCTGTTGTTGCCATTTTATTTTCTGTTAAATAAGGTTAGTTAGACCATGAGTTAGACCCGAGTCTTCCTGACAGTTCACAGTGTGCCGCTGCCCAGTGTAATTCAAATCCACCGCCACGCGCAGCACAGACATACACAGCTGCTGCCCTGCCGCAGCACCGGAAGTGGAACTGCTAGGAGAAAAACTGACTATCAGAGATGTAACTTTATCTTTGATAATATTTCGTCTCCTCATTTTTCGTTAACGAAAGTAAAGAGAGATTTTGGCATAGTTTTTATTTAGCAAACTACATTTTGTCTCGTCACTTTTCGTCAACGATATTGCATGTTGATTTCGTTACAGTTATTGTTTACTGCCATCGGTGCAGTCTCGTCATCGTCTCGTTTTCGTCATGGAAAAAAAGGTTGTTGACGAACATATTTCGTCATAGTCAACGAAATTAACACTACTCCGCAAGGGTTTTTGAAATTGGTCTGTGCGCAAAGCATTGTGGGGATTTTAAGGATGCGAAGTCTACCCATGTGCAGCCTCGAAATTTCCCGCAAACCAAGGACGCGGCCTCGGTGGAATTCCAAGTATGCTGGAGATCCTTGAAATATTGGCTTGGAAGCCAGTATCCTCAAGATTGAGAAACGGCCCGAATCTGCCAGGTCCTGCATGAGCCGCTAAGGCTCCGCACCCTCTTATTTTTAAACTGAGTAGCCAATGGGGACGCACCCCTTAAAGTCCCGCTCACCTGGGACGTTTGTGTCAAAATCGAAAACAAAAAATGAGGGAGCGCAAACGAGAAGAGCTGCTGCGAGAGCAAAAGTCTGATCATTGAGAAAGAAGAACCAAGAACTGCAAACAAAAATATATGCTAAAACAAAGAAAAAAGACTTATAGTTTACATGATTACACAAATGATTTGTTTGCAACTTATAGTTTTATTTTTGAAATGTATTTTCTCTTGCTTGACTCAGTTTTTTTTTTCTTTTAAACTCATAGTTTTGCTTTATTCTGAGAAAGTGTTGCTTTATCTTTATGATACAAAACTAATCCCATAGCATGGGTCATCTGTTTGGTTTTTTCGACCAAAACACTTCATAGACATGTTTTTTATATTTTTTTATATATCTGAGACCTATTCTATTGCCTAAAAATAGCATGATACGTGACCTTTAAGCTCTGGTTAGGTCTATTAAAATGTCAGGTAGAATCTACGAAACAACTACAACCCTAACTAATGTCTGTTTTTTTTGTATTTACCATTACATAGTTAATTCAAATCAAAGTATTCATATAGGCCAATATCACAAAACACGTTGGTCTCAGTGGGCTTTAAAGATGAAAAACAAACAACAACATTGTAAACAACACAATTATAGGAAAATGAAAAGACAAGATAGAGATTTAAAAATATAATAAAATACAGTAAAATAAAAAAGGAAGGTATTGGGCACACTCTCAAAAGTATGGACAGTCTGCCTCTGATTCAAACAAAAATAAATTCCGTACTTTACTAGGAGCCAGTGTAGAGCTGCTAAATTTGGAGTGACATGGTCCGTTTTACTTGTTTTTGTTAGTAGACGGGCTGTAGCATTTTGTACCAGATGAAGGTTTTTCGATGAATGTGTTGAGACAGCCTGATAAAAGGGAGTAATCCAGCCAACGTCTTGATTGAGGAAGTATCAGATTTTTTGTAATATTGCTGAGATTAAATAAGCTGTTGGGGTTGGTAGGGGGTGAGGAGGTCAGTGAGGTAGGGGGGTAGATGGTGGAGGGCTTTGTTGGTGAGGACAAGTATTTTGTAGTTGATGCGATGGGAGAGGGAAAGCCAGTGAAGTTCTTTGAGGACTGGGGTGATGTGGTGCCATGATTTGGTGTGCTGCATTTTGAACCAGTTGTAGTCTATTGAGGGATGGTGAGCTGATGCCGTATAGAAGGGAGTTACAGTAGTCAAGGCGGGAGGAAATGAAGGCGTTAAGCTGACGGGCGGGTGAGAGAGGATCGGATCTATGCAATATTGTGAAGGTGGTCAAATTCGGTTTTGATTACGTGTTGGATTTGAGGCTAGAGGGAGAGGTCAAAGATTACTTCAAGGTTGCGTGACTGGTTGGAGGGGGAAACAGTGGTGCCATCGATAGTGAGAGTCATGCTGGTGAGTTTGCCGAGGGTGGATATAGTCTGCGTTGCTAGCTCATCATTCAAATGACGGGTTAAAAGAGTAACAAACGTTAAAATATCCAAACTGATGTCAGTAAATAAACAACGCTGCTGCCATCTTGTTCACCATTAAGGAGGAATGACAAGTTTATTTGGCCATCTTCTTACTGTTAAATGATCTGTGAAGAAACAGAATCACTTCTTAATACCAATACCGTTTTTAAATTGTATCTACTCAAAAACCCTGAGAATATCTTTAAAAAAAAGGACTAACACCATTTGACTGTTTAGTGCCAAAACAATTGTCACACACATACTTCATGCACAAAAGCGCACATGAACTATTAAGAAGGTAGCTATTTATACATCAAGGTCTGGGCAGATATAAAGAAAATGAAATGTCCAGATATTTGACAAAATACCTCAATATCGATTTTCTTACGATATAGTTAA
This sequence comes from Harpagifer antarcticus, assembly GCA_902827135.1. Taxonomy (NCBI): domain Eukaryota; kingdom Metazoa; phylum Chordata; class Actinopteri; order Perciformes; family Harpagiferidae; genus Harpagifer; species Harpagifer antarcticus. The sequence goes on along the minus strand of CADEHL010001154.1, from coordinate 38,948 downwards.
TGCTTTCAATAGATATTTATACATTTGGGAATGTTATAAATTATCATCAACGATGTCTATATAATGACCAAGTTGGTATATGCAAATACTAGATCAGCTACTTTCAAAATATTATATAACTTTACTGCAGTGCAGTATTTAAAACCAGGAAAAGACAGCAATTTCCAAAATCCAAGATAAAAGATAAAGATCTCAATAAAATATATTTTGCCCTGCTCGTTGGCACCAAATCCAACCTCTCCAAAGCTCCACCCTCCCCTGCCTCCAACCTCATCGTTTATGGTTTCTCTGTTCCCTTCTCCAGCCAAGTTCAGAGCATTGGGCCCTTTCTCAATTGTCAAATGTCCACCTCCTCAACTCTTCGGTCCTCCGGTAGTGGCAGGTTCGTTTTCCACAGACCTTATTTCGAGATATTTTCCAAAATCCTATGGAGAAATTCCATTGCTTTTTTGTTGAGGGGAACCGAGAGCAGCTTACTTCTGGTTTTTAGGACGCGTCACTGCACCACTAAGTTGATTGTGAGGCAAGGGAAGCCAGCCGCCTCTGGCTTCCCTTGGCATGGCACTGACTAATCACAGGTTGGCAGGGGCATGACGTGAGCCCCGTCTGATTGGTCAATCCTTCTATTTTTTTTCACCAAGGGAAGCCAATTTTGTCTGGCCTCCTCTCGTAAACATTGAGTGCAATCTACTGTTTTACCATAACATCTAGAGGGGCGCTGTTTCACTCTTTGTAAAATACTCAATGAGAATGGGGGAGAGACGGGCCGGCAGCAACACACAGCAAAGAAGAATTTCCGAAACTAAACGAAGTGTTTTTATTTATTTATTAAAATTATAACTACAATCCGAAAAAACAGGGGAAGCCTGGCTTCCCTTGGCCTCCGAGAGAAAACGCCACTGCTCATCATTCTCTTCATCATCTTGCACTTGTTCTAAGCTGCTGATGATAGTGCTTGTGGCACCGCTGCTGCCAAAAAGATCTGTCAATTTGCGACATTTATATGCTTCACCTGCGAGTGACTTCACAATTTTTCCTCTTGCCTTCTCGCCCCCACCGTTTTCTTTGATTTGTATCCATGTTTTATCATTCTCCCTGTCTGCCGCGTCGTCTAATCCCTTCTCTTCGTTTGGCCGGTCTTTTTTCTTCTTGATTATTTGACAGATAATAACCACAAAACTGCATTAGCGGCCGCTGTTGCCCTCTGTCGGCCGTCAGCGCAACTTAAAAGATGAAGCATGTGTTTCCACCAGACGCGCTGCGCTGCGTCGCGGCTCAGAAGCGTCCCAGAAGCGTCTATATACTGTATGTATATGTGTGTATATATATATATATATATACTGTATGTATATGTGTGTATATATATATATATATATATATATATATATATATGGCCCTGCTTAGTACATACAGTGGCAATGTCTCAAGATTTAGCAAAAATACAGCTTTATTGAATATACAGTAACACAAATACTACAAATCCACATAACAAACAATCAAAAATGAAAAAGTGTTGCCACTTATTATTATTTTAATTTTTTTTTTAAACTTAAAAAAAATAAATATATATATTTTTTTTTTGGGTAACTGGCTGGCGCCCTCTAGCAGCGGCGCGAATATTTCAGCAGCGGCGCTGCGCCGCCACTATTTGTATATAGGGGAAACACTGGAGGTGATGGATTTAAGCAGGGAGAACAATGCATGAAATAAAGAAGACCACATCTCTGGTTCTACTTTAGCAATTTGGATCCTTTTTTAAACTGTACATCATGAGTCTGACAATGTCAAAGGAGTACAATACTAAATCAGCTTTTAAGCTTCTAGCACATGCTTACATTGTAGCGGTCCTGTTTCCCTTGTTTATCCCCTCCATAGTTCCTCACCCTCTGGAAAAAGAGAACCCAAGACTCTTCTTGAAAGGCTGCGCTGGGTCACTCTGGGATATCATTACAACTGGGATACCAAGGTGAGCAAACCGGGTAGGATGCAATTGGTATCAGTTGGTAAATGTAGGAATCAATATTACAATTCTTATCATAAAAATACATTACCTTTCTGTCACAACATTCTTCCACGTCTCAAAATATATATATATATATATATATATATATTTCTATATGTGAATGGAATGTCTCTTTTTAAAAGGGTTAAAATTCATGGAGTCACATTTTTAAGATTTGCCCTGTCGGCCTGTCCACACAGCAGCTTTGAAAAAATCTTGAAAATCTTGGAGGTGGGCGTATCTGAAAGCTTGGGGATTTTTGGCGAGCAACGCGACCAACAACCAATCACATGAATCTCCCGCCTCCGACATACAAAGCAATAGCAATGTTAAAACGAAGTAAACTGGATATAAACTCCCCAAACAGGCGAAAACCTACCAGTTTCACCCACTGTCTCTGCCACCTCCCTCCATGCCTGGTTCCTCCGGTTTGTATCCCGGTAAGTTATTAGCGACTGGTCATAAAGAACCGGGTGATTTGCTACGGCAATAACAAATTTCTCCTCCATTTTCAGGAATATAGAAAATGAACTGCAGTATGTCTCTCCCAGCTTACACGTGGTTTGATTGGCTAGCGCTTGTACTGTCAGATTTGCATAAACGGGATTTGATTGGCTGAAGCTTCCACCTCAGCTTCAAAAGTTGAACATTGCTCAACTTTTGAATCCTGAAAATCCTGGAAATCTTCGCTTTGCTTCCCCACAATGCAGTTCAGCGAAAAGCGAGGCAAAGTGACGTCACCCCATTCAAAGTGAATGGGCAGAGAAGCATTTTTTTAACGCTGCTGTGTAGGGGCCGTGATGGTTGAGGGCTAAGATATGGACCATGAAGCACACTGTTACAGTCAGTCAGAGATCTCTGTTATTTATTCTGTCTCCTTACATTTAAGCAATCACCTCTGGACTTTAGAATAAAAGTAAAGAATTTTAAAAAGAAGAACAAATACAATAAATAAATAAACTATACCCTGTAAAGTGGTGCTGTTAAATTTCCACTTAATATATTTAACAACTCTAACATATATAAGGCCATCTGAGGTAGTTTGAAACAAACTGTGCACTACCTAAGCCAGCTTTCTTTTTGCCCATTTGCACATTGTTTGATGATACTCCATTTGAAATGATTTGGCCACATTTTGTACTATGTTCCATTCACAGACTTACTCTGCCAACCATCACACTCCTTTACCTGCTGATCTCCACCTGCTGTCTGTCCAAATAACAGCGGCCTGTGGGTTTCCAGGGTTCAGTGCTCAGGCTGGAATCCTCAACTACTACCGCCATGACTCGTCACTAGGAATCCATGTGGATGAATCCGAACTGGATCACAGCCGGCCGCTGCTGTCCTTCAGGTGAGAGGGAGGGATTATTCTCTTCATCGAGGCTTTAAGAATAGCAACTTTAGTTTGTTTGGTTGTTTGTTTTATTGTACCAGCAAATAGAGTGGTGCAGTGATGACGTATTTTTGTAGGTCGACACGGAGGGGAAAAGCACAAGGGCTCCCTGGAAAAAAATAATAATGGGACTTTACATTGGATTTTGTTATATTTCAGAAAATAAGCATAAAAACATATATTTATTGTTTTTATCATGTATTGTTCAGCAAGTTAATCACAGCATTCTGGCAACAGTTTTAGGATGTTTGAAGTAAAAAGCTAACATTAGGCCAGGGGTCAGAAACCTTTACTATCAAAATAGCCTCTTCCACAACTAAAATGTTGTCTGGAGCCACAAAACACATTTCATAAAAGCACATTAAGTTTTATATATAGTTAAACTGTATACAAAATCTATGGTTTGTTTATGACACTAAAGATCAACACAAAAACATGTTTTTGTATCTTTTCAGTGCTATTTCTTATGAGGAAAGAAATACACTGGCTTATGTAGGCATACTTCGAACAATTAAAACACAGAGCTCTCTTCCTCTCCATATGTGGATTATAAATCAAATACAAATTCGGATTTTTAAAAAGAAAAATGTAGCTGCAGCCTCAATGCTTTGAAAGAGTAAACTAGTTGAGTTTGATTTCAATCATGACTTAAATCCGTCTCAGTGTGCCTTTTCCTCCGCCACCTGTAGCTACCAGCTGTATCTGCATAAAGCCTGTCTGTTCAGTGTCCGTTACATCACCGGCCCCTGACAGGAGATGAGTATGCATGCGCTGAATTAATGTCTGGAATTTGTTGCCCCTCTAATGGTGCCGTTATGGTCTTTGCTTAGAGCACATGTGTCAAACTCAAGGCTCGGGGGGCAAATCAAGCCCTTAGTGGATTTAATTTCGGCCCGCAGGATAATTTGTAATTACTATTAGATCTGGCCCGCCGGTATATTGCACACACACCTTCACTCAATCCTGAGGATTTCCTCAGTTCAGAGCCTGAGCCCAAACATTGATGAACCTGCAACCAAGATGAGATGCCAGGTATCTGGCTTGAACTACCATCACAGAGCAGCAAACTGAGTTTCAATGGATGTTTCCTTTTGCACTTTGTTTCTTGAGACAACAGGGCATGTTTGTTTTTTTCTTTGAGGGACATTGTTTTCTTGAAGCTGTTGTTGGCCTGTGGAAAAATGTACTCATAAGAAATGACTGCAGATAGAGCCATAAGAAAGACATGCAACTGATTATTTAATGTGTAATGTTGTTTTTATAGGCAATCATTTAAGCTTTGTTAGTTCCAGGTTTAATACGTGCAATAAGTTCATTTCAATACGTTTTGCAATAAACATTGAACCAGTCCGGCCCTGTGTATTTGAGTTTGACACCCCTGGCTTAGAGAGACAAGATATTCCTTTCAAAATATGTTCAGCTTTGCAAAAAAAGAGAAACAAAACGGGAAAGCTTCTTCAGCTTATGTTAACCATATAACTTATTTCAGCATTCTAAACAAACATATTCAAAGAACCATTGACTTCCAGCCAAGGGAACCTTGTCTAAAAGGCCGAGTCATTCCCAGGTTGTAGGACTCATTCCTGCACCACTTTCATAGGAAACAGAACATTGCCACTGACTTGTCTTTATGGGATAGTGGTGGTCTAATGGATAGTGAGGTGGGCTGAAGATCAGAGGTTGTGAGTTCAAATCCCGCCAGGAACACCACCACTAGTGTGCCCTTCAGTAAGGCACTTAGACCTTAGTTACTCCAGGGAGAATGTAATTGGTAATTGTAAGTCGCTTTGGATAAAAGCGTCAGCTAAATGTAATGTAATGTCATTCTGACAGTTTCGGGCAATCAGCGGTCTTCCTCCTGGGAGGCGTCCGCAGAGAGGACCCCCCCACTGCTATGTACATGCACAGTGGGGATGTGATGGTGATGTCGGGACAGAGCCGCCTCTTTTACCATGCTGTCCCACGTATCATTCCAGGCCCCCAGGGACAAACAGCTTTAGAGATGGAGGGCCACCGCATGGCCTTCTTCTCGCAGGACAGCATTCTGGGGGGGGTGCTGTCAGAGGAGGACTGGATGTTGTGCACCAGGTATATCCAGAGCTCCAGGCTGAATGTGACTGTAAGACAGGTGCTGGGACCGGGGCAGAGATTCCCAGAAACACCCTCTCCTCCACAAACGACTGATGCAAGCCAAGCGGGGGGGTACCAGGACAGACAAGCCAACGGAGAAAGGAGGAGTCGTCGCTGTGACTCTGTTGAGACTTCAGAGACATGACACATACCCTGCTGTAAAATGGAGACATCTGATACCAGAGGCCCTGTTCAGCCAGGCAGTAGCATCAGATTCTAGTTTATTGCCAGGTACGTTTACTCATATAAATAATGTTGACACCAATGCATCTTCAGTGTGACTGAATGCATTTACTCCTGTACCTTGAGCTGTCCACTTGTAATTGGAACACCCAATATGATCCTCTGAATCTTCCAACAGGAAGTCTGACTTTAAGGACATCTTATCATAGCATCATATCTAGCTACCTGGTCAATGAACAAAATCCATGATAATGCATAAAAAGACAGATGGTAATTTGATCATATCAGATTGACCACATTCTGAGGTGCTCATACACATGTTGATCATACGTCAGCCACCTGCCTCGCCTCTTCCTGCTAACTCAAGAATGCCTGGCAAATACCAGTAGTAAGAAAGTCTTCACCAGGGAAATCAAATGATTTAGAAATGAATGTCTTCCATCCTTGGCATTGCTTTTCTTGACCTTGCACACACCATGTCTACTGTATTAATAAGGTGCGAAAAAGCTTGTTCCCTGTTCATGTACATTTTGTCTGTTTTATTTCACTCAATAAATAAAGTTGACAAATAAATAAAATTGTCACACTATAAGAAGTCATCAACCTTGCCTTCATACCCCATTTCTTACCACTTTTCCTTTTTAGATTGATGAAAAACATCAGGGCTTATTCCTAAACAAAATCTTAAGAACAGGGGAAGAATTAAAATAATTTCGCATTTTGCACTGGTGGATCATAACCAGGTTGTTCGTAGAGCTTCTGCGAGAGAAAGGTTCAAAGAACAAAAAACGTCTTTGACAACCACGTTTCCTCCCAGGCCACAAACTTGCCCGTCTGGACTTTGTAAACATGGGACATTGAAAGGTGAAAGAAAGTTTTATTAACTGACGAGAAAAAAATTTAACCTGGATGGTCCTGATGGCTTCCAACGTTACTGGCATGACAAGGAGATCCCACTGGAGATGTTTTCTACGCGGCACGGTGGAGGAGGTTCCATCATGATCTGGGGTGCTTCTTCCTTCAAGGCACACTGGAGCTTCAGGAGCTTCTGGAGTTTTTGTTAAGGAGTGTATATTTACATCAGGCGCCTCATTCATTACCACGTATACCATTTTATAAAATGTTTCTTTACAAAGAAGGATAACAGCATTTCCTACAATGAATAAACTATCAGCTGTTTAATTTGAAAGCTTTTGCTTATTTTCCTATTTTAAAAAAAAAAAAAAAAAAGTGCTGATGCTGTGTGCAGTTTTCCCCTCCTCAACTCCTCGCCTCACGTCTGACGGCCCGTCTACACAGTGGCGTGCGTTGGAAGCTTCACCATTCACTTTGAATGGGGTGATGTCACTTTTCGCAGAACTGCATTGTGGGAAGCGATGCGGAGCTTTGCTGGCATGGCTCGCTGCAAAAATTGAGCAATGTTCAACTTTTGAAGCCTCGGCAGAAGCGTCAGCCAATCGATTCATATGCCAGTACAAGCTCTAGCCAATCAAACCACTGCTTGTGTGTCAGGGGCGGGAGATTCATGTGATTGGTTGTTGGTCGAGTTTCAGACACGCCCGCCGGCAAGATTCAACGCACGCCGCTGTGTAGACGGGCCGTTAGTCCCGCCCACAGGAGATGCGAGCGGAGGAGAGAGGAGTGGAAGCAGCAGGCGTTTAGAGAAATTAGAAATCTGAGCGGTCATTTTAAAGAGACGTCCATTAATGATGACAGGAGGCACAGCAGCACTCTGTCTATATATTTACTTTTAATTCATTCACAATGTGTTATAATGAGACAATAACAGGCTACAGATGCGGGCAGGCACCGGTATGATTTGAGTGAGTTGGAAATCTTTTTCATAACAGAGCACTCACATAATAACATAACACTATCAGAGACTGGATATAATTCAGAGAAATTACATGTCCTTCAAGATGGCGCGCTGACATCGATTTCGGGTCACTACCGGAGGACCAAGAAGGCAAGGAGGAGAACATTTTAGAAATGAGAAAGGGCTTAAATGTTTCTTCCCTTTAAAATCTGATTAAATTACAATCTGCTTATGTTTGACATAAGAAAACGAATGAAAAATCAAAAGGTATTTTAGATGAATACCAAATAATGATGAAACATAGTCTGCCAATAATTTGATAATATGTATTTAATTCAATATATAATGTATCTTCGTCACTAAGCTTGCATAGTCAAATCCATTGCATTATCTCTGCTCATAAAAGGTTCCTGGTCCCCAAGTGTCCATGTCAGACGGATGTGGAGGAGTATACCGAAATAGAAGAGGAAACTCATGTCCTAAAATCCACACTGATCCATTCAGACACCATTTGGGCAACTTCTCGTCCTGCATCGAGGACGAAAGCATGGCGGAACCCGTTCTCACACAGTCTGAAGTCTCCGTGTGGAAAGTCCTGCTTGATGTCATGATAATACTGAACAGGGCACCAGTGGTCGGTCGCTCCATAATAAAATATCAGCTAAAATTGGAACAGATAAACAGTGACATCTAAAAACAACCTTAACAGATAATTCGAGCAACTTTTTTTTTTTATGTTATGGAATATTCACTAAGTATAAAGTATGCAGACTCTAAATGTGATTACACTGTATGTGTAGGCTTTTTCTTACCTTTTCTAGGTTTTTCTTGATGGTTAAGTCGTCTCTTTCCAATACTTTCTTCATTTCCTGACCCCCCATGTACATTGCATTGGCTACAAAAAGGGAATAAAACACATATGCCTAGTCATTGCCTTATTTCTGCAGAATTATTAAATGACACAACGGTGTGGGTGGAATCAAAGCTAAACATAGTTCAAGCTGAGTACTGTGGTGCGTTCCCCCGTCCTAGTACTACGAGCAGTGGGCTCTGTGAATATCCAAAGCGGCTTTGTCTCATAAAATCGGGGGATGTTAACAAGTGACTAAATAAACTACTCAACGCCATTCCGATTGACACGATTTTGCCTTTAGCTTAGCGTTGGTGATACGCAGACATGTGACCGTGCTGTCGTTCTTTTATAGCCTAACGATAGCTTTTTACTTCTGGTGATTGCATTTACGCTTCAAAAATTGGTTGTGTTGATATGTGCGAATTATCCTACTGCACAAAAAGAAATATCATAAATGTGTGTTTGCCACAGAGCTTATTTCCTGCAATATGATGGACAAATCACATTGAGGGCCTACAAACATAAGTATTCACTGCAACATTACATAACATCTAAAGTAAATTTAGAAATAGTTTTTCATACGTTTATTGAAATAAACGTGAGAAACGTAAGGTGAATATTCTCTTTGTGTCCGATGTGGACGCAACATGACGTGAGCAAAATTGTTTACAATGATTGGGTCAGTGGCCTCATTTATAAACGTGGTGTACGCCATCTTTTGATCGTACGCTAATTTCGAAGCAATATTTCTTAAAGTAAAAAAGCATACTTGACGGGAAAATGTGCAGTCCTCCACAGACACTTTGACCCATGCATACGTACAAAAATGTGAGAGATTAGAAACACCTTTCGCAGAAGGATGAAAGGAGAAATATGTGAACAGAATACCATAAAGTACACACATACACTTCATGTTCTGAAATGTATTTTTTTTTTTTTTGCCTATTACTTGTAAAGCGACCTTGGGTCCCTTGAAAGGCGCTATATAAATTCAAGTTATTATTATTATTATTATTATTCTCATAAAGGATGCGGTAAACAGAAAGAAATAATTACGTTTTTTAATTGACGAGGTTTTGCATTTCTGTAGGTTGTATAAATATGAGTGCATGGTTTTATATATTATATAATTCTGTTCAAAATGTGATCCAACCTTTAGAGGCCACATGCTGCCACTCTTTGTAATGTTCATACTGCGTCCACCAAACAATATCATTTACTTGTGACCGACTCCAACACAACTAAGATATCACGCTTTCGTCTTCATTCAGTCAGTGGAAATTAATATTAATACGGGCCGTTTCTTTGACTATTTATAGGCAAATATGGGCGTTACTTGGAGCCCACAAAAGTTGCACCTCATTTGTGGTTGATTGTGATTCATAAAGGGAAACCGGCATAGGACGTGCGTGTGCAGTGTTTTAATGCGTAAGCACTTCCTTTGTTCCTACGTACGCCATCTTTTCACGTGAATCCTACGCAAAGTTTTATAAATGAGGCCCGAAGGCCCTAACACTTCGGCAAAGTGCAGAAGTGACTGTTTTCTTCCCCACAGACACAATAGACTTTGCATGGCTTTTGTGTTTGAAGGTTGAAAAAAGAAAACTTAGGCGGTAACATGTTCAACAAAGAATGGACATTATGAGCATCATGAAAGTAAAGAGCGATTGTAACAAACCAGCACAGTCTCCACTGAGTAGACCTACAGTCGGTTGTACTACAGTGTGGTCCAGAGAGCAGATGCCGCCTAACGCCAGTCGGATCAGGCCTGCTTTGAGGGCTTCAGGCAGCAGAGAGAGCAGGAAGAGAGGCAGGTAGGCCACGTAACGCAGTCCACACAGCACAGGGGTCATGAACTTCCCCTGAGAAGTCTGAGCCATGCGCTCGATGGTGGGAAACAGCATGATGGACTTAACAATCTGCATCAAAAAACAAAGCGCTTACAAAGAGCACAACAGGACATAAAAATAGACTAATAATTTGAAGTTAAAGAAGGACAGAGATATAAACATATGGAACATCCCAGTATATTGTATATAATCAATTGAATCAGTACAAATAATATAATAGCTAGGGTGTACACAGTGTCAGCCCATTTTATGCAGCAGATGTGTGTGTCTGTGTGTGTTGTACAAAAACAAGGTCAAACTGAGCGTGTGTATAGTTCAAGTGTGTAGAACAAGGGACAGATGTTTTTGCAGACCTCATTCTGACTCCATTCTTACTACATTTATGAAGTCTATTTAGTCTAGCTCTTTTTTCCTCTGTCTAGCAACCGGCACTAACTTGGATTTAATTCTGTCTTTAATTGGCTTGGCTTAACTATAACGATAAGCAAAGCCAACAGAGTCCTGTTGTCATGGAAACCCAAACCGCAGCTTGAAGTTTCTTTAACTGATCCATGGCTTTGACTAGTTGGCTGTAATCGGTGAATAACATTGTTTTTCCCATCAAATCTAAAATAAAGTCCCTTGTGTTTTTTATAGAGTAGCAGACAAGAAGCTTCAATAATTCAATGAGAAATACATTTGACATTAAATTATTTGTAAACAAAGGTGCCTTGCTATTTTGTTATTTTATAAGTCAGAGAGGAGGCGCACCGTGATTTACTTTAAAGTTAGGGCAGATCGTTCTCAGTCAGTGTTCTAAACCTTTTGGTTCATATTTAAAAAAAAAGAAAAAAAAAGGACTAACAGGGCCAATGCCAATGTGTGGTGCATCCCTATTGTAACTAACATTGAGTTCAGGATTCCTTTTCATCATGTCCAAGATAATGTAGCAGCCAATGGAGTGTCCCAGCAGGACCAGGCGGGTGTCTAGGGGAACATGTCTCCTGAGGAAGGCCAGCTTGTGTTCAATCTGCCCGTCCAGACCAAACACATCATGCCCAGCTGCTGAGGAGGCATCTGTATACAAAAAGTCGTAACATGTCTTTGTTTGTCTTAGAATCTTTCCTGTTGCACTATATGTTTTTTTTTGCTTCCTGTCTATCTTCTGCCGCTGTTCCCTCAAGTGTTTACTTCCTGTCTGTCTTCTTCTGCTGATTTCTCTGTCCTCTAGCTCTCTGTCTTTTAACCTATTTCCTTCTCTTGCTCCCTTTTTTTCCTTGACTGAGGACAGTTCAGCCATCATTAATTCAAAGTTGTGTGCTATAGATTCAAATATAAGAATGAATATTGAAAAAGTATTCCACTGTTTTCTGACAGAGTAAAACAAATAATTGTTTTAGCCACCACTGACGTTAATTGACCGGACTTCTTTCTGAGGATTGATATGACTGCACTTAGTCCCTTGATCACAGCTTCCTCCTTAGCAACCATCTGCTATAGAGAAAGAGCAGACCACTGACTGTCCAAACTGACCAATCAGATTCGAGAACATAAGAATGTAAGAGTAATCTGTACCTTCTACCATGTCCATGGAGTCTGGAGGTACACAGTGGCCGGCATGGCTCACTGCCCACACTGGGTGGTGGTATCCTAACTTCCTGTGGAGGGTCTGCATGAAGGTTTTGTAGAAGCCCACTACACCTGGGTTACCTGAATACAAGACAGCAGAAGATCATATTTCTTCATTGCAAAGTGCAAAACTTTTAATAACTCAAACCATGAAACGTTAAGCTTTCGAAAAACTTTACATCAAGAAAGAAATTTACAGTAAAATGCATTTTACTTGCAATTTAGGTGGTTATGAAATAAAGTTACCATAATAACATGTATATAGACATACCTTATTAATCCCAGAGTTAAAATGTAATGAACCAATACAAATGCATCAATGTAGAGGTGTCAGAGCAAGGGGGCTGCCATCGTGCCTTGAACCAGTTGAGGCCTTGCTCAAAGATGCCAATGCATTACCCAGCCAGGAGGCATACTGGCAACTCTCCGGCAGCTACTAGTCCAGTCCACACTCTGTACTTGTTGGTTCAGGACTTGAACTGGCGACTATTCAGTTCCCAAGCCAAGTCCCTACAAAGTCAGCTACTGCTCACCCGGTCTCATTCGCCCTGACCAGTTGACACATGTATTCTGCTGGTGTTTGTGCTCTTTTTTTGTTTATTGGTTAAAGTATGAACCATACCCATGGCAAATGGAGAGCATCTATATAGCAGTTAATAGCGTGTCAAGCCTTGGGGAACATTAAGCACTTACACAACAGAAGCCAGCCACTCTACCTCCAGACCTGTCTTTCTTAATATTGCATTTAGGTGAATGAATACAGTCAGGGGAGGGAAGGCTAAGCCTTCCCAAATATTTGTGTCACTGCATCCTGGTAAAATAAAAATATAATGTATAATGTTTGTGTCTTTGACATTAGCGCTGCTATGCAGCCACCTGTGCCCTGTACTACGAAGCCAGTTCAACAGACCCTGGATATGTTTGAGTTATCTTAACTAACCCTAACAAACGAGATCTCACTAAGCGGTCCTATGACGCTGGTTATCAACTCGGTAAACCAAGCCAGGGTTTCTCTCCAGCTGAGAGCGCGTTCACGTGAAAGGGGCGGGGCTAGCTACATTTGACCAATCACAAACAGGGACAAGTGTACTGACAGCGCAGCGTCATACTTCATTAATGAAAAGTAAACTAATATTAGACAAATATGAACTTTAAACATCCATGACTTAAACATATATATATATATATATATATATATATATATATATATATAATCCTGCAAGGTGAATACAGAACAACTGGTTAAAAAATATATAAACTACAGAGTGTTTGAAAGCGTACAACAGTTTTATTATATCACTGCCCCGTCTAACACACGAGTGGATCTGACTTTAATTACATTTGAATTGAGTGTTTCGTCAACTTAATGTGTTGCTTAAAATAATACTTCTGCATACAGTATGTGACACTGTAAGTGTTGCACGGCCAGATACGGCTCGAGAAGCTGACTCAGATAAGGAAATATTGTGATATTATATGATCGATGATTTGATTGATGATGTGATATCAGTGTGATATGAATGATAAGTGCGACACGTCGGCGTCTTCTCTGCATACGGCAGTTTAAACTATATTTCCTTTATCCTGTAATGTGACTCGATAGCTTTAAACTCCGCACACTGAGCTCTGATTGGTCAGCAGGCGGTGCTTTCACTGAGTTGATTTCTTTTCTATAAACGCCGGGGGCGGGCAGCGTCAGGTAAAAAAAAGTTATTTAGCCTTCCCAAACCTTAGCCTCACGCGCCGCCTATGAATACAATATATTAGTCAAACTGACCTGGAATGATGAGAAAGAGCACTTTGTGCCCAGAGTTGAACTGACAGGAGCCAAACTTCAGGACCTCTGTGACGGCTCTGTGACAGTAGATGAAGTCTGTCTGTGGTTCATCCCTCTGCTCTGTCTCCACTCTGTCCATCGCACCAGCCCTGAGGAAATAAAAAAATCTATCAAATTGTAAAACAAAAATATTCATAAACGATGTATTCATAAACAAGTGCAACTGTAAACAAATCACAAAACATTTTATAATGTTGTACAACTGCTCTTAATAATGCTAGCTGGTTAACAGCCAGGCTCAAAGGTGATAGTAGCCTATATATAGGCCAAAGTTTAAAACTGTTTAGTGCATGTGCTGACTGTTATGTGCAAAACTCAACAGCAAGAATTCGATCATATTAAAATGCTACTATACATTTCAAAATCTTCAGCGTACGCAAGTTTCAAATGGAAGGAACAACACATTGAGAAGATGAACACTGGCATTTTTTTTATTTAAGGCTTTGGTTGGGAAGATTTGAGAAGCCAGCAGGAGTAAATCGGAATAAATGAGAGGGCAGGGCAGCACTCCTAAAGCATTTTAATTATTAAAGTATTAAAATGAACGTACAACGTGAATGGCTTTTGTTGGTACTCACAGTTGTCAGCAGCTTCCGGTGGCGAATGAGAAAATGGGCCGAGTGCGCGAGGTCTCGTGAGCCAGTTTGACAGACAAGTCGGCCGTCCAATCAGTTGGCGGAGTTAGAACAGCCCATGTTTACAAAGGAATGCACCATGAGCTGCATCATGAGCTGCATCCCAAAGCTGCATCTCAAGTCTTTGCATCCACGTTTACCTACCTCGCGTCTTTCCCTGGGTCTTAAGACGCATCCCAAGTGTCTTATTCGACAAGCGAGGAGCGATCTCTGGAAGGCGATAGTCGAGGAACCACCACACGCCCCCTTACTGTGTATCCGTCACTGATTGGACGCTGCGGGACGACACGCCCCCTTACTGTGTATCCGTCACTGATTGGACGCTGCAGCGGATCCACTGATCTGATGCATCTTAACATCAGTGCATTTTAAGGAGTGAAGACACATAACACAATCAATTCAAGTGATTAACTCTTAAGTTTTATACTGCCCTTCGAATTATTTATCATCCTTTTAAAAATGAGTGAAAATACATCTGAATAACAATATTTCTGTAAGAAGTTCTACATTACAAATAATTAAGCCTTGTCAGTGTTCAAAAAACACCATAATTGTATCATGGATTAAATTATGAATAGGAAATGCTGGATATCAGTGAATGCAGATGCAAACAACTCTATTAATAATTAAAACAAGGGATGATGACCAGAACAAACAAGGAAATGACAAATAAGAGACTTGGGATGTATGGAATACCGTTTAAGTCAAAATTAAATAAATATAAATGTTTCCTTTTAACTGTACCAAAGGTCCGTACTGAACTGGGGAAAATGGCGTTCAGTTAAGCTGCCCCTCAAGCTTGGAACCTGCTTTAAACTGAGCTGAAACTCAGAGAGCTGGTCTCATTAAACACACTCAAAGCAACTTTAACTGACCTTGAAGCAGGCCGCTGTGTCTGTAAATGCTTTGGCTAAACTTGGTGTATGACTGTGTTGTGATTGTGTGTAACTGTAAAATTGTCTGTAACTGTGCTGTTACCATTCTTGGGCCAGGACTCTCTTGAAAAAGAGATTTTTAATCTCAATGAGACCTATCCTAATAAAGGTCAAAATAAATTATTAAATAAATATGCCTATGAAATAAATTCTGAAATAAATAAATGAGGCAATAAATATAAATAAATACACATGTATTTATTTCATGGGACTTTTAGTCAGTCAGAGGATGAGAGACAGCTTGACACTGGCAACGTTAAGGATGTAGGCCTACAGCAGGAGCCTCCAGCTGCAGATGTACACACTGGTGTGTACAATCCTGATAGTTCCAGATTTATCTTTAGTAGGCTAAGCACTTATTTGAGTGCATTGATAATATCAATGACACTGGGGTCAATTGCCAGACATTGAAACAAAAGTTTAAACTTGTCAATTATATGAGTAGAAGTACAATAGTCATTATTTAATTTTACTCATCTGGGTTGAGTAACATACCACTTAAGCCCCGGGCACACTTAACGGTCGTATCTGCTGCAGTTCACTATCAGATAGACGGTTCGGCCACACGAGGCCGACATGGAAACGCAGATAACGATAAATGGTCCCAAGGTGGGTAGATCTGCAAACGAAACGCTCTGGGGGGGCAAACCATAGACATATAAAGAGTAGACGCCGCATCGACCGCTACTGCCTATTGGCGCTGACGAGCCGTGGGGCCGCCATCTTGGATATTTTACAAAAGACACACGATATATAATATAGGCTAATATATACACACACACACACACACACACACTTATAAAAAAACACTAATGGTCTATATCAGGGGTCTCCAACCTTTCTCCACCTGAGAGCTACTTTGAAAAAATGAAAGTGGCCAAGAGCTACTTGCATCGCATCGCTTACATTTATTCACATAGCACTCATCAGTTGAATTAAGCTACTTTTGTGTGAAATTGCAATACCTAAAGCTTATCTAAAATCTTAACTTCACATCAAGGTCCAAGAAAACCACAATTTCTCACATATTGATATGGACAACATAGTAAGTACATCACTGAAGATTCACATACATGTCCAAGAGAAAAATATGTTTTCACTTCTTATTATGGCCCACATAGTAAATACGCCTTAATCACCACCTTGCAAGCATCTTATGGCACGTGTAAAATAAGAGCATTCAATCTTTTTTACAGTTAGTGAGATGACTGGCGCTGCATGGAGTCCACCATAGAGGTGTATGCTGGAGTGTACCCACTTAGGATCACTCTCATAGAGTCATTTACATGTTCATCAGTCGGTCTTGCTCTGTATTTAGATTTCATGACATTCATGCCAGAAAAAGCTGCTTCACAAATGGATGTAGAGCCAAATAAAGCAGACGTGTTCAGTGCTGCTTGGTGAATGTTCTTATAGTTTTCTGGGTCTACAAGGCTCCAGAAATGTTTTGCTGAGACTTCAGCTGAACATTATTTTGGAGATTTATAACCTCCACATCCATCTCCACAGGATTGACACTGAACAGTGCAGCCATATTTTCTTCTTCTTCGTCTTGACATTAAATTATAAACCATAATTAATCAATTGTATAGGTCTAGCCTCCCTATATCTGTGTGTGACATTTTTCCATCCTCAAAAACAAAAAACGAATGCTTCTGCAGTCTAGATGCAGCTTCAAGCAACGGTCTTCTGTTAAAAAAAGGACACTGAATGTCCTGAATGTGGCATCACACACATGACTTAAGTCTGAACACAGCAGACAACAGGAGTATTTACAACAGCATTATAAAAACAAAAATAGTGCATGTGGGTGCACACTTACATTCTCTGTCTTACATGAATCCCATGAATGTATGAGATTAAGTTAGCTTCATCATCTCAATCAGTGATTAAGTGAATAATAAAGTTTCTATCAGGTCACTATCAGCCTGTCACTCTTATTACAACCCAGTCTCATGGCATTTCGTGTTCACCAACACGATTATTAATCTATTGATTCGTGTTCACCAACACGATTTTCCCCTTTTTTCGTGTTGCACAGCACGATTTTAAAAGCAATGTATTTCTACTGGTAATGTGTTTCGTGCCTGCAGCACGTCTTTTTCTCCGGTCGGGTCGTGGAAGACCGGAAGCTGTGTGGTTCATAAAAACATTTTGTTTTATATTTTGATATTTTGAAGCCCAGCCCGGTCACTCCGAGGGGCATCCAGGTCTATTGATTAAATATGATAATATTTAGACAGTATGACAAACACAAAAATCTGTATTCTGTATTGTTTAATAGAACACAACCATTAAACAGTAACTAACATGTAAAGCACAAGTGAGTCATACTTGTATAATTCTTCGAATTTAAAGAAATCTCAAATAGTAACAACTCATATCTAATCATGGTTAGGTGAAACACAATTAACAGAATTGATATTGGCATACATTTTTCAAACAGACATTAATCTTGTCTGCCATAATGAAACAACTTCATTATGGCTCACTGGAATGCGTCGGCCAACCACTGAAAGACTTCCAAAGGAAAGGTAAAGGAATTTCAAATTCCATCTTTTCATTGCTCACTCTGATGTATGGTGCTGTGCTCTGCGATGTGATTCTCATAAGATCTACACTTTCATTAAACCCTCTATAGAGATGTGACTGCAAAATACTGATAAACTCCTTGGCATCCTTATCGACACGCTCCATACTAAGAGCATTATAAGCCTTTTGAATCTGCATTTTGGCATGTTCCTTATACTGAGCCACATATCTATTTGCCTCCTCGGCATGTTGATTTGAGGAATGCAGAACCTCTGCATTGATGGAATCAACCTGAGAAGCGATATTGACGTTTTCATTTTTGAGGTATTTGATCAAACTCTCTGCTTTTTCAGCAATCACCTGAAGCAGGTCATCAACTGTTTTGTGGAGCAAATCAAACCCTCTGTGCACAGAATGTCTTAGCTGAACATACACAGATCTAGTAGAAGACATCAGGTTATCCATGGTCTCCTTTCCATTGACAACGACATCAGTTCCAGGTAAGGTACATTTGATTTCCCTGATGTATCTAATAATCTTCTCAACTAGGCTGGCAAACCTTAGCAGTGTCCTGTCAGTGGCTCTTGATACAGACGAACAAGCTTGCTGAAGCATCTCCAGGCTTGAGAGCTCTTCTTGAGATCCGGGTAATGTAAACTTGATGTCAGTTAAGGACTGTGTGACTTTATCAAACAAGACATGGATATGGTCTTCACCATATTTCAACAGTTGTCTAGCCTCAAGAGACAACCTGTCTACAACATCCTGCTCACTCAGGGAGTTCAAGCTTTCAGAAGCCTTCCTGTACATGCCTTCTAATTGATCAGCCAGGTGTTTGATTGAATTATGCAATGTGTTAAAAGATAGAGGCATCTCATGATATGCTCTCTCTATGACGTTAGAAACTGTGTTTTTCAGCTTCATTCCACCTTGGTTTACATCAAAGCCAAAGTGGTAAGTGTGGTACTTGTTAAAGAACTTGAGGACAGCGTCTGTCATAGCAGGGATCCTGTCCTTGGTGCCCTCAATCACATTAAGGAAGAAGTCGAAATTCCATGACATCTGTAAGATCATTTTCCTAGAGTTTTTCAGCGTAGCTTTGGCAGAGAAAACATCAATATCCCTTTCATGAGAGGACTAAAGTTGAGGAAAGAATTTGTGAATAATAATTGTTAAAAGGTCACGTTGCACTATAATGCATTATTCCATTGGTAGTTTTACTTGTATTTTGCTGTTGACATTTTACAAATAAAGCAGCTTAAGATGTCTTACCATGTAGCGACTAAAAAGTTTTCCATTCAACTGTGACTGAGACCTCCGCTGAAACTGCCATCCAAGGAAACCAGATGATGGACAAGACATAGAAGCAGTTATGCCATCTTTGCGGGAAGCGAAGCGAAAGCTCATATCAAAAAATGTTCGGCTTGACACATCAACATTAAGAGTATGACGAGACTCCCTTTAAAAAAAAGAAACAGTGGTAGGTGAAGTTATTTTTCTATTCCAGGAGCAATAACTTTTTGAGATTTAAATTTGCAGAAAATCTTCCTTGGGGTAAAAATATGTTACATTGAATCAGCCAGAGGGGTTTGGCGCTTCATCCTGACAAACACAAAGCAGAATATCATTTTCACAGGGGAAATTGAGTTTCATGACAGCTGTTCCATTTAACAATAAAACTAAAATGTAAGATAAATTAAATAAAATATTTATTAAAAAAAAAAATATTATAAAAAAAAAGGAGTAAGAATAAAAAGATAAAATAAACTAAAATATAAAAACATATACGAAATGTAGTAAATGTCCAATAAATTATCAAATAACAAATAAAATATAACACTGTGTGCAAAATGATTAGGCAAGTTGTATTTTTGAAGATTCATTTTATTATTGAACAACTACAATTCTAAATGTTAATGAACCTCAAACCTGATTTATATATAGAAATATATAAGCAATATATATAAGAAAGCACACTTGTGTAAATATATTTAGCATGTTCATTGAAATGCTCAACGTTTTACTGTGATATCTTGTTTCAACAGTTACTTTATGACGTTACTTTTTGTATTATTATTTTAATTTGTATTCAATCTTATATTTATTTTTACCTTGTGTGAATATTGTTTTTCACTCTGACCCTGTTGCTGCTATAAACGCCTAGATAAAGTTCCATCTTATCTTATCTTATCTTAAAAGTGAGGTTTTGGCTTACTTAGGAGAATATCTATGTGTGCAGAATTATTATGCAACTAAAGGAAAAACGAAAATGTTCCCATCTAACTTGTTTAAAGTTAACAATCCTAAAGTCAGAATAATAAACATACAACTCAAAATGTACAAATAAAGATTTATAACGTAAAAGAAAAAGACCAGATAATAATATTAATACCCTTCTCTTCAATAACAGTCACAAGCTTTCCATTGATGGAGTCTGTCAGTTTCTTGATCTTTTAACCATCAACTTCAGTTGACGATTGTTACGGCTTTATGTATTCCCTGTTTCTTTTTCCCTTTGGTTCCTCTACCCAGGTGTGCTGCATTGCTGTAACGAGGTTCAGATGAGGTGCATCTGGAGAAAGAAGTCCTTAAAAGCTCCAGGTCAGCAGCAGAAGAGGGAGGCCTCTGGTGTTGGGACTGTTGTGTTTCTGCCTCTAATCCTAGGATGTGTCGTTGAACATGTTACATGTTGATTATGGATTTTATGATTTTAAAGGTGTCTTTTGTGTTCTATTTGGGTCAGTGGTGGAATTTTGTTAGCCCCATAGGGCCATTTTAAGGGTGGGGCGTAACAACGATCAACCACAACCTCCCAGACTCTGTTCAGAGAGCAATGGAGTACTTCGATGCATGCGTTTGAGCATTGTCCTTCATAATATCATGTTCTTCCTGAGAGATACAGACTTGTTCCTGTACCACTGATGGAAGAAAGTGTCTTCTAAAAACTGGCAGTAGAATTGGGAGTTGATTTTGAGTCCATCTTCAACCCGAAAAGGTCCAACTAGCTCCTCTTCAATAATACCAGCCCATACCAGAACCCCACCTCCACGTTGCTGTGGTCTGACACTAGGTGGCGGGCCGGAACATAATCAAAGGCTTATTTAAGTAATTGATTGTTAAAACATGTGACACGTTCGCCGCTGCGGTGCCGTTCTGTGATTCTCCAGATTCTACAGATGGCCAGTCCGCCACTGCTCACAAGCTTATTAAGATCCAAAGCTTTAGTGCGTTTTGAATCAATGCTGAGTAGCAGGGACATTTGGAGGGGCTATTGCTCTAAACTGGAAAAGGGGACTAATTGTGGGCTTATCATGTTGATTCGGCCACATTATTAAAAAAAACTCGCTCTGTCCAGAGGGGCAGGTCAGACAAAAATGGCGAACGGGCTGTTGCCCGGGCAACATTAGCCCGTACCTGTGCACGTCCCTGCTGAGTAGGCTACAGCCAAACTTGACAGTCTCTTCTCTGTCATTGTAGACCGAATGCTTCTCGTTTTGCGCTGTCCCGTTCAAATGGCAATCACATTTCCATGCTCGGGCCAGGGCCAGGGGAGGGGTTACAAGGATCGCGTCTTGTGCTGCATTCACTTGCACTCGGACATTAGGGATTTTCTCTCATAAATGTCCGATGAGCCAAAACTTT
The DNA here is from genome assembly GCA_902827135.1 of Harpagifer antarcticus. Taxonomy (NCBI): domain Eukaryota; kingdom Metazoa; phylum Chordata; class Actinopteri; order Perciformes; family Harpagiferidae; genus Harpagifer; species Harpagifer antarcticus. The sequence goes on along the minus strand of CADEHL010001154.1, from coordinate 17,532 downwards.
TCTTTCAAAACAAAGCTGCCAACTGGGGTGGCGGCATATGCACCACCACCCCTCGCCCTCCATGATCAAGCGGCTTCTCTGATTTTGTTGTCAATGTTTTGACTGAACTTTGTTACTGTTCACATATAAGTAAACATTACGTTTGAATGATTTAGTGAGCTGGTGTTATTTTTTTAAAACCGCATGTCGGCTATTTCAGCCCCACTCGCTATCCACCTATTGATCCACTATCAGCGTCAGTGCACGCCGCTGCCAGATTGTTCCTGTGCTGTGTGTCATTCACTCTCAACATGGATAAAAGTACAATAAGCATTCTTCAGGTGTAGGTAGATTCTCTATTCGGACATTATAGCCTATATGTGCGACTGTCGGTCCGATATTGTAAACAAATAAATAAAAAGTCAATCTCAAAATAATATTTTATTTTTATTCTCAAAATAATTTTCCGGGCCAAATATTATTGCTGGCGGGCCACCAATGGCCCACGGGCCGCCTATTGCCGACCCATGATGTAGGGTTATGTCCTTAGGCCACACCCTCCCTCATTACACAAATACACATCACCTGATATGCTTAAATCCAATTCAATTCAAGTTTATAGAGCTTGGAAAATATGCATACAAATTATGATATGGTCAAAATACTCACTTGCCTAATAATTGTGCACACGTTCGATATATTATATCCATTTAAAAAAAGTTAAGTACCAGCATACTGTCACTCCGAAGGAGGAGTTATACCAACTCAGTCTCACAAAAAAAACGTGTAATGGCTACGTTGGTCCACAGGGCAAAAAGTAGTATATTCACAACTAACCACATCAAGATGTGACATGGATACAATATGTTTTCCTATTCATTTCTAAAGACCAGTGTCCATATCACGTGATCGCAAACTTTCCTAGCGTGAGAAAAAAAAACGTGGCGGACACCCGATCTATTTTTAGGGCAAATTCCTAAATTGTAGGATAGTTTGTGGATGTGTAGGATCTATAGTTTGATAGATATTACGAAGATTATTTGAGGTCTCGCCAGGAGGACGTGTATATACATGCGTATGTAAACTACAGTGGTTGCTCTGCGCGCACCACCTGAAATTGTGAGATTGCTACGTCTTTCCCCCTATTAATTTCTATTGACCAGCGTTCATGTCAAGTTATCGTCAACTCTCACCGGGTGAATATTTATTATTTCCAGGCTCGCCGTTTTCATAGTAACTAAGGGACGCATATCATTCCCCTCCCTGTCAAATGATTTTACAGTGATATCGGCAGTACACATTTCTTTTTTCAGAGTTTTTGAAAGCATCACGCTACCCATAAACCTCAGCTATCTTTGAAGCTCGCTGATTGGATATCTTACTCACAATGCACGTTGGGATATGGTGATTATGTGATAAAAAATACGAAAACAGTTATTTAAAAGAAAATAATACTTTATTCCGTGTGTGCTTGCTTTTCTCTTTGTAAATGCATTGTAATACACGGTCCAGCTGCAATAAATATTACACATCTGCCGTAGTTCTTTATTTACAGAGCCCTGATTAGAAGACTTTTGGATAAACTGAAAACGTGACGTGGATAGCAAATAAATCCGCAATTAAACACCATCTTCAATTTCTCTTCAAACGTCTCCTTGCAGTATCAAGAGTAATTTGGTTTTTATATACTTTTATATTTGTTCCAATCAGTAGATAGGCTATATTTTACACCTTTTTGCATACCCAAAATGAACTACAAAACATGATGTCGTGGCATAACGGTGCACAAAAAAACTTGTAGTTTTTAAAGATATTATTGATTTTATTTGCATTAAAGAATGTAAACTCCACTGAGTTTAGAGTATAGTCAGGGGTTTTAGGTGATGGGAGACACATCTATGCAATCAGAATTTCAATAGCTAACCGTTAAATGACTGAACATCATGTTTCTTCCTATTTTAGAGCGCCCCCATTTGGTGATTCTACCCTGTTAGGCATATTCACATAGTTTAGTTCAAGTGGTCTTTATAAAAATTGGTCCCATGTATGTAGTCCCTTCTGTAATAGAATGACAAGCACTTAAAAATGCACTAAAGCCAATGTTCAAAGCTTAACAGTTGAGAGCACGACCTGTTTATAATCTTCAAACTGATATGATGTTACTCTCCAGATTGAGACCTCTCCAACAATGTTTTGTGTTTACTCCTAAAACCAAGTTTACATTTTGCCCTTTCCTCTTTTTTTTTGTGAGAATGGGTTGGTTAAACAGTCTTCCTGTAGCACTCTGGAGTGCATTCTGGTTGAATAAGTCTTGCATATACTTTATTTATTTAACAGGTAAAATTATCTTGCTCAACTAAAGTCAGTTACAACAGAAAAAACACACCCAAGATAATAATAATTTGGTAGCTCTGATATCTCTACTAACGAAAGAGTCTTGGCCAATTACTTTAACCTGTTAAGCCCCAAGGTCTCAGGCTCGAAAATGACATGCCCAAAACAAATGACTATATATTCACTTCTAAAAGGGGTAAATTAATAATCTTTTTTCTCAAAGCAATGATACACCTGTGAGTTGGATGTAGAAAAGTCAGAATCAATATAGATGTTTTTATTTTAAAGTAAATTCAGATTGAACAAAAAACAAACATTACTTATAGTGAAAACCACCCTTAAATGATGGGATAGTAGCCAAAAAGCTTTAGGAATCCTAATTATAACATATAAGTATCAAGATTGATGCCAAACAAGTGAAATTTGACCTTTTTAGAGAGGTTTAGAAAAATAAACCCCACCTCTGGGGTCATTTGGGTGTATTTGCCACATCTCTGGAACCCATTGGTCGATTTTGGTGATTGACACAGAGACATTGGATTAACCTTCAGCAGCGTTTATATGCGTGTTAATGCCCTTGAACACAACTTTTGATCAGAAAACAGCAAAGGTAAGACGTATTTGCCGTCTTAACCCCGTAAAGTGAAGTTGTGTTTCCTGGCTTTGCTGCCGTGAGTTTTGGTCGCACAGTGATGACACGTATACCAGTGGAATCTGTGGAATCTCAGCTTTCATATGATATCTAGTTTGCGCAGATAGCATGAAGTATAAAATATCTCTACCGTGAGTTCTGTGCTAAGTGCGTTAGCATTTTTTCGGTTAGTGCTCGGATTCAGAGGCTTGGTGTTACCCTTGTGTTTCGTTTAGCTAGAAATGGTTAATATTGTCTGATAGCTGAGTTTCTTCCCGTTAAGTGGGTATGACACATTAATAGGTTGTTAAATGTTAAGAAGCCCTGAGACACAGTTTTGTGAATATTGTTGGGTTTGCCCCCGCCGGTTGCTGTCATTTACACTTGTCATTTTTAATTGTCTTATATCCAAATTAGATACAGACACATTCAATTGCACTTTCATTCATTACTCAGATATATAAGTCTTCTTTGTATAGATCCCACATCTGATTGCATACATTGAACCCATTTGGTTTTGGAGGGATAAATGCTAATTAAGGGTCCAGTCATGAGGTGAATTTAAGCAGTTTATTTACAACAATACTATTTTAGCTAGCTAACAACGGTGCGCGAAAAGACAGGAAGAATGATGGTTAGTCTATGTGTAACTTTGGCGGCCATTATCTGGGTGTTTTTATTGTAATCTTCTTGTCTTTGTTGCTGGAGATCCTATGGTAGGAAATAAAATGGAAGAAATAAGTCACAGGATAATTCAGCAATGTCAGAGATGGTTTTGACCAAATCTTTAAAGAAACCTGGGTTCCTTGCTGTATCCCAGATCAAGCTGTTGTACTTGATTCAAAATTAGAGACAAAGCGCAGAATTCAATTTTTTTTGGGAAGTTTTGCTTCTATTGCAAAATGTAAAATGCACTAAAGGAATGGAATACTGTTCTGTTTTATAATGTTCTTTTTTTGTTTAAATGGACCAGGCTACCAATGCATTAGTTGTGCAAGCCTGTGTTGCAGAATTGAAATCTAATATTCTAGAATTCTTGAATCTTTAACTAGACAATTAAAAAGTAAAAATAGTGTATGCACTTACCTTAGGTTTTTTGACAAAACATGTTGCCAGTCAAAGTTTACGTCACTGTGTATCAAGTTGCACTTTCCATTTAGATCAAATACTCCATTGTTAAATCCAAGAATTGCACTAGCTGAAGGGACATAAGCAAAATGTAATATTATATTTGGCTGTCTATTATAAAGCAACTTATTGGCTATAGAAATGACCACAACATGGACTTATCAAGTAAAGTAAAGTACAGTGTGTGCTTGTCTTACCAGAGAGGTCATATTCCAAGAAGATCATAGTAGAAGTACATGTGGAATTCAGCAAAGTTATGAGGTTAGAGTTATTTTTCTCCAGCTTGGCAGTTGTTGACACATTATATATAGGAGAGGAAACCTTCAGAGTGGCACTGAGGGATCCAAAAGCTGGGATAAACACACTTGAAGGAAGATGAAAGGCAGTTTCAGGGACTTCAATTTTTTGCTCTGGGATAATGATGGTTGGAAGTTCAAAGTTTAATATCTGGTTTGTGATTTCATTTAAGCTGATACTGTGCTCTCCAATGTCAAAGGATGTTGGTAGTGTGAAAGATGACACTGTGATTTCATATTGTGGAATCTTAAATGAAAGGAAAGACATTTTCCCCTGTAGATACTCTGTTTCAATGATGTAACTCGGCACTGATATTATTGGCAAGAGAGGCAACATGATTTGAAAGGCTGTAGTGGTGATAACCTTAGGCATGTTTAGGTTCTTTGGATGAATTGTAAAGGGTTCCACATGCAAGTTGGTAAATGGTACATCAAAGGCTGGAACTGAGATGGCAGGGGGAAGAGTGAGATGATCAGGGACATCTGGCTTTTCAAATCGCATGAGTAGTATATACCATACCGCTTTCGTCTCATTAGTATGCATAAAAAAGTGACAGGTGACACGCCCCCAAATGAGCTAAGTCCCGCCTCCCCTCGCCTCCCATTGGTCGAGAGCTTTTTATGAGAGCTATGTCCCGCCTCCCATTGTTTGAGACCCTTTGATGTGAGGGGTGAAGGGTTATAAAGGGTAGGTGTGAAAAGCCCCCCTGTGGAATGCCTTTGTTATCTATTTCTTTGATGTATTGATTAAGGTAGTCTCTTTGAAGTTATGCTGTCTGATCCCTCAGGGGGTTATATAATCTAATTAGCCTTTGCTGTTTTGCCCTTTGATCTTAATCTAGGTATTTTTATGAGTGAGACATGGTTTGTTATCTATTTCCTTGATGTGTCGATTAAGATAGTCTCTTTGAAGTTATGCTGTCTGGTTATCTAATCTAATTAGCCTTAGATGTTATGAGCCTGTGATCTTAATTTAGGTATTTTTATGAGTGAGACATGTCTCTCTGAAGTTAGGATGTCTGCCGCTCAATGTGCCCAGGCCTCCCCCCTCTTCTCCACCCTTGCTATGCACGGAGATTATGGGGTGAAATTAAATGAAGTTAGAAATAGGCTCAAAACTAAATAAAAGACAGTAATTTCCACTTACCAAGTCACCTTTCAAAAAAAGAAAAAAAAAAGAAAATGGCCGAAATGAGACAACAGCTATCCGCGGGGGTCCAGTCAAGAAAACGAATGCCTCTGCTGAATACAGAGGTCTGTACACAAACTTCTCCTGTGTCTCTGTGACCCCTACTCTGAGACAATTAACACACACACACACACACACACACACACACACACACACACACACACACACCCACACACAGAGTTGCCCTTTGATGTGGGTAGAGATAAGAAATCCCCTGGTTAAACACGTGGATAAAAGCAGAGACATGACAGCCCTCAACATAATAAGTCCCCGCCCTCCCCCTCCAGATCATTTAAAAGTGAGAACGCCTCAATGATATTCGTTGAAACACTAAACATGGATCTGAGAAAAAACAAATCTCCCCCCGCGAGTTGCAGCCTGGAGCAAACGCCTGGAGGACCACAGACCCCTCCAACAATATGGACCCCCGATCTCGACAGCTATATGGCGGGGATTGATATTACTGAATGGATGAATGTGTGTGAACCTCCATCTACGCCATCCGAGTCTCCAGAGGGATCAACAAATTGTCCCAATTGCCCACCAGTAGGTCCTGATGTGCCGTGCTTTTGCCCGCATCCAGTGAGTGATGACGCAGAACGTGTTCGGACAGCGGCATTTCTGCATACGGCAAAAGCTGTCGTAGTTCAGCTGCTAGATAGGGTCCTGCATCTGTACAGAAAGGAAAAATGTTGTGGATGTCAAGTCGACCATCCTAGTCAAATGCAACACGAGTTTAAAACAGCCACCCTACACCTTTTTTAGTTGTCCTCTCTAAATTAGATGTGGGGTTTTTTAAATGATTCGTGTTAATTAAGGGCTATTGTTATTTTCAGACCATATATATATATATAAACCAATCGGAAGCTGACGGTGTTTGGCTGCAAGGCAGAAGCCATATCAGTGGATACATCCTTAAAGACTGCAGCACAGAATGTATAATATGTCAGAGCGACCCGCTGGCTGTGTACCGTCTGTTTGATGATTGTGATCAACCTTAATTAAATGTGCTAATAATATCTTTGTCTCAGTTCATTTCAGACTGCAACACACGTACACAAAACAAAACAAACTACTTAGTTGGGTTATAAAAGAGTTAGCTTATTAATTCTCTAAGTTTAAGTCAAGTTGTACATCATAGTTCAGATTACTAAGATAATGAAGCTTCTATTTACGTTGCCATATGTATAAAGTATCTACATACGTGTATTGTAAATAATCAAAAGTTTTGACTGGTAAGATTCTCACTTTTTACAGAGAGCTCCGCTCCCCCTCAACATAACAAGTCCCGCCCTCCTCACCAGATCATTTAAAAGTAGGGATGGAAATAGGTGAAAAAAGAAATGCGCTCAAACTAAATAACAAGCCAGTCATTTACACTCACCAAGTCACCTTTTCAAAAAAGAAAAATGGCCAAGAGATGCCTAGATATGGGTTTAATCAGCGAGACCCCTGTGACAACCTACAGCCATCAGTCCGGAGCGCCAATCAAGAAACGAATGCAGCATCTGTGCCGTTTTCAGACGCCTCCAGCCGAAGAACTTCATGAAGAATGGACTCTGAAAAATGGCGATGTTTGGGGTTATGTATTCAACTATATGGCGAATGAACTGCATTTCTACAATCTGAAGAATGGAGAAACGTATGGACCCCGCAGTGTTAAAGCGACACTGACCTCAACAGATTGGGCTGTGTTAACTCTGGTGTCTTACAGAGATCTACATGCAACCACTGTATCGGAAGAAGTAGTGCATCGAGAAACCATAGTGGAACCAGCGGTGTACAAGATATTTGTAAAGAAAAGCAAAGAAACGCATACAGCATGCGAGATCAAAGAAGAGTTTTCACCGCTGTCCCTCAATGTGAAGGAAGAAGAAGAAGGAGATATCCCCCCGCTGCCAGAAGTGAGAAGAATCCTGACAAGCACCGTATGGGAAACTAAAAGCGGACCATCGGGGCGGTGGTATTACCGCGCAAGCCGTTTGGTGACGCTGGGGAAGGACCCCTCTGATGATTTTGTTTTGGAGTATTTCAACTCTACATGCGGGGTTTTTCAGACATCCTTTCGGGTGCCTCTGATTGCTTGGCTGAAAATGATTGATGGAAAAGCTACAAAGCTTAAAGAATTTTTTAAACAGAGTCAGACATCGATGGACATTATAAAGGTGAAAAAGACTCTCACTTTTGCAGAGGACTCAGTATCCCACTCAACATAACAAGTCATACCCTCCTCACCAGATCATTTTAAAACTAAGGACCCCGCAAAGAAAAGCATTGTGTTTGTTCTCTACAAATGTTTAAAGATTGTTACAAAATGTAAAAAATAAAAAATGTATGGAGACAAAATTAATTCAGATGACTCTGTCTTTTATTAAGAAAACAAAATATAATACAAATGGTTTAAGAGGTCAAATGTAACCATCTTGGACTTAATATTCAAAACAAAATACTTTATCTGAATACATTTTCTTTTAAACGCACTTTTCGAAATTATTTATTTATTATTTCAGTGGAACAATCCAGTTTCTGTTAACATCAATGCTTTTTTCTCTTTTCTTGTGTTACTAAGATACTTTTAGACCCACTTTGGCGTGTGCAACACTTAACAACTGGTAGAATATGAAGTACTTTTGTAAGGATTTTGTTTTGTTGTAAAAACACTTGTTCAGTTAAACATGGTTTTTTCTTTTTTCTGATAACCTTACATATTTTTAGTTATTTTCTACTACCAAGATACTTTAAGATACACCTTGATGTATGCAACACTTAACAAAGGGTATAATATGAAATACTTGGTAAGGAAGGGGGTTTTTCTTTAGGGGGTGCAAAACTTTAGAAAGGGGTAAAATATTCATTAATTGTAATGAATTGAGTTTTCTTTTTCTTTTTGATTTTCAACATACTATTTGTACACAATGACTTTTTCCATATTTCTGACAAAACTATACTTTTTGACTTTTTCTGTAAAATCTTGACAAAACTATTACTTATTCTTATTTTTGACCTATTGCTGCGTGGTTGGAAATGATAGATGAAAAAGCTACAATGCTTAAAGAACTTTTTTAAAAACTCTCAATTCTATAAATGACTCCCCCCATCTTTAGGTAACTTTTTTTGAGAGAATTAAGCATAAATATGGGGAAATCCTGGAATATCAGATACAATTAGCATCTAACCAGAAGTGCGAATGAAGCAGTGAACTGCAGTATATTTGATATACATCCAATATATATATATATATATATATATATATATATATAAAAGGTTATGTTAATATTGATCAGCTGGTCAGAAACTTGACTCCATAGGAAATATAAAAAGATATATGTTGAGCGTGATCATAACTTTCCATTAGCACAAAGTTTCAGATCCGCTGTTGCAGGTTTAGCCATTCAGTCAGCCAGGTGTAAAATATGCATTTATTATCACTTTTTCTATTTGGCCAACTAGTGATAATTAAATTATACCCTATTTATTTAACTATGTTTTTTTCTCTGCTAACAATGCTTTACTTAAAACTGTAAATATATGGGATGATAAGGTCGTTTCTATATCTAAACACCTTGGTGATAATCATACAAATCCTTCAACAAAACAGGTCTTTCTGCCGAAGCGTTTACAAATGAATGAGAGTATATAATCCGCCAGCAGTGACATTTTGTGGGCATCTTTATCCTTACTCACAGTTTCTGCCATCAGCTCATAACTGAGAGCAAATAATAATGGACTAAGACCGTAAGAAACCAGAAGAGATTCACAATTAAGAAGCTGGAAGGACTTCAACAATCAACTTCGACTGATTCATTATCAAAATAGTTGATGAATAATGAAATAATTGACAACCAGTCGATTCATCTCACAGCCCAAAGACCGTAGCTCGGCTGCTCCCCCTTACATGACCCAAAAGATCTCTGAGCTGCTGCGTCTCATCTTGTAGAACAGAGGACTATTTTTAAGTAAATACATTATAGGGTTAAAATAAGATATATATGTGGTGGAATTATTTTAAAACAGCCACCTTACACTTTTTTTTTTTTAGTTATCCTCTCTAAATTAGATGTAAGGGTTTTTAAATGATTAGTGTTAATTAAGGGCTATTGTTATTTTGGTTTATATGGGGATAGGAGTTCAACTTTTTAAAATTGCACAGGATCATTCTAAGAAGAGTGTGAGGGCTAATGAGCCAGCACCATACCTCCTCTATGCATTTTGTTGACCTGTGTCTGATCTTGAAAAACTCTGATAAGTATTTTCTTTTATTTTATTTTATAATATCATGTAATTATTAAATGTTTTTTTTTTTTTTTTTTTTTTTTTTTTGGTAGGGGTTAAACTAGTATATTATGTGGATAGTATATTATTAGATACTTTAAAATGTTATGTTTTTCTGTTTACACTAGAGACCCTGTGTGCTGAAATCTACTCAAACAGAGTACTGCATGGTAGTGGTCTGCTTTTAAACACAAAAGTGTATCTTTCAGTAACTTTCTCAGAGAATGTAAGCATAAATCTGTCAATTGTTCAAAACAGCCTTGTTTCACTGGAATAACCTCAAAATCACAAAATACCATTAAGTGTCAGAATCCTAACGAAATCTAATAAAACAGAGTACTTTCATGGTAGTGGTCTGCTTTTAAAAAGAAAAGTGTATCTTTTCTGTAACATTTTGAGAGAATTAAACATAAATCAGTCAAATTTCAAAACAGCCTTCAATGAAATAGCCTCAAAATCACAAACTGCCATTAAGAGTCAGATGCTTTTACGAAATCTACTCAGAGTACTTCATGGTAGTGGTCAGCTTTTAAACACAAAAGTGTATCTTCAGTAACTGGTTGAGAGAATTAAGCATAAATCTGTCAAATGTTCAAAACAGCCTTCACTGAAATAGCCTCAAAATCACAAACTGCCATTAAGAGTCAGAATCTTAACGAAATCTACTCAAACAGAGTACTTTCTACAGATGACTCCCCCCACTCAACGCAATAAGTCCCACCCCCACTCAGCAAATCATATAAAACTAAGGATCCTACTAAGACGACCGTTGAAAACTAGGCATGGATCTGAGAAAAACCAAGTCTGATGTAGCCTCCCCTTATTATCACCAGGATAAAGGATACGGGCTTAATGACTGGATGTTACAAAGTAGGGGAGAGGATGTTCCCGAAGAAGAGCTCTCCTCTATATCATATCCATGTAAGGTCTTTAGGACAAAAGAGGACCATGATAACATGACATATGAAGAATATCTTTCTTTAAAAGATGGTATTATAGATAACCTTAATAGAAACAGTATATCTCATACCACTCGCCAAGATCGCAAACGACAATTAGCAGAAAAGAAAAGAAAAATTAAAGAAAACCGAAGAAAAAGAAAAAGCAAAATGAAAAGGAGAAGAAAAATGAAAAGCAGACGCAGAATGCGAATGAAAAGAAATGGGGTAAAAGGACGGAAAACGAAAAAGACAAAAAGAAGGAAGGTGAAAAGAAAAAGGAACAAAGTGAAGAAATGTCAACTAGAGTATGGTATTGTACAGCCATTACCGGATCATAATAATCTTATAGATCAACTACCGCTAACCGACTGCTGCGAATGTGTTGAGCAATACCAAAAGCAATGGCAGAGCTTTGCTTCAATATAATGAGAGAAAAAGCGCGATACTGTGGAATTGCCCAAATTGGCGACAGTGCCAGAACACGTATTAAAAAGACTGTTGGCGGATCTCTATTCTAGTATCGGTTGTCATTACATCGAAGGATACGCCAAAATGTGTGACGACATAGACAAAGCTTTTGAAGACAATTATATGCTACCTGTCCTTACAGCTAAACAAATCCTACGCCAGGTATTCAACAGACCCCAAGAAGCACAAGAAGCCCCAGAAAGGATTACATTCAGAGCTAATAATGGTGAAACCGAAGAAGAAGCAAAGCAGATTATAATCGTTGCGGGTGAAAGGATAGAGAATTTGCATGTGATGTTAATGCATTTATCTGATATAAGAAATGCATTCGTTTACTTCCAAAAGACTCCTAAACATCTACTTGGGCAGTGTGAATTGAACGATAAACCGATCACTGTCAATGAAACGCGGAGAGAAGCAGCAGTGCAAATCGTTAAGTCTATTACCTTGTATGCACTACGACATTAACTTGGTAAAATGTGTGTTTTTATGAAAATGTGTTGAAGGATGTGTTTTCAATTAAACAACCATAACAAAATGAAAATGTGTTTTTTATTTTTGCTTTCGTATATAGTAATAGTATTGTAAACGAAACATTTAAAGTGTATCAAGTGCTCTCATTGTACGCTCTGTTTTTTGACACAAAGATGCATCTAAAAAAAAAAAAACAGAGCGTACAATGAGAGCACTTGATACACTTTAAATGTTTCGTTTACAATACTATTACTATATACGAAAGCAAAAATAAAAAACACATTTTCATTTTGTTATGGTTGTTTAATTGAAAACACATCCTTCAACACATTTCATAAAAACACACATTTTACCAAGTTAATGTCGTAGTGCATACAAGGTAATAGACTTAACGATTTGCACTGCTGCTTCTCTCCGCGTTTCATTGACAGTGATCGGTTTATCGTTCAATTCACACTGCCCAAGTAGATGTTTAGGAGTCTTTTGGAAGTAAACGAATGCATTTCTTATATCAGATAAATGCATTAACATCACATGCAAATTCTCTATCCTTTCACCCGCAACGATTATAATCTGCTTTGCTTCTTCTTCGGTTTCACCATTATTAGCTCTGAATGTAATCCTTTCTGGGGCTTCTTGTGCTTCTTGGGGTCTGTTGAATACCTGGCGTAGGATTTGTTTAGCTGTAAGGACAGGTAGCATATAATTGTCTTCAAAAGCTTTGTCTATGTCGTCACACATTTTGGCGTATCCTTCGATGTAATGACAACCGATACTAGAATAGAGATCCGCCAACAGTCTTTTAATACGTGTTCTGGCACTGTCGCCAATTTGGGCAATTCCACAGTATCGCGCTTTTTCTCTCATTATATTGAAGCAAAGCTCTGCCATTGCTTTTGGTATTTGCTCAACACATTCGCAGCAGTCGGTTAGCGGTAGTTGATCTATAAGATTATTATGATCCGGTAATGGCTGTACAATACCATACTCTAGTTGACATTTCTTCACTTTGTTCCTTTTTCTTTTCACCTTCCTTCTTTTTGTCTTTTTCGTTTTCCGTCCTTTTACCCCATTTCTTTTCATTCGCATTCTGCGTCTGCTTTTCATTTTTCTTCTCCTTTTCATTTTGCTTTTTCTTTTTCTTCGGTTTTCTTTAATTTTTCTTTTCTTTTCTGCTAATTGTCGTTTGCGATCTTGGGCGAGTGGTATGAGATATACTGTTTCTATTAAGGTTATCTATAATACCATCTTTTAAAGAAAGATATTCTTCATATGTCATGTTATCATGGTCCTCTTTTGTCCTAAAGACCTTACATGGATATGATATAGAGGAGAGCTCTTCTTCGGGAACATCCTCTCCCCTACTTTGTAACATCCAGTCATTAAGCCCGTATCCTTTATCCTGGTGATAATAAGGGGAGGCTACATCAGACTTGGTTTTTCTCAGATCCATGCCTAGTTTTCAACGGTCGTCTTAGTAGGATCCTTAGTTTTATATGATTTGCTGAGTGGGGGTGGGACTTATTGCGTTGAGTGGGGGAGTCATCTGTAGAAAGTACTCTGTTTGAGTAGATTTTGTTAAGATTCTGACTCTTAATGGCAGTTTGTGATTTTGAGGCTATTTCAGTGAAGGCTGTTTTGAACATTTGACAGATTTATGCTTAATTCTCTCAACCAGTTACTGAAGATACACTTTTGTGTTTAAAAGCTGACCACTACCATGAAGTACTCTGAGTAGATTTCGTAAAAGCATCTGACTCTTAATGGCAGTTTGTGATTTTGAGGCTATTTCATTGAAGGCTGTTTTGAATTTGACTGATTTATGTTTAATTCTCTCAAAATGTTACAGAAAAGATACACTTTTCTTTTTAAAAGCAGACCACTACCATGAAAGTACTCTGTTTTATTAGATTTCGTTAGGATTCTGACACTTAATGGTATTTTGTGATTTTGAGGTTATTCCAGTGAAACAAGGCTGTTTTGAACAATTGACAGATTTATGCTTACATTCTCTGAGAAAGTTACTGAAAGATACACTTTTGTGTTTAAAAGCAGACCACTACCATGCAGTACTCTGTTTGAGTAGATTTCAGCACACAGGGTCTCTAGTGTAAACAGAAAAACATAACATTTTAAAGTATCTAATAATATACTATCCACATAATATACTAGTTTAACCCCTACCAAAAAAAAAAAAAAAAAAAAAAAAAAAAACATTTAATAATTACATGATATTATAAACTAAAATAAAAGAAAATACTTATCAGAGTTTTTCAAGATCAGACACAGGTCAACAAAATGCATAGAGGAGGTATGGTGCTGGCTCATTAGCCCTCACACTCTTCTTAGAATGATCCTGTGCAATTTTAAAAAGTTGAACTCCTATCCCCATATAAACCAAAATAACAATAGCCCTTAATTAACACTAATCATTTAAAAACCCTTACATCTAATTTAGAGAGGATAACTAAAAAAAAAAAGTGTAAGGTGGCTGTTTTAAAATAATTCCACCACATATATATCTTATTTTAACCCTATAATGTATTTACTTAAAAATAGTCCTCTGTTCTACAAGATGAGACGCAGCAGCTCAGAGATCTTTTGGGTCATGTAAGGGGGAGCAGCCGAGCTACGGTCTTTGGGCTGTGAGATGAATCGACTGGTTGTCAATTATTTCATTATTCATCAACTATTTTGATAATGAATCAGTCGAAGTTGATTGTTGAAGTCCTTCCAGCTTCTTAATTGTGAATCTCTTCTGGTTTCTTACGGTCTTAGTCCATTATTATTTGCTCTCAGTTATGAGCTGATGGCAGAAACTGGTGAGTAAGGATAAAGATGCCCACAAAATGTCACTGCTGGCGGATTATATACTCTCATTCATTTGTAAACGCTTCGGCAGAAAGACCTGTTTTGTTGAAGGATTTGTATGATTATCACCAAGGTGTTTAGATATAGAAACGACCTTATCATCCCATATATTTACAGTTTTAAGTAAAGCATTGTTAGCAGAGAAAAAAACATAGTTAATAAATAGGGTATAATTTATTATCACTAGTTGGCCAATAGAAAAAGTGATAATAAAATGCATATTTTACACCTGGCTGACTGAATGGCTAAACCTGCAACAGCGGATCTGAAACTTTGTGCTAATGGAAAGTTATGATCACGCTCAACATATATCTTTTATATTTCCTATGGAGTCAAGTTCTGACCAGCTGATCAATATTAACATAACCTTTTATATATATATATATATATATATATATATATATATATTGGATGTATATCAAATATACTGCAGTTCACTGCTTCATTTCGCACTTCTGGTTAGATGCTAATTGTATCTGATATTCCAGGATTTCCCCATATTTATGCTTAATTCTCTCAAAAAAAGTTACCTAAAGATGGGGGGAGTCATTTATAGAATTGAGAGTTTTAAAAAAGTTCTTTAAGCATTGTAGCTTTTCATCTATCATTTCCAACCACGCAGCAATAGGTCAAAAATAAGAATAAGTAATAGTTTTGTCAAGATTTTACAGAAAAAGTCAAAAGTATAGTTTTGTCAGAAATATGGAAAAGTCATTGTGTACAAATAGTATGTTGAAAATCAAAAAGAAAAAGAAAACTCAATTCATTACAATTAATGAATATTTTACCCCTTTCTAAAGTTTTGCACCCCCTAAAGAAAACCCCCCTTCCTTACCAAGTATTTCATATTATACCCTTTGTTAAGTGTTGCATACATCAAGGTGTATCTTAAAGTATCTTGGTAGTAGAAAAATAACTAAAAATATGTAAGGTTATCAGAAAAAGAAAAAACCATGTTTAACTGAACAAGTGTTTTTACAACAAAACAAAATCCTTATCAAAAGTACTTCATATTCTACCAGTTGTTAAGTGTTGCACACGCCAAAGTGGGTCTAAAAGTATCTTAGTAACACAAGAAAAGAGAAAAAAGCATTGATGTTAACAGAAACTGGATTGTTCCACTGAAATATAAATAAATAATTTCGAAAAGTGCGTTTAAAAGAAAATGTATTCAGATAAAGTATTTTGTTTTGAATATTAAGTCCAAGATGGTTTACATTTGACCTCTTAAACCATTTGTATTATATTTTGTTTTCTTAATAAAAGACAGAGTCATCTGAATTAATTTTGTCTCCATACATTTTTATTTTTTTACATTTTGGTAACCAATCTTTAAACATTTGTAGAGAACAAACACAATGCTTTTCTTTGGCGGGGTCCTTAGTTTTAAAATGATCTGTGAGGAGGGTATGACTTGTTATGTTGAGTGGGATACTGAGTCCTCTGCAAAAGTTGAGAGTCTTTTTCACCTTTATAATGTCCCTCGATGTCTGACTCTGTTTAAAAAATTCTTTAAGCTTTGTAGCTTTCCATCAATCATTTTCAGCCAAGCAATCAGAGGCACCCTAAAGGATGTCTGAAAACCCCGCATGTAGAGTTGAAATACTCCAAAACAAAATCATCAGAGGGGTCCTTCCCCAGCGTCACCAAACGGCTTGCGCGGTAATACCACCGCCCCGATGGTCCGCTTTTAGTTTCCCATACGTGCTTGTCAGGATTCTTCTCACTTCTGGCTCGGGGGATATCTCCTTCTTCTTCTTCCTTCACATTGAGGGACAGCGGTGAAAACTCTTCTTGATCTCGCATGCTGTATGCGTTTCTTTGCTTTTCTTTACAAATATCTTGTACACCGCTGGTTCCACTATGGTTTCTCGATGCACTACTTCTTCCGATACAGTGGTTGCATGTAGATCTCTGTAAGACACCAGAGTTAACACAGCCCAATCTGTTGAGGTCAGTGTCGCTTTAACACTGCGGGGTCCATACGTTTCTCCATTCTTCAGATTGTAGAAATGCAGTTCATTCGCCATATAGTTGAATACATAACCCCAAACATCGCCATTTTTCAGAGTCCATTCTTCATGAAGTTCTTCGGCTGGAGGCGTCTGAAAACGGCACAGATGCTGCATTCGTTTCTTGATTGGCGCTCCGGACTGATGGCTGTAGGTTGTCACAGGGGTCTCGCTGATTAAACCCATATCTAGGCATCTCTTGGCCATTTTTCTTTTTTGAAAGGTGACTTGGTGAGTGTAAATGACTGGCTTGTTATTTAGTTTGAGCGCATTTCTTTTTTCACCTATTTCCATCCCTACTTTTAAATGATCTGGTGAGGAGGGCGGGACTTGTTATGTTGAGGGGGCGGAGCTCTCTGTAAAAAGTGAGAATCTTACCATCAAACTTTTGATTATTTACAATACACGTATGTAGATACTTTATACATATGGCAACGTAAAAGCTTCATTATCTTAGTAATCTGAACTATGATGTACACTTGACTTAAACTTAGAGATTAATAAGCTAACTCTTTTATAACCCAACTAAGTAGTTTGTTTTTTGTTTGTGTACGTGTGTTGCAGTCTGAAATGAACTGAGACAAAGATATTATTAGCACATTTAATTAAGGTTGATCACAATCATCAAACAGACGGTACACAGCCAGCGGGTCGCTCTGACATATTATACATTCTGTGCTGCAGTCTTTAAGGATGTATCCACTGATATGGCTTCTGCCTTGCAGCCAACACCGTCAGCTTCCGATTGGTTTATATATATATATATATGGTCTGAAAATAACAATAGCCCTTAATTAACACGAATCATTTAAAAAACCCCACATCTAATTTAGAGAGGACACTAAAAAGGTGTAGGGTGGCTGTTTTAAACTCGTGTTGCATTTGACTAGGATGGTCGACTTGACATCCACAACATTTTTCCTTCTGTACAGATGCA